>JAMPIV010007040.1:47500-614623 GCA_024509875.1 Oreohelix idahoensis
TTTAATATGTCCATTGTAGTATTTCTTGTGATACATGTTTTATGTTCCATGTTTGTTCTGGGCGGTAGGGAGGTTGATCTGACGAACGAGATCCATCTCGAAGCCAATTCGGGCTCTTCGTCAGACGTTCTGTAGGGCTCCTTTTGTAAGTTTCAATTGAGCGATAATCCCGGTACAAGGCTAGAAACCTTGCCGACGTTCAGATCGCTAGTTGCTCCTTATAATAGTATCTGTTTAGCTGTAGTGTCAAGTCTTACTCGTTGTTTTCGTAGCTATTTTTATTCGTACCTTGGTTTTATGATGTATCTTGTATGTGATTATTACCCTTCTAACCTGGCTTTCTTTGAGTTTTTTTTACAAAACATATGTTTTTACACTGTCTTGTCAATTGTCTTGTGTAATTTTTTATCGCAGTTATCATCGTAAATTTTTACGACATTCTATTTTATTTTCACATTTTAATTTTGTTGACCTCTGCGATCGTCTTCTTCGTCTTTGATTATCTCGTCTTGTCATTGTTGTTGCTATTGTCTATGTCTCTTGTCTGTTCTTAATATTTCATTGTATAAATTATTTTCATTGATTAATAATATTTAGTATACTTAAGTGATAATTAGGTACCGTTCTTAGACAAGAACGTATTGCACACACTTAAAGTAAATTAATTGATAATTATTTGAGTAAATCAAAATGTCGTCGCTTGAATATTTTATGAAACAGGCAAAATCCGTTGGGATGGCTCCTGACGAGGCGAAAGCATTCGCACTATCAGAATACAAAAAGGCTCAAGAGATAGAAGCTGAACAGAGGAAATTAGAACTCCTGAAACAAGAAAATTTGAGATTTGAAGCAGAAGAAAATGATAAGAAGAGGAAATTTGAATCTGAAGAGAATGAGAAACGATTTCAGCGTGAGGCGGAACATAAGAAACTTCAGATTGAGGCAGACAACAAAAGACTTCAATTGGAGGCAGAACATAAAGCAAAAGAAATAGAAGAAAGGAGATTGTTAGCTGAAGAAAATACAAGAAAATATCAACTTCAAATTCAACATGAAAAAGAAATGAAGGAATTAGAATTTAATCAGTTTCGATTATCTCAGGAGGCTATTGCTCAAAAGTCTCAGGAGGGCCAAAATTCGTCTAAACAAGGGAATATTAAAAATTTTCATTTAATATTGCCAAAATTTAATCCTCCATCGGACGATGTGATTCATTATCTACATAGGTTCGAGGCAACATGCGAGGCCTATCACGTGGAAAAATCTCAATACTGTGTAAAATTATCAGAACTACTTACAGGTGAAGCCATGTCAGTATATCATATTGCAACTACTGCTGATAAAAATAACTATGAGGCTCTCAGAACTGCTTTACTTGTTAAATATCAAATGACAGCGAATGAATATCGTTTAAAATTCAAATCTATGCTCCCACAAACTGGAAAACATTTTAACGATTTTATTGATCAAATAGCACTTACATTGGATAGATGGATCGAATTATCCAAGACGGATAAAACTTTTGACGCATTGAGAGATTTATTATTACGCGATAAAGTTTTGTCCTCGGTAAACCCAGCTTTTCTTGCTTTTTTGCACGAACATAAACATTCAAGCATAAATGAAATGCAGCAAACCTGTGTACAATACTGTACTGCACACCCAAACTTGAATTTTGGGAATACTCAGGTTAAAGATGAATTTCCCGTTGCTTTTGCTATACAACAAGATTATCGCAGACGCCATCGCTCTTTAAGTAATGACAGAAACTACAAAAAGGGAAATAACGAGAATTTCAATTCTTGTAATTTTTATAAGGGGAAACAATTTCAGCATTCTTCTCCATATAACAATTCGTGGGGTCAATTTCACAAATCAAGAGATTGGGATAACAATAATTGTGGAAATTATCAAGTAGGTACTTATAAACAAAATTGGCGATCTAAATCTCAGAATCCTAACAATAGACAAGATCCTCGTAATAGATTTTACGGTCAAAGCCATAACAGTGATAGCGCTAACTATCATTCAAATCAATACGGTAACACAAGCAGAAATGATAATAATGGCAATTTTAGAAATGATAGTCACAGTCGTTCGCGACGTAGAGATAGATCTTCTGGCAGAGGGCCACGCCATCAAACTAATGTAGCTATTGTTGACACACAAGTTGACAAAGAGAATAATACGAATAATGACACGCATATTGCCATGTCTTGTTCTCTTAATTTTGAGCAGATTAAGGCGTGTGACGAGTGCACGACCCTCTTCCAGCCCAAGGCGATCACGACGCTGCGCAGCGGACATACGTTACCTAGTATTCCGGAGGGATGCACGGCCATGTCGGCTGCTACACATCATGGAAAAGGGTGTCTTCAATTAGATAGAGGATTTGTTAACGATATCCCTTGTTCCATTCTTTTAGATTCAGGCTGCAGCACGATTGGCATCAGGAACTCTTTGGTAAACCCTGCCTATGCAACTGGGGAGACCATCCAATGTGTGACTTTTGGCGGAACTGTGGAAACTTTTCCCACAGCTATTATTGATTTGAAAACACCATTTTTTTCAGGAAAGATCCACGCCTGTCTCCTTCAGAATCCAATTTCTGATGTAATCCTGGGTCGCATACACGGTATAAAAGAGTGTACCCCACAGCAAATTGCTGAATGGGAAAAGCAGCATATACAGGATGCCTATGCATTTAAGTCTATACCTAGAGTTGTGTCACATACACATACTACTAACCTGTTATGCAATGCTAAGGTATTGGAATCTAGCATGGAGAACGATTCCATTGTTCATTACGCCACTGTTGCTAATTCGTTGCAACCTTTACGACATGCTTCCATTCTTAAGAATGATATTAAGGTTTTAACGCAACCTGTGAAGACTAGTAAGTCATTCCGGGGGACATATACCATCCCTCGACTTGATCAGCAGGCAACTGATCGTAAGAAAAAGGTGACGTTTGAGAAAAAAGTAAAGGATGTTCCTAAAAGAAATAAGTCTTATAACTCAAGTGAGAAAACTAAAACCAATAAGGTTGTCGACAAAGTTGTCAATTTGTCCAACAAGCAGGGGTATACGACATGCCGTACACCACCTTTGCCTAGTGTAAGTTATCAGACTCAAGTACAAAAGTATGGTTCATTTAAGAACAATAATTCTATACATGTAAATAATAAAGACTATAACTTACCTAAGAGGGCTAAGATTACCCATCAACCTTATTCACATTCTTGTGACAACGCTACCACTTATATTGGTAGAGGTGCATCTTCTCGCACCATCCTTGTGCAAAATCTGCCACAACGAACCACTTGGCAGGCACTGGGAGATTTTCTCAATCACACGGCAGACGTTAAGTTCGTACGTCTATTACCACATACCAAGAACAGGTATGGTGACGCCGTGGTTACATTTAGAACCAATAAAGATGCTCGCATGGCTATCGAGCTGGACAATGGTGTGTATTTTCACCACCATTCTCTCCGATTACAATTGGTTCCTGATTCTGCGTCACGCAGATACTAACCTACTGATATTGAATTTTGATGTCATATTCTTTGACGACTCAGCCTATGCAGTCATCATTTCTTTTCTTTACTAATCATTGTTTCTTTTCTTTTCTAGAGATCATTTCTTTCTCGACTCCACGGGGGTTATTTCAATATAATTTCATGCCATTCGGTTTAGTAAATGCACCGGCTACATTTGTACGCATGATGCGTCGCGTACTGTCTCATCGTCCCGATGTCTTTACATATATTGACGACATTTGTCTCTTTAATGACACATGGGATGAACACATTACTGGATTGAAAACATTACTGTCCACTTTACGGTCATGTAATTTAACGGCTAAGCCTTCTAAAGCTTTCGTGGGTTTTCACGAAAGTTCATTTTTAGGTCACCGCGTTGGGCACGGTCGGTTATACACTGAGGACAGTAATGTCTCTAAAATCCTCAACATTTCTACTCCCAAAACTAAGAAACAAGTTAGATCATTATTGGGTCTTGTTCAGTTCTACGCTAAGTTCATACCTCATCTGTCCACTATTACTGCACCTCTCTCTTCGTTATTAAAAAAGGGCGCGGCTAACGTGATTCGGTGGTCGGAGGAACACCAAATCGCGTTGGACACCATTAAGGCATTCTTTTCTAAACCTCCTATGTTACAATTGCCTAATGCAAACCTCTCTTTCATCTTGCGCAGTGACGCCTCTGCCTACGGTATTAGAAGCGTGTTACTACAGGAGTATGCGGGCACCTTGCACACAGTACTGTTCGTCTCAAGGAAACTTACGTCGGCTGAACAAAAGTACTCCGTTCTCGATAAGGAACTTTTGTCTCTCGTGTGGTCTATAACAAAACTCCAGCGTTATCTTCTGGGATCAAATTTCTTTGTAGAGACTGAATCATGCGTCTTGGTACGCCCTACAAATGTGGATGCCTCTACACATACTACATCACATTTGTAAACATGACGTTCTTTGAACTTTACTTTGTGAATCAGTGACATTTTTGTACATACTTAATCAAGTAAATAAAGTTGTAACATTCCGTTGAATTACTTGAAACGAAAAAAAAGAACCAAAACAGTGAATTATATATAACAGTGAGGATCACATAACTTTTAGTATTTATGACATTATCTGCGTAAAGATACATTGTGTATTTAGATAAACAATAGTATATCGTGAACTATTTAACAATATTTTGTGGAATCTTTGGTATTCCAACATACTAAAACTTTTAAGGATCTTCGTGTTTATGAACTGGTTTTGAAGTTAACTTTGAATCTTCAAGAACTATTTGAACTTTTAGCAGTGTAATAAACTGAAACATTATTCAGTACATTGTGATTAATGAACATATTTAATTAGTTTAATATAATTAACTATAAATATTTTAATCCTAATGATTACATCGAGTAACTATCACTCATTTTAGATAGTGATACGTCATTGGTAGTTATTCAATGATACTACTCATCCTTAGACACGGTTAGGTGTGTTGATGACTTCAAGTGTTGTATTCATATTCTTTGATTTTTGCCACTTCTCATTTTTTAATTTTTATACATTTTCATCTTTTCCTTTAAATTCATGTATTTCCATATCTCTTTATTACTTATTGCATTTGGGTTCAATTAATCATCCTTTTATGCTTTGATTTTCTTTCATATCTTCCACATTGTTCCAAAGTTGGTCAATTGTGATGATATGCTTTTATGCATATTTGTTTTGAGTTGAGTTGAATTTGATTTTGTTCGTTCACTCTCCTCTTTTTGATTAATATGCCTCTCTTGCATTCTTAGTATTATTAGTATATAATACATATTTGTAAGCTTGTTTCACCTCTCCGCGGTAATTAAATGAAAGAAAAAAAAAATTTAATAGAATTAAATTTTTTGCGGACGGTGTGAAGGAAGATGATGCCTCCTTTAATGTATTCTAAACACTCACGGGTAGTCATCAGGTTATACTTCGGTTGAGTGAGTACACACCAACTTATGTTGATGTTTGTTTTTTATAAATGTCTTCTGTCACGCACGAATATGCACAATTTGGTGTAGGGGAATTCGTGCGCGCTTGTGTCCAAGCAAGGCAGATGACGTGAGAGGTTAAAGAATGAAAGCCAGCATCTCAAGCCAGACATTGAGTCTGTTGCATATATTCCTATATATATACCCAGTGTGCTGGGTTAGTTATTCTTCTGGTACAATGACTTCTTGGTAGAAGTCATTGTCGGATTACACTACACGTAAGTCCGAACCAGTTTTGGTAAGAAGTGAATTGTTTACTTGAACTTTCGTGTCACCATCCTTTGTTGGCATCTAGCTAGCACCTTTCTGCAAAGGGGTGTTATAATGGATCAACGGGGAATTTCACTGAAAGTATTTTAATATTATAAAGGATTCAAGGCTTCATCCTTTACGGTTTATTGGATTGTAATAATATATGGATTGCCGTCGTGCGAGTCACGGCGACGAAGAGAGGTTAGCCAAGCACTAGGACATAACCTTCGTTGTTTATATTATATGCAAGTATGTATGGATTTGCCATGTCAGGGGTACCAAGCTACTAAAGTACCCGACCAGAATTGTAGGACAGAATCAATATATTTATTCCAAGATCTTTATGGTTGAATAGTCCTAACGGTCATGACATTGACGCAAGGTCAAAACCCTGATCTTATGTGAGGAAGTTATTATGCCTGTACCATGCCTATATATATGCTACATGTACGTTTACTGTGGAATCCATGTTGGAGTACTG
The DNA here is from genome assembly GCA_024509875.1 of Oreohelix idahoensis. Taxonomy (NCBI): domain Eukaryota; kingdom Metazoa; phylum Mollusca; class Gastropoda; order Stylommatophora; family Oreohelicidae; genus Oreohelix; species Oreohelix idahoensis. The sequence continues at coordinate 53,785 of JAMPIV010007040.1, forward strand.
TAACCTGTTGTCGTCAACGTATTTTCGTCCTAAATAAATTATGATGTCAGTAAACCTAACGAGTTCGTCCCTATACACATTGGCACTCGTTGACGTGCCTGCTTGTTATTGAAGTCCTTCCTTCACGTTCCAAGAAAGAAACATTCGCGTTATTATTGTCAAGTCCAAATAGCATCGCCCGTGTTGGACCGTTGTCACTACGACACCATCAACATCCTTTAGACAGCGGTTCACACCCCAGTAAAAGCGAGGCTACAGAAATCTATTTTCATAATATCCTTTGTTACACATGATAAGCAACTACAAACTGAGAATTAGTTGTTCATTAAATGGTGCTCATGGCCTACAGATGTGAGTCGTCGGCAGTGGCTACAGCCCACAATATCCAGCTTTAAACTTTAGAAATGAGGTATTTGAGGAAGGTCGTCCAAGTGACAAGATGGGACAGGGTCCGCAACCATACGATACGTCATAGCCTCGAAACCCAGCCCATGCAGATCCGAGTGGAACAGTCTTAGTCTAGATTGTTTGGGAAACCAAGAGCCAAGGATCCAAACCTCCAGGCCGACCCAGAGTTCGCTGGGAGGACTTAGACAATCTCTGAACGATCAAGGACTGGACTGGAACCAGGCCAAAGGTAAGACAGCTGATATGATAGCATGGTGCACTGGCTAACCTCTACATTCCAAGATAGAAGAGGAACAACTAAGTTGTCGTTAAATTATGTAAAAAATCTGCATCATAATCAAATGACAAAAATATTTTGTTTCAGTACGCAGTACCAATAAAGAATTTGTTAAATATTTTTTTTTCGTTTCATCTTCATGGGCAAAGCAGGTCTTCAATAAACCTCCCCAGGGCTCACTAGTTTCTGTAGAGTCGTCATTTTGTGTTCGGACTTTCTTCTGTCCAAACAATGTATATACATGGAGTAACATGTAACACTCATAGCTGAACTGTGCACACATCGATTACATTTTGCTAGAAAACTTACAGAAGAATGTTAGGCCAGACTTGATACAAAGCAATGTATCTAGACAACATGAAAACTAATCTATTCATGTACAGAAGCTCCGTCCTCCAAATTTAATACATTATATCAGTGACTTCTGCATGGTTTTCTTTATTTCTTCTTCGTACACTCTCTGGCGTCAGCTTGAATATGTTTAAAGAAAGCAGTAGTCAGCTTGAAGCTGTTTTTATCTCCATAGAGCGTTTCCAGGAATTGGCTTTTGATTTAAGCTGTCATAGGGGATTGAAGCGCACGAGAGTTCACCATACAAGTTCCCAGCTTTTTAATGAGATGGGGTGATTGTTCTTTTGCCATCTGCCAGTTGTCCGTAGAAGATATCTTTCGGGTTGCGACAGTCTTCCACTCGGCGGGACATGGCCAAGCCAGAGTAATCTGTGCTGTCTAAACAGAGAATACATGCTTTGAAGGCCAGCACGGGAATCCACCTCGACATTTGTCACTTTGTTCTTCCACGAAATACTGATGATGTGGTGTAGACACCGTAAATTGAAAGTATTGAGCCTTCTTTCTTGCTTGCACAGAACAAAAGAATTGAAATGACATAACAAAATCACTGATGAGAAACAGATGGCCAGAACGAGACAAATATAAGTGGAAAAAGATAGGAGATCCTATAATTGGATAGGACGCTTATTGAGACAACAAGCTGATAGCATTATAAGATAGACCGAGTGGTAAGAGAACTACAAACAGACATGAAATAGACTTTAAAAAAGACTTAGAAAGACTTTAAACAGATGACAAAGGACAGGAAGGTTTAGGGTGTAATTTCTGTAGGCCTGAGTTCCTCAGGGGGGCTGAATGGTGATGATGCAAGCCAGATAGAGAGTAGCTGACATAGCAAGCTGGTTTGTTTTCAACAAACAAGATGAAAGGTAATTTGACGGACTCAGGTACAATACATCCAAACTTGTTAAAAATGTGATCATCACAGAACAAACACGTGCGCATTTATTGCAATCCAGCATTGTTGTAATTAATTATATGTTCCAGTGTTTGTTTTGTATACAATGTTTAGACAGCGCCGATTTCAACAGTTTGGCTGTGTCCGCCGCAGGGAATATAAATATTTTGTACAGACAACTTGAAGATGCAAATAAAGAATAACAGAACTGCCGGGCGACCTTAGGTTCAAAGATGTGTTGCGGGGTGTAGTATAATGTAGGTATATATTGGTGTAGCGTTTCATTACTTTATTTATAGAAACTTTCTTTTCCCTTTTATTTAGTCCATGTCTAAGTGTGATCTAGTACTGGCTTATAGCTCTCCAGAGATGGATATTTCTTAGACCCTGTCTGAGTGATGTGGTTCGTTCGTTCCTTTTATAGATGTTGTGCGTGGAGAGTATTAGTTGTTGAGAAATGTGAACTTTGACAGTACATCTATGTTATCCAACTGACAATCATTTTTCAACAGCCTGATCCTTTACAAATGAATTTTATTTAACAGCAAAAACTGGTTAAATGGTGTCAAACAATGTTCAACAATTATGCATTCTGTACATCAAACAAATCTTTAGTTATTTTTCCTTTCATGAAGAATATATTTTCCTTCTTTCACCTCAATCCAAGATGCTTCGTAATATTCTTTCCCAACATCAAGTTTTACCAATTCCTGGATAATCATAATGTCATATTTGCTTTCTTTCTCAGTAGTTTTCTTCATTTTGTCTTTTCTCAGTTTCAAATCCTCTTCCCTAGTTTTATCATACGTATCCTCCATTTTGTTTCTCTTTTATTATTGTTATGTCTTCATTTCACGAAAATACGCTGAATTATAAAATGATAGGTCGATGGTACTACTTACTTGAATAGGTATCAAAATAACCTTTTCACGTGTACAAATACACATGCATGAATGTTTCTTACAATCGTTGAATATCTCAACTTCTGAGCAGGACGGTCACTGACGCGTCCTTCTACTCTGCTCATTTCTCGAAGACTGCCGGTTTAATAATTTCCTGCCGACAATTTCGTGGTGCCTTGAGCTGGCTACGTTTCCATTGGTTGGAAGCTTATTCTATTTGATAACTTATTGGTCAAACATCACGTTCTCATAGCGTGATGTAGCTGTCCCTACTTAACGTCACTACATTTCCATGCCAACTGCCGCCGATTCGTCACGTGGTTTTTTTAAACCCAAAATTTACACAGCTAGCTTCACCTTGCTCTACCCTGCTCTTAGCTGTCTGGGGTATTTTTATATTTGTTAAAAATCTTGCTTGCTTTTTCTATAATAATTAATGATAGTTTTATTCTCATTGTAACAAGCCTCCAGCATGAATAAATGCTGATGGTGGTAGGTCTTACGGCCACATAGATCCAGGGGCCATGCAAATGTATCCCGCAGGGAGACATTTGAGTACCATCAGTACACACACAAAATCCCCCAAAAAAATTCTAAGTCCAAAAAGTTTTCAGATGAATTTAACTTAAGTCATTAAGCGGGGGCTATTTTATATATACATTATCAGACTGTCATACACTAGCCAAGCTTTTCAAATGGACAACATTGTAAAAAAATTTTTATATCGTATCAATACATATGCTATCTAAATTTCGCAGAGTGGCAACCTTGAACAACAAAATTTGTTAACATCAATCTATATATAGCCGAATCAAAATTTTACTAAGGAGCAGCATTGCGAAATTTGTCATATCGACTCATGTTTCAATCAACCCAAATGTAGTTCAAAACCTTTATGTTGCGAAACTTTCCTAGTACTCCAACTATAATGCATCCAAGTTTTGTAAAGTACTAAACCATGTGAAGATGTAGTGGTGGTCCATCCAAAATGCATCCAATTTATTTCTAAGTATCCATGTTGTATAATGTCAATGGTGATCCGTGCACAAAGTATTCAATTTATCTCAAAGTATACAAGTTGTATTATTGTAATGGTGGTCCATACTGATTGTCGGCAAGCTGGCGAAATTTGAGATGACTGCAATCGAGCTAAAGGAGGGTTGACTGGCGAGTCATCTTTCTGTCTGTAAACTTGACGGCGCTTTGTTCGTATTTTGGTCCGTATATGGTCTTGTGGCAGTTTCACGAACTTAGTGACTGGAGGCGAATCGTCAGAGGTGGGAAAATACGGTCGTTTTACTGCTGTGCGTATTTCAAGGGGTAGAGTGTCGTCCATAGATTCTTCACTGCTATCATAATGAAGGGTGTCGATACTAGATTCTTGCTGCCATAGGCATTTCGTTGCTTCGTCATCCGTTTTATCTGTGCAATGTTGTGATTCGTCATCGATATTTAAATGTTGCTCTCTTGTGTTCACCTCGCCTTCATCCCGTTCCAGTGCGTTTCTCAACAATACGCGAATTTCGTCTCGTCTGGTAGATAAGTCAACAGCAAACTCATCTTCCAGTAAATAATACACCTTTCGGACTGTGACGGTGTAAAGGTCACCTTCTCTTAAAATGACATTTAATTCTTCCTTCAACCTCTCTGTGCTCGGTTCAATGAGTGGGATTTATTTCGAGGATGTCTGTCGGGCTAACTGTTCCACTGGTGTACGAGTGTGTCTAGATGATGTGTGGTTGTTCAATGTGTCACGCACCTGACTTGACCTGGATACATCTGTTTGTGTTGCGACACAAACCACCTTTGTTTTATGCACTTGTTCATGTAGTTTTCTAGGTCGAACTTTGATAATGGGGGCCCATTTCTTCTGATTTGATGTAACAAGACCAACCCGGTGACGTATGTGCAGTGGTTTGTCCCATTGTTTGAGAGGTTTGATGTGTGCCCTTAGTCCATCTTCTGTTGATATTAAACATGTGTGTTGATCAGTCGTTGTGATGTTGTTGACCTGCCATATCTTTTTTCGCTTTATATCATTGATGAAATTTCGGACTGCCATGCGAGAATGTCTTTTCTGTAGACTGTTCCAATGGCTGTCAACCGTGACCATGCGACTTATTTTGTTACTGTGGTCTCGATATTTGATGTGTGATTGTCGAATGGATTTACGTGGAGCACTCTCTGTTTCACTACGGCAATAATGTGGTAAGTTTGGCACATCATGTGATGAATTCCAGCCAATGGGGCTATGATATCCTCGATAGGTCCTCATTGGTACATACGACTGTACTCTTCCAGGATTCGAACTGGATATGGTCTGGACCGGGTACCGCTGTCTCTGCCATGTGCTACGTGGGTTTTCGTGCGTCACCAATTCAACAAAATGTATGAGATTATGGTACTGGGGACCGTTGTCGTAATGTACATGTCTCTTATAAGGAGCAGTGTAACTTCGCACGTCCGCATACGTTACTTCATCCTTCGTGGTAGAACAATTGTTATCATATCTGTTCATGTTCCTTGTGAGTGAAGGATTGTTGTACATTTTCTTGGCGATGGCAGTGCTAAGGCTGCGGCTGTGTTCGTTGGGACTGCATAAAATGTTGCTGCATTTGCTGCTGAGCCTGTCCCTGCATATATTGTTGTTGCAGTTGCTGTTGGTCTGTCGGCTGTTCCATGTTTATTGATTATATTTGTCAGTGGTTCACAGTGATCTTTTATGATGTCCGCTCTCCGTAAAAAATCCTGGTCATGGCACCAATTATTGCTTCATGTTGTGGGGTGCAGTATAATGTAGGTATACATTGATGTAGCGTTTCATTACTTTATTTATAGAAACTTTCTTTTCCATTTTATTTAGTCCATGTCTAAGTGTGATCTAGTACTGGCTTATAGCTCGCCAAAGATTGATATTTCTTAGACCCTGTCTGAGTGATGTGGTTCGTTCGTTCCTTTTATAGATGTTGTGCGTGGAGAGTATTAGTGGTTGAGAAATGTGAACTTTGACAGTACATTTATGTTATCCAACTGACAATCAATTTTCAACAGCCTGGTCCTGTACAAATGAATTTTATTTAACAGCAAAAACTGGTCAAATAGTGTCAAAGAATTTTCAACAATTATGCATTCTGTACATCAAACAAATCTTTAGTTATTTTTCCTTTCATGAAGAATATATTTTCCTTCTTTCACCTCAATCCAAGATGCTTCGTAATATTCTTTCCCAACATCAAGTTTTACCAATTCCTGGATAATCAAAATTTCATATTTGCTTTCTTTCTCAGTAGTTGTCTTCATTTTGTCTATTCTCAGTTTCAAATCCTCTTCCCTCGTTTTATCATACGTATCCTCCATTTTGTTTCTCTTCTATTATTGTTATGTCTTCATTTCTCGAAAATACGCTGAATTATAAAATGATAGGGCGATGGTACTTCTTACTTGAATAGGTATCAAAATAACCTTATCACGTGTACAAATACACATGCATGAATGTTTCTTACAATCGTTGAATATCTCAACTTGTGAGCAGGACGGTCACTGACGCGTCCTTCTACTCTGCTCAATTCTCGAAGACTGCCGGTTTAATAATTTCCTGCCGACAATTTCGTGGTGCCTTGAGCTGGCTACGTTTCCATTGGTTGGAAGCTTATTCTATTTGATAAATTATTGGTCAAACATCACGTTCTCATAGCGTGATGTAGCTATCCCTACTTACGTCACTACATTTCCATGCCAACTGCCGCCGAATTGTCACGTGGCTTTTTTTAAATCCAAAATTTACACAGTTTTACCTTGCTCTACCCTGCTCTTAGCTGTCTGGGGTATTTTTATATTTGTTAAAAATCTTGCTTGCTTTTTCTATAATAATTAATGATAGTTTTATTCTCATTATAACCAGCCTCCAGCATGAATAAATGCGGATGGTGGTAGGTCATACGGCCACAGATGTATGTAAGAGACACATGAAGGACCTCAACATAACATCCAGCAATTTGGGAGGACGAGCTGCCGATTGCACCAAGTGGTGATGCTCCCTACTGAGCCATCTCAGATTGGGCGAAAAGACGCTCTGGCAGCAAAGAGGAGAGAGGAGAAAACGTCGAAAGGAACACCAGGAGAGAAAAAGCAGCTGAGGGCTGTCACCTCAGGGGCGCATTCCCATAATCAGTTATGACTGAAGGGGCTATTATTATTATTATTACTGGTCTGAGCAAACGATCTGTCAAACTGTACCTTTCTGGTTTTTATTTTGTTGACATGTCTTAGTATCATCATTTTCTTTTTCACTCCTCGGGGCATGGGGAAACCACTGGAGTTTTTCCGCTAGCAAGAATCATACACCAGGCATTCACATGCTCTGTCAGTTGTGGTTTCTGTGGAAATTGGTTTTACACGATGCGATTGCCAGCCTCATGCACATTAAACGCCGTGTACGTCATGCTTGCAGGAGAAGTAGTCCTATCCATTATTTGTCTTATTAGAGATCCCCGGGGAACTACTAGCGGCGTACCTTACTATCTTCTTCTTCTTTGATCCTTACCCGCCGACCGCCAAATCAGTCAGTGGCCATCACGCCTGGCGGCGTCTTGTAGGGCAACCACAAATTGATTCCACTTTGCTCGGTCGGTGGCCATCCTTCGTGCAGTGCCCCTACTCTGGTTCATTCTTTGCATCTCAGCCTCCACAGTCCTCCGCCAAGTTGTTTTTGGTCGGGCTCTCTTTCGTTTTCCTTCAGGGGTCCATAGCATAGCTGTTCTTGTGATGGCATCGGGGTCTCTTCTGAGGACATGGCCAACCCAGCTCCAGCGTCTGCCAGCTATGATGGTGTGCATGTCCTCTTGCTTGCTCCGAGTAAGCAGATCTTGGTTGGTGATGGTATTCGGCCAAAAGATTCTTATGATCTTACTACAATAAGAAATATCACCAGTAAAAACAATGGAAGATGTTATAGAAACTTGATGAGTGAGGTCATTAAACAGACAGAACAAGTTCAATGATTCTTACCTTAATGCAATACAAATTTGTTACTTACTGGGTTTGGAATGAATTTTCCAGAATTAATAAGCGCATAAGTGCCCCCAAAAAATGACATTCTAAACACCCTTGATAAGCCGTATTGTGCTGCGACGCCCAATTTATCCAGCCACCTGTGCCGCACAATGAAGAAGATATATTTGTGTTAACAGACACTGCTAAATGTGAAGCATAGCCAAGCTTATGTCAGTGCTCTGAGATACTTAGATATTATATTACATAAACCAGGTACTTTAAAAACCTGCCCGTTTAAGATATTTCCATGTGTCGTTTATCCTTCTCATTTCTGTCTGCAGTTCATTTCTCTATATATTTTCAATCTCCTTCGTCTATCTTATCTAGGGGGTTCCATAAAAAGGATGACCTTGTCATGCATTCAGTGGGTTTCCTCTTATCCAATACCAGGAATTGTATTTGTTCATACCTCTTGTTCCACTGTCACTGGTCTGGTTCTTGTCACTAGTTCCACATTGATAATCTAGTGATATCAATTCAATTCTTCTATTTGACGAAGGACCGATTTATAAAAGTCTTGAAATTTTTAGTGGTTGGGTTTGTTGTTCTTCATCGTTCAGAACCGTAGTTTAGGATTCTGATTTTTGTGTTGGATTTGATTTATTTTTTAATTACATATATTTTACAACTGCAACGAATTTCTTCTTGCCTTATGTAATTCTTGTTTTAATATCATTATCTGTTTCTCCAACTTTATATTTCTAGCAAGATATACGTGTTCGAAAAGAGTACACCTGATAACGCAAGATATAATGTTTCTCCTTCATCTTGGACAATGCCAGATGATGTAAGCGATCATGTTTCCCCACAACTTCATACCTCCTAGTGCTCTTAATCAATTGTTGTTCGTTTCTTTCCAGGCCATAATGTTAAACTGTCAGGTATTTTATCTGTTTGCCCGTCCTCTGTCTCTGTTTCCTTCAGTCTTTCATGTTGTCACAATATCCAGGGTGTCCGAAAATTATCTGTACAGCTTTGATACTAAATGAAATATTTACTACCACACATAGAGTTACCAATCAAGGACATTTAGACACAGAAAACCCAAAAGTTACAACAACAACAAATTTAAACTAACGAGTTCTAAAACTTCATTGGTCGTGTGTATCAGATTTTGTTTGAATTAACCACTCAACACACGGTGCTTTCTCCTGTGGATTCAAATTGACTGAGGGGATCGATTAGCTGCATGGATCGATTAGCTGCATGGATCGATTAGCTGCATCAGAACAGTCCCACGCCGAGATTCTTGCTGTCGTGTAAAATGGTGAGAACCCAGCATTTGCAGTGTTTAGCTCAGAAGTGAATCACTTGACCCAGGACTTAACTCCGGTTTAACCTGGTCAACTGCATGCAGGAGGATCCCACAACAGATAGATGACAGGAGATGAGAGATGGGAAGTGTGCAAGATGTGATGATTCCTTAGAAGAGCCCAGAACCAGAGAACAGTAGTTTATCCCTGCATCTTTGGGCAGTTCCCCTGCCCCCCTTTTTCCATGGATAGCGGGGAGTGCACAGTATGCTGCCCTAGTTCTTTCTCCCTCTTACCTTAAAACCATATGTGGGGACTCTTAAAATGCAACCTCAAGGCAGGAAGGAATATCCCGGGAAAAACTCCAACTTAACAAGCTGCGTAATGGCAGAAAAGCCACAGGAAAAATACTAGATCACCACTGTAGATAATACCAAGGAAATCAACTTGGCATTGGCTGCTAAAGAACGGCAAGCCCAGCAGCCCAAGTTAAACAACAACAACAACAACAACAAACACCAAATGAACACCAATCACTGTTGGTCAAACGCAAGCTCTATATCAAATTAAACACACGTTTATTCTAAAATTACTAACAGTTTTTAGTAAATACTGTTTCCGTAAATTATATCACATGTGTAGAACAAAATATAAGCTTTTAAAACTACAATGTTAGTCAGAACAGTTAATGTTTCACTGTGACGTTCACTGAGACAGACAGGTAACTCACAAGAATCCGGCCACGTAGGCATTGGACATGTTTACCGCTCCTCCCCCAGAACATGAAGATGTCTCTGTGAATCGAATTCTTACAGGATGAGGAACTACACTTGTAAGGTTAAAGGTCACAGCAAAGGAATCTTTTAAAGAGTCCAGCACAGATGCGCTCAAAAAATCATGAAGTCTTGCAGTAGCAGCACTCAGGTAGTAGCTTATACAAATAAAACAAAATATAGTCACGTTATAAAATATTGGTTTGTTTGGTTTATGTGGTTTGTGTTGTTTGTGTGGTTTGTTTAGTTTGTGTAGTTTGTTTGGTTTGCAAGGACCATCTTCATTGCACACGGACAACTCCATCAGTGTTCCGATCTCCTCCCTTAGATCACACAAGATCTCAGCATAGTGCACACAATTCGTCTCATCGGCGATGATCTCAATGTGTGTATACAGGAATCACAAATTCTATAAATATCGTTGTGGTTGGTAAGTTTCTAACTTTTTAAATTTTGTCATGGCAGCGGCCGTATGGCCTACTCTTTACGATTTCCAACTGCCGTGGGATTTTTAACATGCGCAACTTGCACAGGGACTTCCTATTTTTTTCGCCATTATCCAAGAAGGCTAGTCATCCGATCTCACTACAGACGAAATCAGCGGGGAGTATGACAGTATTAGGATTGTGAGAAAACAATTTCATCAATTATATCCCCTGTACTGGGAGCGAATCCGGTACCTTTCGAATTAGAGGCGGACGCCATACTTCTTAGCCACTCCGACCTACTTCCCCCATCATCATCATCATCATCATCATCATCATCATCATCATCATCACTCTACAGCTCCGTGACGAGCGCCTTCAACAAACTTATGATAAGTCTTCCTGTCCAGTGCCATCAGCTCAAGGTCTTTCCATATATTCTTCACGCCCTTCATGACTGTCTCCAGTTCTCTTCTCCATGTGTTCCTTGGTCTCCCTCTATCTATCTTACCCAGGGTATTCCAGAACAAGGACTCCCTTGTAATGTTATCAGCAGGTTTCCTCAGTGTGTGTCTTATCCATCGCCAGCGTCTTCTTCTCATCTCTTGTTCCACTGGTAGTTATCTGGTTCTTGTCATCAGTTTGACATTAGTAATCTTGTTAAACCACTTCAGTCCGTCCATCGTTCTGTTTACACCCACACTGAAATTTGCTGGTTAAGGAATGTGACCAGAAGTACAAGTAGAGATAATGTAAAAAACACAGCACCCACAGTAAGACAAGAAAAAAATAAGCAAATCAATGTATTATAAAATGGTTTAGACATTTGATCAGAATTAAGATAACTAGCCTTAGTCACACACCTCTATGCTGATTCATGAGATACCCAAAATAAGCCCCTACGCCATGATGATGAGATACAAGCAAAAAGCCACTACACCATAATGATGAGATACACACAATAAGCCACAACACCATCATGATGAGATACAAGCAATAAGCCACTACACTGTAATGAAGAGATACAAGCAATAAGCCACTACACCGTAATGAAAAGATACAAGCAAACAGCCACTACACCATAATGATGAGATACAAGCAATAAGCCACTGCACCATCATGATGAGATACAAGCAGTATTCCACTACACCATCATAATAAAATACAAGCAATATGCCACTACATCATCATAATGAAATACAAGCAATAAGCCACTACACCATCATGATGAGATACAAGTAATAAGCCACTACACCGTAATGATGAGATACAAGGAATAAACCACTGCATTATAATGATGAGATACACGCAATAAGCCACTTCACCGTAAAGATAAGATACTTACTTACTTACTTAGTCGTTCCCCTTCTACCGTGAGGTGTAGAGGTTTGGAAGAGAGAGCGCCAGACCATTCTATCAGCTGTCTTCTTCCTGGCCTGGTTCCATTCTAGTCCTCGGTCTTTCAAAGATTGTCTAATGTTGTCCTCCCAGCGGACTCTGGGTCGTCCTGGAGGTCTGGATCCCTGGCTCTTTGTTTCCCATGCTTGTCGTGGTAGCCGATCTTCTCCCATTCTGCAGACATGGCCAAACCATCTTAGTTGGGACTGTTCTATTTGGGTCTGCAGCGGATGGGATTTTAGGCCTTGACGGATCGTCTGGTTGCGGACCATGTCTCTTCTTGTTACTTCAACCACTTTCCTCAGATACCTCATTTCTGAGGTTTGGATCTGGCTTTTGTGGGTTGTAGTCATTGCCCACGACTCGCATCCATATGTCAAAAAAGATAAGATACAAGGAATAAACCACCACACTATTATGATGAGATACAAGTAATAAGCCACTACACCGTAATGATGAGATACAAGCAATAAGCCACTACACCATAATGACGAGATACAAATTAATAACCCACTACACTATAATGATGAGATACAAGCAATAAGACCCTTCATTATAATGATGAGATACACGCAATAAGCCACTACACCAAAATGATGAGATACCCACAATAAGCCACTACAACATCATGATGAGATACACGTAAAAAGCCACTACACGATCATGATGAGATACACACATTAAACCACTACATCATCATGATGTCAGACGCTATACAGAATATATCAACAGGATTTAATCTGACCACCAGAAGTTTAGCTTCTGCTAGACAATAATAGTTATAGTAACTCGATATTGTGGTCATTCAGACATGCATATAGCACAATATAATTATCATGCATCGTATATGGTGACAGAAAAAAAAGACTAATTAATCTGGCCAGTGCAATGTAAACAGTAATCTCATAATGTACATCAGAATAAGGCAGTCCATTTTTAACTGGGATTCTAATAGAAGTAGAAAGTTATAACACAGTTTCAAGCAATCAATCAAACAATAACATTTAGCTCCCCAAGGAGCAGAGGCTTTCATCAAACACGTGTCAGCGCCACCTTTAGAGTGTCACCAGCTGAAAGTCTTTCCATGTTCTCCTCCTCTACTTTATTTGTATCTCTAGCTCTCTTCTCCGTGAGTTCTTCGATCTGCCACATCTTCCTTTGCCCTGAGGATTTCAGAATAAGGGCTGCCTAGTAATGCTAATAACCCGGTTTCCTCCGTGTGCGTCCTATCCATCACCAGCTTCTTCTTCTCATCTCTTGTTTCACTAGCACCTCTTGTAATCAAATCTACGCTGGTACCCTCGTCGTACCATTTCAACCATCCACTTCTACGCAAGCACCGATTTATGAAGGTCTGTAACTTCTTAGAGCGTCCGACTGACAGAGTGGTTAGAGCGCTGGTCTCACGCGGCAAAAGGTGCAGAGTTCGAAACATGGTACCGACACGCGCCAGTCTTCCCAGCTATAAATAGGTACCTGACTTTGAGTTAGGGAAAGAAAAGGCAGCGAGGAAGGCAACTGGTCACCCCCACCTCTCGATGCTGGACCTAGTATGGTGAAGTCTCTAACACTTCGCTCCCTTATGACAGTTTCTGCTTTGGGATTACCTTGACCTTGTTTTATAACTACTTAATAGCTGGTTTTTGTGTGTGTGTTTGTTGTTTTTCATTTGTGTGTGTGTGTGTGTGTGTTACTCTCCGTGGTTCAGAGCCATAAAATAGGACTGACTTGATATTTGAGTTCAAGATTCTTAATTTTGTTTTTGATTTTTGATTTCCTAATTTCCCTGTGCAATGAAAGCCCCTCTTAAAACACTCTATCGCAGTGGTTCTCAAATGGTTCTGTGCCAGAGAATGGAAGATGTGGCGGGAAGATTCAAAGATAATCAAGGACATTTTCAAAAAATCCATAAGCAAAAATAAATTTGAAGGTCATTTTCTTATTTATTTTGTTACATGTGATATAGTGTGGGGAAAATATGTATAGACACCCGTAGAATTTTCCAGAACTTTCCCGATTTTATTCAGGAATATGGTTTATTTTGTATCAAATAAATTTTGATAAAAATTTTAAAAAAATTGTTAAACATAATGTTATGTGTTCAATAACGCACTGCTAGTTCTTTTTTTTTTTTTAAATGGTATTTCTTATTTTTTAAAATTCGGTGTGGCGTGAGCAAATTCTCATTCCGAAAGTGCGGCCCAGAGAAAAAAGGTTTGGGAACCACTGTTTTGCGGCAACAAGACAAATGTCACAGAAAAGTAGTTTGACTATGAAATATTAGAAACAATGTTGAGCAGCTTAACGGCAAAGCATGGAAGGAAGTCAACAACAGAATTAGCAAACATCACTTCTTTAAATCTTTCGCTCCGTGTGGAGCATGGAATCAAGACTTGCAGCTGTAGCTGTGGCAAAAATGTGTTGTACATTACGAGATTACCAGGCCCATGCACAAGTTCATATTAGTAGCCTAATTACGAATTGCCTGAGATAGCAGTAGGTTTACTATGAGCCTAACACCATATTCCTAGGAGGTTTAAATGGGCGTGTAACGGGATATTTTACCTTTTTCCTTAATGTGGACCATTAGTGTTATATCAGATCTCTTTTTCAGTCTGTCCATGTCTTCTCAGTGCTCCTTATTTACGTTTCTATTTTCATTTCTCAGCGTGTTGGGACCCTTCCTAATTTCTTCTACCCGGGGAGGTGCTAGAAAAAAAAGACTGTCTTGTGGTGCAAGCAAATGACTTTCTCATTGTCTGCCCTACCATCTTCAGCATGTTTTCTTCATTTATTCATCCATTAATGTTTATTGAGCATTTTCCCCCTCAGTTGAGATTGCTCAATGGTGTAGCTGAAATTTTCACGAATAACAGGTTGAATGATTTGCCCAAGATTGTTACAGAACCTCCACAAAGCTTATAGCAACACTCAAGAGACGTAAACAAACAGAAAAACGAAACAGTTTGTAGTAATGAAAACTTAATTCAAATCACGATATTTCTTTTTCAGTTAGAAATTACATATAACTAAAGCTCCAAACTTAGAAATTACATCAGACCAAAACTCTATACTTACTGGTAAATAAATTAAGGGGCTGCTGTAAAACTGGTAAGGAATATAAGTATATAAACCAATAAACAGTTATAAATATATAAACCAATAAAACAGTAAAACGTCCCTTGTTTCACGTGAACCGGTAATTTTTAGAACTGATTCAATACTGTTTTATTGGTTTATATACTTATATACTTACTGGTGAAGGCTAATTTCATCAACGACATCAGCACCTCCAGCTTTGATGAATCTATGGACAAAATTTACGACATTCTAAATGAATATACAGATAGGTCTTAATTATTGAATTATATCAGTTTAAGCATTTAATCAGCCTCAATGGGAGAATGCAAGCAGATGGAGCCTTAAATCTTACAATGAACCAGCAGCATGAATTGTCATACCGCCGGAATGCACATCATACCAAAGCCGTTCTAATTACATTTCTATTCAGTTAATTTCCTTCTGCCCTTCAAATTCTTAAATACATAGAATATGGTGTTAACCCCTAATTGTTCTGTTAATGTGCACCTGTAAAAGTAGCATGGCTACTATTCTGTTTTTTCACCGTTTATTCTTTACGACTGAGAAATTATACCATTAAGTGCTTAAAGAAGTTTGTTTTAGTATCTTCTGACTTCTTCTTTTTCGTCAGATCTTATCAGTCTTGCGGATCTTCTCTCCTCATCTCTTCTAGCCACTACATCTTTTATGAGGTCATTTTACGATGAATCGATGTCAATAGTCGTCATTCCTTTAAGGCGGTGTAGCATCCATCTTCATACCAGTCATTTGTGTATCCCAATGTTGGACGTAGTTTTCTGTTAATCGCTAGTATGGTGGTCCTATCTGTCTTTAGGGTGGGAATTCTTAGTAACATCTTTATTTCCTCCTGGCTACTCTTGTTATGTGAATTTTTTTTTTCCATTTGTTTATAAAAAGAGATCCAAAGTAGCCGATAGGATAGTCTGGCGCTCTCTCTTCCAAACCTCTACACCTCACGGTAGAAGGGAAACGATTAAGTAAGTAAGAGATCCAAAGTTTGCCTCTAGGAACTTGCGGAGAAATGTAGAATAGAGCAGGACATAATTGTCAAACAGGATTTTTTTTAAACAAAGTAACCGGTTCAACCCTTGATAAGTTATAATTATGATATACGATATTGTAGTAAATTCAAGATAATAAAATCTGATTTTCGATATCTAAATATAGTATCTTCTCCCCTCTTCACTCAATCCAAAGAGTAAATTAGAACTGCATAATTGTGTGAATGTATGTGTGTGTGTGCCTTCCCTTTAAAAAAAAAAAAAAAAAAATTATGAGGCAGGAGTAGCCGACATATATTGTCAGGACTTTGTAGTAAAGTGAATCCGTATGACAACACGCTCAAATTCCCCGCTTAAAATGTACTAGCTATCGTAATTTTAAATCTATAAATAACTACAGTATTTGAAATTTGTCTGAGGGTCCAGTCAAATTTACCGCCAACATTTAACTAAGTTGAAAAAAAAAAACACACACCCACATAAATAGTAATACGTCTTACAAGGAGAAGGACAAGAAAAACTAAGAATATTTGAATTTTTCTAAGAAAACAAGTTAAAAGTTACCCCCCCCTCTCTCTCTCTCTCTCTCTCTCTCTCTCTCTCTCTCTCTCTCTCTCTCTCTCTCTCTCTCTCACCCATCCCAATATTTATCTAAGGACGTAGTAAAATTTAACAACCAATCAAATCGTTACCTCTTTTTTGTAAGAACAAGAAATTTTAGTTGAAGTGGAAATAATGCCTATTTTGGGTTTTTGACCGAACTTAAATAATTTATTTCTCGATAACTAAAGATAATTAAAATAAAAGGGATATCTCAAATTATAGCGCTAATATTGCTTAACATATACCCATAGACATTCCCTCATACAAAAATTATCTTAACTTAGAAAATTTAATTTAGTAATATTTTCACATCAGGTTAAGATCAAATTTAATTACAAAAACATTAACCCATTTGAATACAAAGGAATAACTAAGAGAAAGCTATATAGAACGATAGAGAATAATTGGCCGTTTAATTATCACTTTTAATAATTAAAATCGGTTCACAAATAACTATGATATAAAATAAACAAATTCGGTCAGATAAAACAAATACGCTTAAAACTGCTCAAATTCTATGGCCTAGGAAATAGTTAACTTTTTTTTTTTGACTCTTCATCTGATTGGTTGGGTATAGTGGGATAAAAATTAACAACTTCTGGTAAAGTCCGCCATTGACGACAAAGCTTCCATACCAAGCTGGCATTATTGAAAGAGACAGAGGGACAAGCCTTTGCCGTCTGCACTGCAAGATTAGTGCTATAGCCCTTACTGTCGGGTCGCTTGTGTGTGTGAATATTCTTTACTTGAGGGTAAGACAGATAATTTTATTTGCATAATTTATTAGTCCTATAAGTAACAGGCTATTGTGTGCCATATTTTTTTCGATACTGCCGAAAGGGATGTGATGTCACGACGACCTAAGTAGGAATGTGCCTAGAGCAGGCTTTTTTGTAGTGATATTGTGTAAAATGTTTGCCAATTGGCTTTAAAAATGTACGACTGTAAGTGTAGTATTAATAAATTGATATTGACTTTTGGAATGACACACTGTTCAAATAACATGTGAAAACATATAGGGAATGTTCGAATGAACTAATCAACAGGTCACAAAGCAATATTGTATCCACCATGACTATTGTATGGAAGACAAACAGGAAGGAGGGACATTAACATAGAATAAATACTGAAGAAGACTGATTACACCAAGCTGAGTGTAGACAACGGAATTTAAGGTCTAGTGCGACTTGTTAGCACAAGTGGCTGACCTAGGTAGGTATTATTACCGTTTAGAGGTGAAATTGATAGAGGCAGATGTTACATAGAAGGGATTGTCCTTCTTATTTCAGGTTGTATTACAAAGTACCTCGTTGCTGCAGTAGCCTGAAAGGAAGAACATGTTGGAGTGAGTGCTCATGCTACAATTTGAAGATAGCTCCTTTTCTTCAGTCAGGAGTCACAACGTTGGTGTACAGGTCTAAGATTGACAAACCAGCTGCAATAATCTTTTTACAGATAAGTCCTTTATACAGGCACTGATATCTCATCCTAAAACATAATTTCACCATTTACAGTATACCACCTAGGAGTGATGAAAATAACAGACCTTACAGTATAGAAGTAGTGATAATATCAAGAACTGTGGGTATATTCATTCCAGTGATTTGGTTGTACAAAAATGGACAGAGTTTCCAAAAATATTTATTTTTGCATGTAAATAACCTTTTCTTGATTTTTTGAGAATTCCTGTCCCAACAAGATTGAGGTACAGGAATAATAAATTGTAAATATATCTATTTTCAGACAGTCTTGCTTAATTCTATTAAAGTTAAAGTTCTGTTTTGAAATTCTTAACTGTTATAATATATTACCCTAGACACTTTGCCAAATAACAACACGCAGTTAACATACTCTTGGTGAGATCTCAAGAGGTAGCAGATAGGGACCCAGAGAACTTCATCATCATCATTACTTACTCTGGGAACTTACATAGCTGGACCTCACCTTGATTGTCGATACATCCTTGCTCTTTTCAGAGAAGGAGGTATTTCTTATAAGACTAGTCTCTTATCTGGCACTATCCTGGTATCTTCTGATACATCTATTTGTCCAGGATATCCTCTAATTAATAACATCTAAACCTCTTATCACATAGTGGGGTCCTGTCCGGGATTATTTTACCACCATACCCTGGGACTTTTAATGTGGGGAATAATAGATAAATAAATATAAAATATAATTAAACAACTTCGGGTGAAATTGGATGAGCTGTCATTGCCTATAGTTAATTAAGTTAGTAATATTTGCTAATTTATGATATAAGTTGTTAATAATTTGTGTACAAGTGAGAGAATGGCAGACTTGGCCAAATTTAGATCTGCTACAGTGCAGACGGCAAAAGACTTTGGCATGAGTGGGGACACTCTGATTCAGTATGTTACTACTGAATGTGATAAATTTATAAATAGGGAAGATAGGAGGTTAGCTGAAGAGAAAAGATTACAATTAGAAGCAGATAAAGAAGAGAAAAGATTAAAATTAGAAGCAGATAAAGAAGTTAGGAAATTAGAAGCTAATAGGGAGGCTGAGGTTAAAAGGTTACAATTGGAGGCTGCTAAAGAGGAAAAAAGATTGCAAATGGAGGCTGCTAAAGAGGAAAAAAGATTGCAAATGGAGGCTGCTAAAGAGGAAAAAAGATTGCAAATGGAGGCAGAGGAAAAACGTTTGCAAAGAGAACATGAGTTGAGGCTGAAAGAAATGGAACTTCAAGGACATATTCCAGAAAATGGAAGCAACCCAACTACCTCTGACTCTAGTGCCAGTCAGGGAGCCTCAAACTCAGCCATGAACTTTCATTTAGATCCTTTTGAAGAGAAAGACGATGACATTGAGTCATACCTAAATAGATATGAAAGGCTAGCTACTAACTATGGGCTAGAGAAAGAAAAATGGAGTTTAAAACTATCACAAGGGTTGAGGGGAACTTCCTATGAAGTTTTCTCTAAATTAGGCAGAGAAGATCAAGAAAACTATGACCTCCTAAAACAAGCATTGTTAGTCAGATATGAGAAGAATGCTGAATTTTATAGAAAAAAATTTATAAATAGTAAGCTGATGTCTGGAGAAACCTACCACCAGTTCTCTGCACGACTAGAAACTTACTTGGAGAAATGGACTGCTCTGGGGAAAACCCAAGACTTAAAGGAAATGATTATGATGGAGCAGTTAAGAGAGTCCATGGCTCCAGACTTGAAAACATTTCTCATGGAACAAGGTGCAGAGAGGTTGGGGGAGATTCTCAAGGTTGCTGAGAGATATCAGGCAGCCCAGTCAGAAGTGGCTGGAGTTAAAAAGAAGCAAGCAGAGAATAATAGAACCCCACCAGACCAAGATGAGTATTATAATAATAGGGATCAACCACCTAGATTTAAACAAAGTTATGATAGGCCTAGATATGATCATAGAGACAGAAACCCTCAGGTAAATAAAAAGAAACCCTACAGACCAGAAGGAAAATGGTGTAAAATATGTAGGATGCATAATCATAATACAAATGAATGTGGTAGGAAAGTTCCTCGATATCACGCTGCATGCATGGTAACAGTGGACAAGGGAAGGAAGAAACTGACAGACAGTCAGATCGATCTCCATCATCCCCCATCTGTGAAGAGGTGACATGTAATGGTGCGAAAGTCAAGTGCCTTTACGATTCAGGATTGGAATATGACTCAGTTGTGAGTGCAACCCTGGTGCACCCTGAGCAGTATACCACAGACAAAGTGGAGATACAAGGGGCATTAAAGGATACAGCGACTATGACACTTCCCGTAGCCAATATCAATGTCAAAACTAGGTACGTGGAAGGAGTGATTAGAGCAGCAGTGTGTGACGAACCTAACTACCCGCTGGTGTTAGGAAAGAGATATGTGTTTCTAGGGAGCCCTATAAAACCTGTGATCATGGCAACGCTCCAGGTCAGGTCGACCCCTAGTAAGGAGAAGGAACCACCACTAAATATTCATCCTAAACAGATGAGAAAGGCCCAGACAAAAGACAAATCATTGAAACCTTGCTTTGGCAAATTGCCAAATAGCCATAACCACCCTAAGAAAGGAGAATTCTATTTGAAGGAGGGACTGCTCTACAGGAAAGCTGGAGCAGGACCCAAAGGATATGGACAGCTAGAACTGCCATGGAGTTATAGGGAACAAGTTATGAAACAAGCACATGTTGTATCAGACGGTGGACATCAGAAGATGGGTACCACCCGTCAAAGAACATCTGTGAAATATTTCTGGCCAGGCGTAGCTGCAGACATCGCAAAATTTGTGGAGACCTGTGACCAGTGTAGCAAGGAACATTCCACACGGTTGAAACAAAATAATAATCAGATGCTAGAAAAGCATTGTGGAGAACATGGGCCTAAAAACAACAAGGGAAATAAAATGATAAGGTAGATAACGTGAATAGGCATGCACCTTTTCACACACAGTCTTCCACTAAAACCTTAAAAATGGCAACTCTGCGTATGGCACAAGGAGTAAAAATAAACACAGTCCAGACCACCCCGACACACCCCTTGCCGGAATCCAGGGAACTGGCTAAAAATAGAACTGAGGTTCATTGGCCAACATTGAAACCGAAACTAAATGTTAACCTTAGAAGAGTTGGGAGCGGGCGTTTGGACAATTTGCTTAATGTCAAGCTCACTTCAACATATGGCTATTAACTTAGCATATTATAAGGGCACCGGTGACAGTGGTAGTGACCGACCCTATACAGTCCATTGGAAGTTTTGTACGGACATTGGATTGAGATCACACATATTATAGCAAATGCAAAGGAGGAATTGATTCTTGATGCAGGAACTCATTTCCCCATATTATATATTATATCACCAATTGCCGTTGGGCTAAGAAAAACAGCTGGTGAATATGGCCTTTATCTGAATGGCAGATCAAAGAGTCATATATGAATATTAGTAGAGGGTTTTTCCAAATTCCAATCAAGCCTGAGCTCAGACCAATGGATGGCTGTGATCACATCGGAGAGGCACATTGAATTCATGATGCTTTTTGGGATTGAAAATACTCCGAGTGTTTTATCCAGGCTGATGAGGAAATTACTGGATCCCCTACATAACTCTGCTATCACCAATTTTATAGATCTCCTCCTCATAAATATTGCAACCTTGAGGAACATCTAAAAATCTCTGGACATGTCATGGGACAGACTCAGAAAAATTAATGGTGAATATTGATTGATAATCAGCATTTGCCAGGCAGTAGCACCTGGCGCTGTTTTATTAACACAACCTGCAATAGATATTTGGAGTGCAGAGGTCTGAGGCAGATTTCTTGAGTAGTGCCTACTTTGAATGACCCACCTGCAGGAATCCAGGATCACACTAAGGCATAGGGAGTCAATTTGAACGTGATTGTATACAGATATGAAAACTGCACTAGTGGTTCATGCTTTTCTAACGAGTGAGATATGTAGTAAAGTGAATCCGTATGACAACACGCTCAAATTCCCCACTTAAAATGTACTAGCTATCGTAATTTTAAATCTATAAATAACTATAGTATTTGAAATTTGTCTGAGGGTCCAGTCAAATTTACCGCCAACATTTAACTAAGAGTATTTGAATTTTTCTAAGAAAACAAGTTAAAAGTTACCACCCGCCCCCCTCTCTCTCTCTCTCTCTCTCTCTCTCTCTCTCTCTCTCTCTCTCTCTCTCTCTCACCCATCCCAATATTTATCGAAGGACGTAGTAAAATTTAACAACCAATCAAATCGTTACCTCTTTTTGTAAGAACAAGAAATTTTGGTTGAAGTGGAAATAATGCCTATTTTGGGTTTTTGACCGAACTTAAAAAATTTATTTCTCGATAACTAAAGATAATTAAAATAAAAGGGATATCTCAAATTATAGCGCTAATATTGCTTAACATATACTCATAGACATTCCCTCATAGAAAAATTATCTTAACTTAGAAAATTTAATTTAGTTATATTTTCACATCAGGTTAAGATCAAATTTAATTACAAAAAAATTAACCCCATTTGAATACAAAGGAATAACTAAGGGAAAGCTATATAGAACGATAGAGAATAATTGGCCGTTTAATTATCACTTTTAATAATTAAAATCGGTTCACAAATAACTATGATATAAAATAAACAAATTCGGTCAGATAAGACAAACACGCTTAAAACTGCTCAAATTCTATGGCCTAGGAAATAGTTAACTTTTTTTGACTCGTCACCTAATTGGTTGGTGTTACGTGCAGTCTTTGATATCTAACAATATAATAAATTTGCATGCTTGTTATGTTTGCAAATATTTTGTAAACAAAATAGATACTTTTTAGTGCTTAAGGAAAAGTCATTATTGAGTTACTTCCCTTGAAAGGAGTGTCGTCACTTTCGATCGAACTCCGCGGATGAATCCAGTTTTACTGCGATTTATTCTTTGTTTGGGTAGGAATAGATTGTTCTTGCTTCGGTGTATCTATGGCCTGAATTTATGTGTATTGTTTGTCTGGGTTGGACGAGTCTGTCTTATATCTGAATATCTTTGCATGTCTAAGTCGAACTATATGGTCTTTTGTCGTTAGAAAGGTCAAAGGGCTGTTCAGCGGATGTGTCGCTAGAGGGGTGTGATTTGGCTTCGCCCTGATGATGGGGCTGTGTTTTTCTATATCGGCTTGTCGCCGGGAAAAGTGATCTCAAGATTGATGGGGAAAGTGATAGACGTTTAGACCTATCCTGTATGATTTATCCCAGTGTTTATTCTTGTTGCCAAGGAATGGCAGAATCAGTTATTTCTGATACCAAGGTAAAACAAACGCACTTCTTATGAACTCTTACGAAGCCATCGTTTTCGATAAGCAGACGCACGATTTGTACGTCTGAGAGAATATTTAACTATATGAAGATGACATTCATTCATAGCAGCACCATATTGTAAAGTGAAGTCAATTGTATCCTGATAGAAGCTACAAAGTAATGAGAACATTTAATGTATGATTAACTTGGATACAGATTCCTAGTTGTATCCAAATGTGAGTTACAGCTCACGAGAGAAGCCATCTTGTATACACATATTTAAGGACTATCAGGAAGAGAAAGGGATGCCCCGTATTATCGCTTGATGAGTCCAGAGATCACTGCTACACATGAGAACCCATTACTAGCGGTTCAATATGATTATATGAAAAATATGTGCTGAACAGTATTTAAAGGAATCTTCGCTAGACGAGGTTAGGTCTAGAAGCCATCTTGAATGTTGTTTATAATCTGACGTGCTTTGTCAGTAAACTCAGATGATATATATATGGGCAATACGGAGTGGTTGTCTACTGACAGTCCATTATGCTATTATTCTACATGAGTGCCCATGTATCATTGCAAGACCATTTATCCACTGTACCATGATGTATTATGCCAACCTGTGATTTGTCACTATCCGTGCTGTCGAGTGTGTACGTCCAATTAAACTGTAGCAAAGGTACACGGTCGTTGGTGTCGATGACTTCCATCCATACATGAGTGTAAGAAAAAGACCATTTGTCAACACCACGAACTCTTCTTATCATTCGCATATTATACTCTCAATCTATGTCTACACACCACTGCGTAGGTCGAGTTGACATTCCATACTCAAACCACGAGTTACACAACAACACAGCATTTAACTCTGGTGATGTTCTAGTGAGCTTATATTTATCAACTGATGAGCAAAAGAGACTTATCAACTGGTGGACCAGCTTTCTGGGTTTGACCTCGCAGAAGTTGAGAAGTCAACAGACTACCGATACCAGACCGTTTCCTGTGGCTGATACGACACACTTGCAGTATTAGTTTGCTCTTTGTCAACACTTCGTCACGTGACCTGTCAAGTGAATGCAGTATGTAGGTCAGCGTTGTTGACATTTTTACATTAGACATTACAGAGTTTCACAGAACAGTTGGATCAATTCTTGTCAATATTAACAGGAAGACAGTATTATTGAACTAAGAAGTCCTATTTTCATCGATGGATCTTCTTGTTTTCTATATATGAACTTTAATATTTAAGGCCAGAATTTGTAATTCAATAAAGTGGCAGTTTATTTATTTTCATAAGAATAACTTTGCCATTACTGTAAAACTGAGCCTATTTTGCAACACATACTATCATACACATAATTTATATATTTATGTTTACATGTTATTTGTTTGTATAATATATTAGTTTATATGTCAGCGGGTTGTGTTTAGGTTGGGCGGTGTCCTCACAACTGAATATCCCACGTGATAGAGGGTCCGTTGTGGGCGTTTTCTTTAGGTGCAATTTCCTTAATTGGAAATTTGCTTGCAACAACCAGTTGCTATTTGTGTTAGCTGTGATGACCTGTACCCATCATTGTTGTTGTAACATTTTTCTGTTCTTTAGTTTTGTTCGATTTCTTTGTATTTGTAGGTCTCCCCTTTCCTTTTATTTAGTTGTATTCACAATTTATATTCATATACTGTGACGTCATTTGTGTTGTTATTCCTTGCAGACTCAGTGATTATTTTCATTGATTTCCCTATTTGATTTATTTGATTTCTGCAAACGTTTTCGTATTGTCAGTCTTATTTGTACTTTATGTATTCTGTTGGTTGACATATGTTTTATATAGGTATATTTCATAAGACACTATTGCTTGTGCACTGCACTTGGATTATGGTATAAACCAGTACTTGATTATTATTACTGTTATACAAGACCTTATTAAGGCTTGTGACCCACAGATATTGGGATAGTGTGCTGATTAATCAAGTCATTAAGAACTTGTGGTATTATTATTGTTTCAAGTAATTAGTATTATTGTTAGACATCATGTCTACATTAGAATACTTCATTATACAAGGGAAAGCCCTTGATAAGACTGGTCAACAATTAGAAGAATGAGCAGTTGCTCAATATGACAAGACATTAGCTGCTGCTGCAGAGGAGAGAAAACTTCAAATAGAAGAAAAAAAAGCTCTGGCTGAAGAGAAAAGACTAGACAAGAGAAGCTACTGCTGCTGCTGAACAAAAGAAATTGCAGATGCAGGTGGAGGAAAGGAGATTTGAAGCTGAACAAAAAAAATTAGAAAGAGAAGCTGCTGCTGAACAAAAAAGATTAGACAGTGAAGCTGAACAAAAAAGATTAGACAGGGAAGCTGAACAAAAAAGATTAGACAGTGCTGCTGAACAAAGAAGATTAGACAGAGAAGCGGAAGAAAAAAAAGCAATAAGAGAACATGAATTTGAGTTAGAGAAATTGAGATTGACAAGTATGAGTAATGTTAATCAGGCATCTAGTGGTAATGGTAAACCTTCTACTTACAAGGTTAAGGTTCCACCGTTCAATCAGTCCAGTGACGATATTACATTCTGGCTGGATAGATTTGAACGTTCTTGTCGTACACATAATGTGGATAAATCACAATACGCTAATCAATTAGCAGAAAACTTGAAAGGTGAATCTCTGACTAGATTATGCCTTGTAGGAGAAGCAGATAAGGATAATTATGATGTCATTAGGGCGGCTTTGATAAAAAAAATACCAGCTAAGTGAGGAAGGCTATCGCCTTTTGTTTAAGATGATGGTGCCTGAGACAGGTGTAGAATTCTCAGAATTCATTGCAAAGGCACGTCTCACAGTTGATCGTTGGATTGAGCTTTCCAAAACAGAAAAAAACGTATGAAGGACTTATGGATTTGTTGCTCAGAGATAAGATTATGTCATGTGTTAACAAACCATTCCTTGAATTTATACATGAGCGTAAACCCAAATCTCTAAAGGAAATGGAAGAATATTGTTCCCAATATGTCACTGCACACCCCGACGTGACTTTTGGCAACACTAAGATTAAGGAGAGTATGCCAGTTGCTTCAGCAACACCATACAATCCCAATTATTCACACAGATTTCAGGGACCTCAAAACAGATTTGATAAAAAAGGTAACCATAATAGTTATCAAAACCAAGGTAACCAATCATTTCAGGGTTCTTCTTCAAAGAACTGGAGACGAGCTGATAGCTCTCGACACAGGGGTGGTCACAATTATAGCAATTTCCATAGAGGAAGTAATTATAGAAACTATCCGAGGTATCCGTCTTGGAGTCAACAAGATCGCAATTACAGAGATACTCATTATAATGAATATGATAATGGTAACCAAGAGAACTATGACTCAAACCCAAATAGGGGTTACAATAGAGGTAACAATAACTACAGAGGTAATAATAACCGATGTAGATCTCAAAACAGAAGACATAAACCACATTTTCAGGCAAACTCTGCACAACAAGAGTCCCATGAAGCCTATAAACAGAGTAAAGATAATAATGATGCTAGTAATATGGCATGTGCCGCTTTTGATTTTGGGAGAGCATCTTAGTGCCCCCAATGCAAAACATTATTTGAGCCAACCACAGTGTCTACTTTAAGCTGCGGCCATCCTCTTCCTGCTCTTCCTGCATCAGTCGCGCATGATGGAAGAGGTTCTCTTGTCCTACATAAGGGTTTAGTAAATAACAATCCAGTCTCCGTGCTATTTGATTCTGGATGCACCACAATTGGTGTTAGGCAGTCACTCGTAGATCCTTCCCGTGCCACTGGACAAGTAGTCAAATGTGTAACATTTGGCGGCACATTAGGGAAATACTCTACTGCTATCATTAGGATTGCTACTCCTTTCTTTACAGGAGATGTACACGCATGTCTTCTTCCGAATCCGATCGCTGACCTCATCATCGGTCGCATTCATGGAGTCAAAGAATGCACTCCGCAACAAATTTCCGCGTGGGAAAGGCAAAACATGCAGATTGCTAACGCTGTAGTCACTAGAGCTCAGGCTCTTAATATGCCTCAAACTTCATCTACTGAAGATAATGAAGTGCATAACCAAGATGATCTCTTGGTAATTTCTCGTGACTCGTTTATAAAACAGCAAGAAGATGATCCCACTCTGAAGAAATTCTTCATTCTTGCAACTAAAGGTGATCCGAATAAAGACACAAGTCGTAAATCGTGGATTACTGTTGCGTGATAAATTCTCGCAACATCGTTTTATTTCAATATCTGTTTTATAACGCAAGGGCAACAACTGCTTGTAATTTATAGTCACTTTTCTCGGTAAGCATTTGTCTTCTCGCGTTGGTATCGAATGCAGTTAACTTTTGAGCTGTGGTCATTTTTGCGCTGGACTGCGCATGACTTGTCTTGTTGTTTGTCGATCGGTTTCCGCCCACCACTAGTGGGAGTGAGCGATTTGGAATGGCGAAAGAGATGCCTCGTTGAAGAGGGGATCTCCGCTATTTTTGTTCTGTCAGGGATGTGTAGTCCTCTTATGGATATTTCGTTTATTCGAGATAATACCTCTAGTGTTTCCCACATGTCGGGAGGCGTGATATTTCTGTGTATTTCATGAAAGCAAGGTAAATTGACTTTTTCATTAACTCTATCGATTTTGGGTCGTGAGCGATTTCGATTCATAGCCTGTCTTCGAAAGTCGTCGTCACGAGATGTTTTTTCCCAGCTCACATGTCGCTGCATTGTACTGCATCGGTTGATGCATGTACCAAGGACCATTACTTGCTACTTTGTTAAATGAACTAGGTTTAGAAAACCTTTATTATCTAGAGGATATTTTTGAGGACATTATTTATACTTCGGCAGACGTGTCTGTCTTGCTGAAGTCAAACTAAGGAGAGTGAACTGATCTCATACATCTGGTTATCTCCTGGCTGTTATAGAAAAGGATGGAGTTTTTCACCTGACTACATTTACAGCACTTGAAATATAACATGCATCTGACTCATCATTGTAATGCTGTCTACCGTTTATTGCTGTATTGAATGTTGCTGTGATAATGACTGTTTGATGTGCCTACACATTTGCGTAACCATTTTGTCACTGTGGCGTCCACAATAAATAATGAAGAAAAACGTCAACGGCTGTTTCAAGACTCATTGACTTTATACGTCGTGAGTTTACTGACGTCCTATGTGGATTGCCCTGTTATTGTTGCATGAACATTGTTTTGACTGAACACATCTACACACTACACAAAACCAGACATGCGGATGCCATCCATCATCATATGGCATCACGCATCATTTGGTGGCCATAAGCTGGTTTGATTCTGGTACTAGCAAACACGGGGTCCCTTACCCACTTCATTTTCAACAAGAATTCATCAGCATCCTTCAAGAAATTAACATTCTTCAATACAGTCAACATCTTCAAAATTTTCAAAGTACTCGGCGTTGCCCGGTAAAAGTCAAAATTTCAACCGTTTGACGGAAACAAGAATTTGACAGTACCCGGCGTTGTTACATGTTGCCGGATAACTCGGACTGCTGTTATCTTTTACGCAAGTCAAGCAAGTTGCTGCTGTCAAGGTTCCAGTGCTGTCGTTTTTTGAGAAGGTCAAGTGCCGGTTGAAACGGGTTGTTTTCTGAAGAAGGCCAAGTACCGATTTCCATCAACTTACTTTTGGATTAGAAGGTCAAGTGCCGAAACAACTCAACACACAGTATTTCAGAAGCTCTTGTACCATCGTGTTAGCAGTGGAAGCAGTTCAGATGTGCCATCATCGTTGGAGCTTCGCTCTTTAGGACGTTG
Source organism: Oreohelix idahoensis (assembly GCA_024509875.1). Classification (NCBI taxonomy): domain Eukaryota; kingdom Metazoa; phylum Mollusca; class Gastropoda; order Stylommatophora; family Oreohelicidae; genus Oreohelix; species Oreohelix idahoensis. Next base: position 82,819 of record JAMPIV010007040.1, read on the forward strand.
ATTGACATCCGTTTTTCTGCTGTTCTACGATTGGAAGCCTATAAGTTAAGTGGCCTGTTTGTATGTAAACTGTGCCCTTATACTTCTGCTGAGTCTTCTGTGTATCATCTCATTCTATATGTTATATGTCTATATGTTATTTGTATATTTATATGTTTATATTTCAGCGGGTTCTCGGTTGGGTGGTGTCTCCGTTAGATTATGCCACGTCATAGAGGTCGTCTATTGTGAGCGTTTTCTGTAGGGTTTGCAAATTTCCGATACTGGAATTTGCTAAGCGACTTCTGTTGCTATTTATGTTAGCTGTGATGACATGTTTTAATATTGTTTTCGTTATTATTTCGCATTCTTTAGTTTTGTTTTGATTTGTTTGTATTTGTTAGCCTACTCTTGTCTATAATTTAGTTTCATACAACATTTTTGTTTATACACTGTGGTGTCATGTATTTTGTTTAATTCTATCGCAGATATCGTCACATTTTTTGTGATATTTCATTAATTTCTGCTTTATTTTTAGTTGATTTCTGCGAAAGTTTTTGTATTGTTGCTGATCTTTGTTATTGTTTACATTGTTATTGTTTACATTGTTTGTATTGTTTACATTTTCAATGTTTACATTCTGCATGTGTTTACATAGTCATTGTTTACAGTTATAGTAATTAGTTAATGGGCTATGCTAATGCACTGTTACTACTACACTGATGATAAATGAATGATGAATAGTGTCGTGCACTATTGAATGAGAAGTGCACTTATGATCAAGAATTGAGTGCTGATATTTCATATACAAGTTCTTTGATTGGAGACTTGTTTCCCACAGAGACTGGGATAATATAATGTGATGTGAATATACAAGTGCTTAATTAAGACTTGTTACACTTAGGTTTGAAATAAATTAGTTAATTATTTCAGGTTTTGGACTCATATGTTAGACAACATGTCTACATTTGAGCACTTTATTGAGCAGGGTAAATTGCTTGGGAAGACTGGTGATAAGTTAGAAGAATTTGCAACTGCTCGATATGATAAAGCAATGGAAGCTGAACAAAAGAAACTGCATATGGAAGCTGAACAAAAGAAACTGCAGATGCAGGTGGATGAAAAGAGATTCCAAATGGAAATGGAAAAACAAAAAAGGGAATCAGAAGCTGAGGAAAGAAAGCTACAGCTAGAGGCTGAGAATAAAAGACTTGAAAAAGAAGCTGAAAATAAAAGACTTGAAAAAGAAGCTGAAAATGAAAGACTTCAAATGCAGGCTCAAGCTGAAGAAAGGAAGTTACAAGAGAGTCTGATGAGAGGAAAGCAAAAATGGAACATGAAGAAAAACTCTTAGCTTTAGAGTTGGAAAAATTGAAATTGACGAGCATGAGTAATGGTAATGATTCAAACAAGGGTTCATCTTCTGGTAAGGCTAATAATGATACTTTTAAGATTAAGTTACCAACATTTAGTCCTTCCAGTGATGACATAATGTTCTATCTGGACAGATTTGAACAAGCATGTACAGCTCATAACATAGACAAAGCAAAATATGTTTATCAGTTATCAGGGATACTGACAGGTAAAGCTCTAAGTATATTAAATATGGTGGATGAACCTGACAAGAACAATTATGAGGTTGTCAGGGCCGCTTTGTTAAAGAAATATCAGCTTAACGAAGACGGCTATCGTCTACAATTTAAAAACATGTTACCTGAAAATGGAGTTGAATTCTCCGAGTTTATTGCAAGAATACGCATTACTTTCTCACGATGGGTTGAACTATCTAAGACGGAAAAAACTTATGAAGGACTTATGGACTTAATACTTAGAGACAAAGTCATGTCGTCTGTCAATGAGTCTTTCCTTGCTTTCCTTCATGAACGTAAACCTAAAACAATAAAAGAAATGGAAGATTTCTGTTGCCAATACGTAACTGCGCACCCACACATAACCATGGGTAACTCTAAGGTGAAAGAAGGTTTACCAGTTGCTTCGGCAGCTCCGTATGGTCAAAACTTTGCTCGTAGATCCCAACAAAATTTTGATAGAAAGAGTAGCGGTAATTTCTGTCAAAATCATGGAAATCAATTTCATGGTGATTCTTCTTCGAAGAATTGGAGACAACCTGATAGTACTCGTTACTATCACCCTAATAATTATAAGCATTTCAAAAGAGGATATGGTAATAGAGGTTATTCCTGCCGAAGACCTCAGAACCAAACAAATAGATGTTCGCATCAATGTGAACATGATAGTAATCGTGGAAACTGGAATTCGAACCAGGATAACAATTACAATAGAGACAATAATAACTGCAGAGATAATAATAACTCTGATAACTTCAGAGGTAATAATAGTCGGGGTAGATCTCAACACAAAAAAAAGAGATATCAGCAGGCTAATGCTGTACAACAGGAAACTGAGGGAGCCTGTAATCATGTTGTTGATAGTAAAAACTTTGACGCTGTCACTAGTTCTGCTTTTGACTTTGAGAGAGCAAACAAATGCCCCCAATGCAGTACTTTATTCGAACCGGGTACCATAACTACTTTGAGTTGTGGTCACCCACTTCCCGCTCTTCCTGCTGCTGTTGCGCATGACGGGAGGGGTTCTTTAATTCTACATAAGGGTCTTGTTAATGATACTCCGGTCTCACTACTTTTCGATTCCGGATGCACCACTATTGGTGTTAGACAATCGCTTGTAGATCCATCTTGTGCTACAGGAAGGGTTATTAAATGTGTCACATTTGGCGGCACTCTAGAAAAATATCCTACTGCTGTAATTCGCATTGCCACTCCTTTCTTTACTGGAGATGTGCATGCTTGTCTCTTACCTAATCCTATTGCGGACCTTATTATTGGTCGTATTCACGGAGTTAGGGAGTGTACCCCACAGCAGATTGCTGCTTGGGAAGATAATAACATGCAAGCTACAAATGCAGTAGTTACAAGAGCACAAGCTCTACAAACACCCGAAACTTCACTGAATAGTGATAATGAAGTTGATAGCCAAGATAGTCACTTAGTAATCACTCGTGACTCTTTCATAAAATTGCAAGAAGAAGATCCTTCTTTAAAAAAATTCTTCGTTCTTGCGAAGAAAGGTGATCCGAATCAGGATACAAATAGAAAATCTTGGATTGCAATGAGAAACGGCGTACTTGTACGTATGGTACAAGATTCGACTACGTCGGCACATTCGCAAATTCTTGTTCCCAAGAGCATGAGAGTCCAAATATTACAACATGCTCATGACTCGCAATGTGCTGGACATATGGGTTTTGCCCGTACGAAGTCGAGAGTCCTTGCGGCTTTCTTTTGGCCTTTTGTCAATAAGGACATTCGTATTTACTGCCGATCATGCAAGGTATGTCAGGAGGTCAAATCTAGAGGACCACGACATGCTGCGCCTATCCAGGCTGCTGACATTCCTATTCGGCCGTTTCAGAAAATGGCCATAGATATTATTGGCCCTTTTAAGGTCAAGTCGGCCAGAGGACATCAGTTTATCCTTACATGTGTCGATATGTGCACACGTTGGCCAGAGGCTATTCCTCTTAAGAGCATATCTACTACAGATATCGCAGATGCTCTTTGGTTGATATTTTCTCGCTTGGGGTTCCCCAGAGAAATATTGTCAGACCATGGCACTCAACTCATATCTGACACTATGTCACAGGTAATGTCTACCTTACATATTGAACGATCTCTCAGTAGTATCTACCATCCTATGTCTAATGGGTTAGTTGAGCGTCTGAATAGAACGCTCAAGACTTTGCTTGGTAAGATAACTGAAGATCATCCTCAAGATTGGGACAGGGTTTTACCCGCGGCTCTCTTTGCCTATAGAGAAGTCCCTAATGAACACACAGGATTTTCTCCCTTCGAACTTGTCTTTGGCGCGCGTCCACGCGGCCCTATGTCTTTATTACACGATCTCATCACTGCCGATGATATTAGCGATGAAACTCAATCCTCATATGAGTATGTCATTGCTCTTAGACAAAAGATCATTGAGGCATGTAAGCTAGCAACTGCTTCATCAGAAATTGCTAAAGAGAAGGCAAGGCAGTTTGCTAACAAGAATAGATGTCTACGACAACTTTGTCCAGGTGACAAAGCATTCGTCCTACTCCCCAGTAGGGAAAATAGACTTCTTATTGCATGGAAAGGTCCGTATGCAATAGTCTCTCGGATTTCCGATGTTGACTATGTGGTCGATATTGATGGAAAGCATAAAACTTTCCACATAAACATGCTTTCGGAATTTCACGAACGTCCGGACTATTTGCTGCCTATTTTCCAGGCAACGGATGATGCTCCTGCACCTCACGGTCATTATTCATCCCTGTCTGTCATTCAGGATGAGGAAGCTACCTTCTCTGATGTCAACCTTCCCCTTCCAGTGGTTCCATTACATTCCACGGAATCTTGGAAAAACGTTTCTGTTTCTCCTAATCTTTCTGGTGACGAACATCGACAAGTCTCGTCGAGGTTACAAACATTTCAGGATGTTCTCACTGACATTCCTGGACACACAGATGTCATAGAACATGACATAATTCTTACCGACAATAATCCAATTAGGGTTAGGCCGTATCCTATTCCTATACACTTTCAGTCGCAAGTGGAAAAGGAATTGGATGAAATGATTCAATTAAATATAATTGAACCATCGACTTCACCATATTCTTCTTCCATGGTTATTGTCCGGAAGAAGGATAAGAACATACGAATTTGCGTTGATTATCGCAAATTGAATCAGGTCACAAAGTTCGACGCTGAACCGATGCCTTTGTTAGAAGATCTACTGATTAGACTTTCTAATTCTAGATTCTTCACTAAACTTGACTTGTCTAAAGGTTATTGGCAAGTGCCTTTAGCAGAGCATGCCAAACCTCTTACTGCTTTTTCTACACCTAGGGGTCTATTTCAATGGAATGTTATGCCTTTTGGTCTCATGAACGCCCCTGCCACTTTCGTTCGCATGATGCGTCGAATTCTGTCACATCGTTCGGATGTCATCGCATACTTAGATGACATCTGTCTCTTCAGTGATACCTGGGAAGATCACTATTTAGGGTTATATGACTTACTGTCCACTCTACGTGAGAATAATTTGACAGCAAAACCTTCTAAAGCTTTTGTTGGTTTTGGTGAAATCTCTTTCCTGGGTCATCGTGTTGGTCATGGTCTCTTGAAGACAGAAGACCACAATACTTCCAAAATACTGAACATCTCTGTTCCTAAAACGAAGAAACAAGTTAGGAGTCTCTTAGGTTTAATTCAATTTTATGGGAGATTTATTCCAAATTTATCTTCGATCATGGCACCTCTCTCAACATTGTTGAAGAAAGGTTCGCCTAATCTGGTCCGTTGGTCTGAAGAATGCCAATCTTCACTAGACCAAATCAAGAATATATTTTCTTCTCCTCCCATCTTAAGATTACCTACTCTTGATAGGACTTTTGTTCTTCGGAGTGATGCTTCATCCACTGGGATTGGAGCAGCACTGATGCAAGAATATGCAAATACTCTGCATCCTGTTATGTACATTTCTAGAAAACTAAATGCGGCAGAGAGGAACTACTCGGTTTTAGACCGTGAGTTGTTAGCGATGGTTTGGTCAATTCTAAAGCTACAAAGATTCCTCCTGGGCGCACATTTCATTCTAGAGACTGATCAGAAAGCTCTTACAGCTATTCAGACTAAGAATTTGAAGAGTTCGAGATCCACTCGATATGCTATAGCTCTTCAACCTTTTCACTTCACGGTACGAGCTATCCGTGGTGCGGATAATGTGATGGCTGACATTTTGTCTAGATGCCCACATGACTCCAACTAATACTTCTGTCCTATATTTCCATATATTACAGAGTCATAACACACCTATATTTCTACAATAGATTAGCACATCTGTACTTACTTTATATGTACACACTATCGTGCTTTGTTGTCATCTTCTTCTGTTCGTTTTTTAAGATGATAGAGGAGGACTGAGTAGTTAATATAAGGGCCGTTAGTTTACTAAACAGCCACAATTATTAATAATGTATTGTACCTTATGAAGCATATTAGTTATTAATTAGCATTATATTGCTTGTACTTTCTCAGAATGTCATTGTTGAGCTGAGGACTTACCTTACGAGTTCTAGATTGTGTACTTACCCTCGGAATACCAGAGCATATGTCCTGGATCGTCATGTAGTTTAACTTTACTATGTACTTATGTCATTACATGTCAAAGAATGTACTATTTAAATTTTCCTATCAGATTTGTACATCCATTTTTAAAGACAATATTAGAGTATGCTGTTTAATGATGATTAGAGTAACTTGCATACGTATATTGTGTTTACATGCTAACGTGATGTGTGTTGGTGACACCTCCCCGATGTGAATATTTTTTGAGACATATTTATTTTTCTGTTGAGGTATATCCTCACCAGACACTCTATAATTAGCCTATTGTTTGGCAATTTAATTAATTATCAGCGCATAATTCGTGCGTTTTGAGCCGCTTATCGCTTGCTCTTTGATATTGAAAAAAAAATATGTTCCACATTTTTTTTTTATCGGGAGGAGGTGGTGATATGTTGCGTGATAAATTCTCGCAACATCGTTTTATTTCAATATCTGTTTTATAACGCAAGGGCAACAACTGCTTGAAATTTATAGTCACTTTTCTCGGTAAGCATTTGTCTTCTCGCGTTGGTATCGAATGCAGTTAACTTTTGAGCTGTGGTCATTTTTGCGCTGGACTGCGCATGACTTGTCTTGTTGTTTGTCGATCGGTTTCCGCCCACCACTAGTGGGAGTGAGCGATTTGGAATGGCGAAAGAGATGCCTCGTTGAAGAGGGGATCTCCGCTATTTTTGTTCTGTCAGGGATGTGTAGTCCTCTTATGGATATTTCGTTTATTCGAGATAATACCTCTAGTGTTTTCCCACATGTCGGGAGGCGTGATATTTCTGTGTATTTCATGAAAGCAAGGTAAATTGACTTTTTCATTAACTCTATCGATTTTGGGTCGTGAGCGATTTCGATTCATAGCCTGTCTTCGAAAGTCGTCGTCACGAGATGTTTTTTCCCAGCTCACATGTCGCTGCATTGTACTGCATCGGTTGATGCATGTACCAAGGACCATTACTTGCTACTTTGTTAAATGAACTAGGTTTGAAAACCTTTATTATCTAGAGGATATTTTTAAGGACGTTATTTATACTTCGGCAGACGTGTCTGTCTTGCTGAAGTCAAACTAAGGAGAGTGAACTGATCTCATACATCTGGTTATCTCCTGGCTGTTATAGAAAAGGATGGAGTTTTCCACCTGACTACATTTACAGCACTATGAAATATAACATGCATCTGACTCATCATTGTAATGCTGTCTACCGTTTATTGCTGTATTGAATGTTGCTGTGATAATGACTGTTTGATGTGCCTACACATTTGCGTAACCATTTTGTCACTGTGGCGTCCACAATAAATAATGAAGAAAAACGTCAACGGCTGTTTCAAGACTCATTGACTTTATACGTCGTGAGTTTACTGACGTCCTATGTGGATTGCCCTGTTATTGTTGCATGAACATTGTTTTGACTGAACACATCTACACACTACACAAAACCAGACATGCGGATGCCATCCATCATCATATGGCATCACGCATCAATTACAAAGAAGAATGGCGTACTTGTACGTATGGTTCAAGACTCCATTACGTCAAGTCATTCTCAAATCCTGGTTCCCAAGAATTTGAGAGTTAAAATTTTGCAGCACGCTCACGACTCTCAGTGTGCTGGACACATGGGTTTTTTTCCCGTACTAAGTCAAGAGTCCTTGCGGCTTTCTTTTGGCCATTGGTAAACAAGGACATACGGATTTATTGTCGATCTTGTAAAGTATGTCAGGAAGTTAAATCCAAAGGTCCACGACATGCTGCACCCATTCAGGCGGCGGACATTCCTATTCGGCCGTTTCAAAAAATGGCCATAGACATTATTGGTCCATTTAAGATCAAGTCTGCCAGAGGACATCAGTTTATCTTGACGTGTGTTGATATGTGCACACGTTGGCCAGAGGCTATTCCTCTGAAGAGCATTACTACTGCTGATATTGCAGATGCTCTTTGGCTTATATTTTCTCGTCTGGGGTTCCCCGGAGAGATATTGTCAGACCATGGCACCCAACTAATATCAGATACCATGTCTCAAGTAATGTCTACTCTGCAGATAGATAGATCTTTAAGTAGTATCTATCATCCAATGTCTAATGGGATGGTCGAACGCCTTAATAGAACACTTAAAAACTTACTAGGGAAGATAACTGAGGATCATCCTCAAGACTGGGACAGAGTTTTACCTGCGGCCCTCTTCGCTTACAGAGAGGTCCCCAATGAACATACAGGATTTTCTCCCTTTGAACTCGTCTTTGGCGCGCGTCCGCGCGGCCCTATGTCGTTGCTTCATAATCTCATAACAGCTGACAATATTGACGATGACACAAAGTCATCCTACGAATATGTCATCGCGTTGAGACAAAAGATTATCGAAGCATGCAAATTAGCAACTTCTTCTTCTGAATTTGCGAAACAGAAGGCAAGGCAATTTGCCAATAAGAAGAGATGCTTACGACAACTTTGTCCTGGTGACAAAGCATTTGTATTACTACCTTGTAGGGAAAACAGACTACTTATTTCTTGGAAAGGTCCGTACGATATAATATCGAAAATTTCCGATGTCGACTATATTGTCGATATTGATGGGAAGCATAAAACCTTCCACATCAATATGCTTACTGAATTCCATGAACGTCCGGATTATTTACAACCCATTTTCCAAGCAACGGACGATTCTCCAGTACAACATGGTCATTACTCATCACTGTCCGTGATACAGGATGAGGAAACAAGTTTTTCAGATGTAAATCTTCCTCTTCCAATGATCCCACTTCATTCTAGTGAATCATGGAAGAACGTTACTGTCTCTCCTGATTTGTCTCTAGGAGAACAGCGACAAGTTTCAACTATGTTGCAAACATTTCAGGATGTACTCACTGACATCCCTGGACAAACTCATGTCATTGAACATGACATTGTTCTAACTGACCATACTCCTATTAGGGTTAGACCTTATCCTATACCTATACATTTTCAAGCACAGGTCGAGAAAGAGTTGGATGAGATGATAGATTTGAAAATAATCTAACCATCCACCTCTGCATATTCTTCGCCGATGGTTATTGTGCGTAAAAAAGACAATAACATACGTCTTTGCGTTGACTATCGAAAATTGAATCAAGTAACGAAGTTCGATGCTGAACCTATGCCTTTACTGGAAAAGCTACTTACTCGACTCTCCAAATCTCATTTTTTCACTAAACTTGATTTGTCTAAAGGATATTGGCAAGTTCCTTTATCTGAACGCGCCAAACCTCTCACGGCTTTTTCAACACCTAGAGGTTTGTTCCAATGGAATTTTATGCCTTTCGGTCTTATGAACGCACCAGCTACATTCGTACGCATGATGCGCCGAATCCTATCTTATCGGTCAGATGTCATTGCATATCTAGACGACATCTGTCTTTTCAGCGATACTTGGGAAGATCACTATTCAGGGTTAGATGAATTGCTGTCTACTTTGCGTGAGCACAACCTGACAGCGAAACCCTCTAAAGCCTATATTGGTTTTAGCGAAATTTCTTTCCTAGGCCACCGAGTTGGTCATGGTTTCCTAAAGACAGAGGACCATAATACTAGTAAGATACTTAACATCTCAATCCCTAAGACTAAAAAACAGGTGAGAAGTCTGTTAGGTCTTATTCAATTTTATGGCAGATTCATTCAGAATCTATCCTCTATCATGGCACCTCTTTCAACACTTCTAAAGAAAGGTTCGCCTAATGTGGTCCACTGGTCTCAGGAATGCCAATGCTCTCTGGATAAGATTAAAACATTGTTTTCAACACCACCTATTTTAGTGTTACCTACTAAAGATAAGACATTCGTTCTTCGTAGTGACGCTTCATCCACTGGGATTGGAGCGGCACTAATGCAAGAGTACTCTGGAACTCTGCATCCTGTAATGTATATTTCCAGAAAACTTAATGCGGCAGAAAGGAATTATTCGGTTTTAGACCGTGAGCTATTAGCTATGGTTTGGTCGATCCTCAAACTACAGAGATTCCTTCTAGGCGCACATTTCATAGTAGAAACCGACCAAAAAGCTCTTACTGCTATACAGAGTAAGAATTTGAAGAGCTCGAGGTCTACTCGATATGCAATTGCTCTTCAACCTTTTCATTTCTCTGTGCGAGCTATTCGTGGATCAGATAATGTGATGGCAGTCATTCTGTCAAGATGCCCACATGATTCCACATAACTATTAGGGCTTAGACTTCTTGATATGTCTAGTTCTATAGTAGTTCCTTTTCTATATCATGATAGATACACATTTGTAATTTAATAATATAATGATTGTATCACTACTTAGCGGTTCATTGATGTTTATTCACCGCTGTGCTTTGATGATTTTTCTTCATAAATCATAAATTTAAGATATCTAATACGAAATTATGGTATGAAATTTTTTAGGCATTGTGTAATTGCCAGAATTGTATTATACTTTGATGACACCTTCCTGGAAAAATTTACTTGTAGAGAAATAATTTCTCTCAGTTTATGAGATACATTCTCACCAGTCGCTCCATAAGTCGACTTAGCCTCATATTAGGCGTTATATGTATTCCTGATATTTTCATCTGCGCATTATTCATGCGTTGTGAGCCTATTGTACGTTGCTCCTAGATGTATTTCAAAAAAAAAAATGTTCCATTTTTTTTCCCGGGAGGTGTGGTAAGACTGTTACGTGCAGTCTTTGATATCTAACAATATAATACATTTGTATGCTTGTTATGCTAGCAAATATTTTGTAAACAAAATATATACTTTTTAGTGCTTAAGGAAAAGTCATTATTGAGTTACTTCCCTTGAAAGGAGTGTCGTCACTTTCGATCGAACTCCGCGGATGAATCCAGTTTTACTGCGATTTATTCTTTGTTTGGGTAGGAATAGATTGTTCTTGCTTCGGTGTATCTATGGCCTGAATTTATGTGTATTGTTTGTCTGGGTAGGACGAGTCTGTCTTATATCTGAATATCTTTGCATGTCTAAGTCGAACTATATGGTCTTTTGTCGTTAGAAAGGTCAAAGGGCTGTTCAGCGGATGTGTCGCTAGAGGGGTGTGATTTGGCTTCGCCCTGATGATGGGGCTGTGTTTTTCTATATCGGCTTGTCGCCGGGAAAAAGTGATCTCAAGATTGATGGGGAAAGTGATAGACGTTTAGACCTATCCTGTATGCTTTACCCCAGTGTGTATTCTTATTGCCAAGGAATGGCAGAATCAGTTATTTCTGATACCAAGGTAAAACAAACGCACTTCTTATGAACTCTTACGAAGCCATCGTTTTCGATAAGCAGACGCACGATTTGTACGTCTGAGAGAATATTTAACTATATGAAGATGACATTCATTCATAGCAGCACCATATTGTAAAGTGAAGTCAATTGTATCCTGATAGAAGCTACAAAGTAATGAGAACATTTAATGTATGATTAACTTGGATACAGATTCCTAGTTGTATCCAAATGTGAGTTACAGCTCACGAGAGAAGCCATCTTGTATACACATATTTAAGGACTATCAGGAAGAGAAAGGGATGCCCCGTATTATCGCTTGATGAGTCCAGAGATCACTGCTACACATGAGAACCCATTACTAGCGGTTCAATATGATTATATGAAAAATATGTGCTGAACAGTATTTAAAGGAATCTTCGCTAGACGAGGTTAGGTCTAGAAGCCATCTTGAATGTTGTTTATAATCTGACGTGCTTTGTCAGTAAACTCAGATGATATATATATATGGGCAATACGGAGTGGTTGTCTACTGACAGTCCATTATGCTATTATTCTACATGAGTGCCCATGTATCATTGCAAGACCATTTATCCACTGTACCATGATGTATTATGCCAACCTGTGATTTGTCACTATCCGTGCTGTCGAGTGTGTACGTCCAATTAAACTGTAGCAAAGGTACACGGTCGTTGGTGTCGATGACTTCCATCCATACATGAGTGTAAGAAAAAGACCATTTGTCAACACCATGAACTCTTCTTATCATTCGCATATTATACTCTCAATCTATGTCTACACACCACTGCGTAGGTCGAGTTGACATTCCATACTCAAACCACGAGTTACACAACAACACAGCATTTAACTCTGGTGATGTTCTAGTGAGCTTATATTTATCAACTGATGAGCAAAAGAGAGTTATCAGTTGGGTATAGTGGGATAAAAATTAACAACTTCTGGTAAAGTCCGCCATTGACGACAAAGCTTCCATACCAAGCTGGCATTATTGAAAGAGACAGAGGGACAAGCCTTTGCCGTCTGCACTGCAAGATTAGTGCTATAGCCCTTACTGTCGGGTCGCTTGTGTGTGTGAATATTCTTTACTTGAGGGTAAGACAGATAATTTTATTTGCATAATTTATTAGTCCTGTAAGTAACAGGCTATTGTGTGCCATATTTTTTTCGATACTGCCGAAAGGGATGTGATGTCACGACGACCTAAGTAGGAATGTGCCTAGAGCAGGCTTATTTGGAGTGATATTGTGTAAAATGTTTGCCAATTGGCTTTACAAATTTGCGACTGTAAGTGCAGTATTAATAAATTGATATTGTCTTTTGGAATGATACACTGTTCAAATAACATGTGAAAACATATAGGGAATGTTCGAATGAAGTAATCAACATGTCACAAAGCAATATTGTATCCACCATGACTATTGTATGGAAGACAAACAGGAAGGAGGGACATTAACATAGAATAAATACTGAAGAAGACTGATTACACCAAGCTGAGTGTAGACAACGGAATTTAAGGTCTGGTGCGACTTGTTAGCACAAGTGGCTGACGTAGGTAGGTATTATTACCGTTTAGAGGTGAAATTGATAGAGGCAGATGTTACATAGAAGGAATTGCCCTTCTTATTTCAGGTTGTATTACAAAGTACCTCGTTGCTGCAGTAGCCTGAAAGGAAGAACATGTTGGAGTGAGTGCTCATGCTACAATTTGAAGCTAGCTCCTTTTCTTCAGTCAGGAGTCACAACGTTGGTGTACAGGCCTAAGATTGACAAACCAGCTGCAATAATCCTTTTACAGATAAGTCCTTTATACAGGCACTGATACCTCATCCTAAAACATAATTTCACCATTTACAGTATACCAACTAGGAGTGATGAAAATAACAGACCTTACAGTATAGAAGTAGTGATAATATCAAGAACTGTGGGTATATTCATTCCAGTGACTTTGGTTGTACAAAAATGGACAGAGTTTCCAAAAATATTTATTTTTGCGTGTAAATAACCTTTTCTTGATTTTTTTTGAGAATTCCTGTCCCAACAAGATTGAGGTACAGGAATAATAAATTGTAAATATATCTATTTTCAGACAGTCTTGCTTAATTCTATTAAAGTTAAAGTTCTGTTTTGAAATTCTTAACTGTTATAATATATTACCCTAGACACTTTGCCAAATAACAACACACAGTTAACATACTCTTGGTGAGATCTCAAGAGGTAGCAGATAGGGACCAGAGAACTTCATCATCATCATTCCTTACTCTGGGAACTTACATAGCTGGACCTGACCTTGATTGTCGATACACCCTTGCTCTTTTCAGAGAAGGAGGTATTTCTTATAAGACTAGTCTCTTATCTGGCACTATCCTGGTATCTTCTGATACATTTATTTGTCCAGGATATCCTCTAATTAATAACATCTAAACCTCTTATCACAGACTTGAACATGAGACAATGAGCAGAGATATGGTTGCTTTTATTATTATACAAGGGGATTGACATAAGTCTTGGGCCTGACCATGAAGGACATGTCACAGAGAGCTGAAATTTTGTATAGTGTTATTCCTTTTCAATATACTATATTGTCTGAATTGACACACTTCTGCCATCTCTGCTTGACCTTGAAAAGACCTTGTGAGTAGAACACCCTATTTTTCAAGCTAAACCAGTCATCACATGCCAGTATAACTTCTTCATCGCTGTCAAAATGATTTCCTTTTAGCTGTGTTTTAAGATTTGGGAATAGAAAAAAGTCTCATGGAGCCAAATCTGGAGAATATGGTGGGTGTGGAAGAATTTCAATATTCAAATCGTTGGCTGCTAGCTGCACAAGCCGTGCTTTGTGAGAGGGCACGTTGTCTTGAAGCAGAGGAAGATTTTGAGTGCGCGTTATCCCTCGTTTCCTGGTCACAATCTTTCTTAGTTTTGTGAGAAGATCTGCATAGTACTGTCCATTAACTGTGTTGCCACGAGGCAGATAATCTTTCAAAAGGACACCTTTGCCGTCCCAAAAAACAGTCAGCATCACTTTCCCTGCAGATTTCTGCGACCTCGGCTTGACAGGTGTTGGGGAGCCCGGGGTTTTCCATTGCATGCTGGTAATTTTGGATTCGGGGTCATAATGGTGTACCCAAGTCTCATCTACTGTCACCATGGTCTCCAAAAAATGTAGGTGTTTTTCCCTGAAACATCAGAAATTTTATCACAGCTCTGGCCTCCTTCTTTTCCATTGTTTTGTCAAATCTTTGGAGCAGCAGATCCGGTCAATAGGGTACATTACGCCGTGCACCGTAGCGGGAAAACCCATTGAAGAAACAAATGCGTACTTTACACATTCAGTGCAAATATGATGAACTTTAAATGTGCCAAGTTTCATCTTCCTCCTGTGACTCCTTCATGGTCAGGCCCAAGACGTATGTCAATCCCCTTGTATCACCAGAGTTTCATGGGACATAATAGTATGGATAATAATAATAATTTTATTAAAGTTCACATTTGTTTTCTTGTCTTTTCATTTCTTTTACACTCGCTTAGTTATTTGGCAAAGCTATGATTGGGATGATAGCGATAAAAAAAAGCACCACGGACTGTGCTCAAACGTAATGTGAGACAAACACATATGTGCTAAACAAAAAAATAACCTTACTGGCGTAAATATTGCGTAGGACTTGTATTGTTACGAACGTTTGACACATCAGGACCAAAAAGTTTACTGTTTTTGTACAGGCTGTAATTGGAAATCAGATTTCTCAGTATTTTGAAGTCTGTAACCAGGTCGCCGGGTGTAATTGTGATGTTATCAAGGCGTTGGTAATGAGTTGGTTCTGAAAAAAACAAAGGCACAAAAACAAAATTTAGTCAGAAGCATATAGAAAATTTTAAACATCTTTACTGAGCCCCAAAATGTGTTTCTGTCCTTTTTTTTCTCTACAGCCGATATATCTTACTGGGAAGGGGGAGGGGGTGGGGGGGGGGGGAAGAAGAGAATATAATGTCCACATACCCATTAAGTGTGAGGCCAGGCTTACTGTCAGGTTGTCTTGTATTAAATGCCTATAACGGTGGCGTCGTAAGCATGTCACTATAGGATCTATGGCCTTTAACACCAACATTTAAAAAAAACATTGAAATATCATATCTGCTACTTCTTCTAATTCAAAAACGTAATCCTCTATGACGTCAAAGTAAATTTATTTTCAAAAGATGGTTGTTGGATATTTTTTTTTAATGAAAATAATATGGAGAACAAGAAAAACAACGTTGAAGATATGGTTATCCGTATCCAGTGTCCCCACTATGGGTGCTCTTGATCTTAGTTTGTCAGCTCTCTCATTACCGCATTCCCCTGCATGACCAGGACAGTAGATCCCCGCCAGCTCCAGTAGACCTAAAGCTTCTATGAATGTTTTCCATTCCTGACGTAGCCAACCATTTTGAGCCTTTCGGAGCATGGACTGAGAGTCTAACACGATGACTGTCTTTGTTAATGAATTTTCAGATATTCACCTTAAGGCTGCAGTAACTGCCTCTACCCCCATTAAAGTGCTGGAAGCTGTTATATTGTAAGCCCCGCTATGTTCGGCGACGATTCTGTCCTTTACCATAGCAGAGAAGCCCCCACCTGATTTCTCACCACAGATCACAGACTCAACTTATATTAAGTTTTCCATAGGATAGAGCAACTTACTATTAAGAGTTTTGTTATTATTGCAGTGGTTTCCCCTAGTTGACATTATCTGACGTTATTCTGTATCCCTACATAGATTACGGTACATTCTCTATTACAGAAAAAACCAATAACCCTAGTGAAGTGGGTGATTAACCTATATTTAGATATATGTGGTAACATACATTAACGCACACACAAAAATGGACTTGCTTACAGTAGATACGACAACATGTATTACCATTTCCTAACTGGAAGGAATCAATGTGGATATTCCTGGAAGCTGAATAGTTCAGAAGTAGGGCAGCGTTTGATGGATCCCAGACACCATGGCGTCTCCTAAACAGATTAAAGTCAAAGATAAGGTCCCATCCAGCTGTTTGTCTAAATGTTGTGAATTTGTCCCAGTCTGCACCTGAAATAACAAAAGTGCCACATGCATCATGCATTATCTAAAAAACAAAAAAACACCAAGAATTTACAGACTTTCACAAAATGTGCTTTGGGGTAGTCCACATATGACGTCACGCAATGAAAAAAGGGGGGAAGATTTTTTGTGGCGAAGTGTGACGATATTGGGGGGGGTGGTGCTTGAAAATTGTGACGTCACATAAGAGGGGGTTCTGGATTTCTATGACGAAGTTAAAATCGGGAAAAAATTGCGTGACGTCATATGTGGAGGACCTTTTGCGTAAAATAGAAGGATTGAGATGGTAGAACAGGATAGCCAACTTTTAACTGATGACAAGAACACGACAACTGCCACAGGAACAGGAGATGAGAGGAAGACGCTAGTCATGGATAGCACAGGGTTGGCGTAACCATTTGGCGAACTAGGAGGTTGCCTAGGGCGGCAAAATCGAGTAAATTTTTGAAAAACAAATTGGCATAACGAAAAAAGTTATTATTCTGAGAATAAAAGTTTGTTATTACCTGTAGCCCTTCCACAGTTTTGTTAATAAAGAGTAAATACACATATTTGTATTAGCATAATTATGTGCACGTTTAATGTGCTTGACTGAGGGAATTCTATATCCCAGTCTTGACATATGGATGTGAATGCATGGGCAATGACTATAACCCACAAAAGCCAGCTCCAAAACTCAGAAATGAGGTACTTGAGGAAAGTGGTTGAAGTAACAAGAAGAGATATGGTCCGCAACCTGACAATAAGGCAAAACCCCAAAACCCAGCCACTGCACTGCAGACTTACGTAGAACAGTCTCAACTACGATGGTTAGGCCATGTCTGCAGAATGGAAGAGGATCGGCTACCAGAATAAGTATGGGAAACTAAGATTCGGGGATCCAGACTTACATGACGACCCAGAGTCCGCTGGGAAGACATTAGGCAATCTCTGAAGGACCGAGGACTAGATTGGAGCCAGGTCAAAAGAAAGACAGCCGATAGGATAGTATGACGCTCTTTCCTCCAAACTTCTACACCTCACGGTAGAAGACGGATGACTAAGTAAGTAAGTAAGAGTAAATAAATATTAGACAAACATAAAGGTATGTTTTCAGGCACTCGTAAGAAATAAAGAAGTAGAAAACTAGACAACAGAAAAACAACAGACATGAGTGGCTTACCGATGACTCGAACCCAGGACCTTCCGTGCGACAACCCCGCCTAGCTATGCAATCGAATCACACTATCCTCCCTGCCATCTAGGCATCACCAAAAATGATGCTTCGATGACGGATCACTAGTGCGACCCGCAACACATAAGACCTTAATACTGTGTCTAGTAAATGATTGAAGACTAAGAACAGTAAGTACAGGACAGAGGGTAGGTTTTGGTATTGTATAAACATTTATAACACATGTGACCGTGGGGGTATGAATATGCTTATTGTATCACTCAAGTCAGGAATATTGGTATACTGCCAGATGTGTTTAATTCTTGATGAATATTGTAACCCAGTTCGTTCCAAAATTCCTCTGTGATGTTTAAATGTTGTGTGACTATAATTAGCATACTTATTATTCAATATTTGCTGTAAAAACCTTCAACATGAGGTAATTAAGCAAGTCCTCAGGATCCAATAAAACAATTTTATTATCTTGTATTTACAATCCATAAACAAAGCCATTTGCATGCATTTTCTTAAAATAATCCTCATAAAAATGTGTCTTTGTACTGGTCATTTATTGGCTATTTTCTCCTTGCAGCCTATCCAAGTTGGGGTAAGTATTTCTGCTTAGTTCCTTTTCGTTTGCTTCTTAGATTTATCTGACTCAGGTTTAAACAACAGTTGAGCCTCTACCTCTTCTTTATGATATGAGCTAATTTGACATTTTACGAGCTCTGTTTCGTTTCTTTCATAAATTCAGCTCGTTCTCTCGACATTTAGGCATTTCTGGCCTTACTAGGTTTTATTTCTGAAATATTAAAAAATGTCATACGAAGCTGTACTTACAAGGTAATTAGGAATTCCCACATTATAAAATAAAACTATCTGCTTTATAGAGTTGATATCTTGATACTTCAAGACCAGCAGTTATACGTCCGTACAGACTGGCTTTTGGGGATCAACTGATTTCTGATCTCGAAGTTTTCCTTCGCGTCGTGGTGCTCGCTTTTTCCAGCCTTCTGGTTAAACAGTCTAATATTTCTTTATTTATTTTATTGGATCTCACATGCCTACCGATGGAGTGTCTCGGCTATTCCGATTTACGTCATCGGTTGTTGAGCAACTCCCGCCAAAAATTAGCGTTGAGTCACTATCTAACCTAGTTTCAGTCTCAATCTGATAACTGCGTATCTTTAGTCTATTTCAATAAAACCTCGTAACTATTCTTCTTAATCTAACTGATAACTAATAGCACGAATGATGCTATGGTATTAGTAGTAGGCCATCCGGCGTCAACACATAGGGAAGGGAAACCCGAGGCCTGTAAACAGTAAATAAATATTAGACAAACATGAAGGTATGTTTTCAGGCACTCGTAAGAAATAAAGAAGTAGAAAACTAGACAACAGAAAAAAAACAGCTGAAGAGTGACTTACCCAGGACTCGAACCCAGGACCTTCAGTGCGATAACCCCGCCTAGCTAGAGTGAGTGAATTTATAAGTGTTTAAGTGAGTGAGTGCGTGAGTGTGTGAGAGTGTGAGTGAGTGAGTGAGTGAGTGAGTGAGTGAGTGAGTGAGTGAGTGAGTGAGTGAGTGAGTGAGTGAGTGAGTGAGTGAGTGAGTGAGTGAGTGAGTGAGTGAGTGAGTGAGTGAGTGAGTGAGAACTATCTGGGGCGTCATTCAGCTATTTGCCTAATACAGCTTGGTTTGCATTTAAAGGATCGCCACATCTGGTCCCAAGCTAGGGGTTCTTGTTGTTGTTTAACTAGGGCTGCTGAGCTTCTCGCTCTTTTGCAGCCAATACCAACTTGAAGACATAGGGGTTACTTTCAAAATTGCCCCCTGCTGGCGGAAAATTGTGATTTTAAAGCTGTGTAGCCGGGAGAGTAGAATGAGTGGACGGGAACAGCACTAAAAGTCCAGGCTCGTGTGACAGTGTATATCGTGATAGTGGATTTTGTGGGAAGGGATGTAAATCTGTATTTTACTTTATATAAGGGAAATAATCCCAAGACTTTTCTTTTTGTGTTTCTTCTTATAAATACTGGTTAATCACCAGAGGTAGTAATTCCAGAAGGAAGGAACAACTCAGGTAATTGGTAGATCTCATAAGTGCCTTGATGGATTCTAAATTTGATCTTGAAGCGTTGAATATAATTGGCAACTCAAACAGTCAAGTGAAACTTCACTAGAACAGATTACTTGAAGGATCCAAATAATTATATAAAAGGGTGTACTTTATTCAGTTCTTTTGATGAAAATGCAGTAGCAGTTCGATAAGAATTTCTGGTGGGGGAAAGCAATACTGCCAGCTTTAGCCTCTAAGACGAAAGGCTTGCGGAGTTTCTTATATACTGTAGTCGTTTTGTTATCTCTGTGGAAATCCTAACGAAATGAAAATGCGACTCAAGACTTCAATTATAACTAAATCGAACTTACTTCAGGTGGAATGAACCACACACATAATCGTGGCAGGGGTTAGTGCTGGTTCACTTAACCATCCTGGATGGTAGAGGATCTCATAGATGGATATTATTATCCAACCGTAGGAGTCAAGGGCTTTTTCGTTCAATAGTAGTCGTAGCGCCTGGTTGCTCCAAACCTAAACTAAAGAAATTTTTTTTTTTTTTTTTTAAAAACCTTTATTGGGTCTATGATTTTGAACATCAATGTTATTTACAAAGATTTGTACAAATAAAATGTATGGTGCAAAACTACTCCTCCCCCCTCCCCCAGTAAATAATAACAACAAGCAATCCATATTGTATAACAAATCAAAAACAAAAAAACATAGAAATTATTTCACCAAAAAGATCCCAACAATATCCCAAAACAATCAAAGGCAAAATTATAGGATGTTAAAACAGAATGTAAATGAGGCTACAAAAGCTCTATGCACATCGACACCCTACCATGAGATGATTAGTGAAGGCATAAATGATAAATGATATTTACATTGCTTGATATTTACAGAAGTATTTATAAATAAAGTTACTTGCTTTACATTGTATAGTCAAACAACAAAGTATTTAAAGAAATTCCACAACAAGAAATATTTTTAAAGTTGTTCTGGTATGCTTTGTGTTATTTGTTCGTATATCTGTGAAAATATTCTACTGTCGTAATGTATGCCGTCATGTACTGCCCTATTTCTACATATCCACACTAAGTATCTAAATTCTGCTAATAAAGTTAAAAGTTTAAGTTCTGTCTGTCTCGGTAACGTCGGTAAAATATTCAACATGACCACTTGGTACATGTTGAGTGAATGCGGTGTTTTGGAAGTTATTAGTGTTCTTAGTTTGTTTATTGTATGGACCACTGTTCTACATGTGTAAAACAAGTGGTCTTCTGTTTCTATTGCATTGTTACTACACAGTTTACACCTTGGTGGCGCCTTGCCTGCTTTCATTGCTGAATGCTTGCTCATGATAGGTGTTAAACCGTACAGTAACCTGAATGTAACTTGTTTGGCTTGTGGCTTGACGTCTATTGCATGAATGTTTGTGAAGCTTTGTGTGTAGTCTGTTATGAAAAGGTTGTACCCTCGTTTTATCCGTGTGCCTAAAAAAGATTCTTGTGCCCCTACCAGGAGTTTGTATATAAGTTTAGTGTCTTGTTTAACTAATTGTTCGTTCCCTTTTAAGTTTTGTAAACATATTCTTTAGAAGAGTGGTGGGGTACCAAAAAGATGGGGTTGTTTATTGTCTGGTTTACATAGTTTGAGTATTCTAAGTCCAATATAATAGTGTGCTAAGGGGTACAAACTTGGGTTCTTAATTACCTCTCCTATATATTTAATCCTTAGGGCTTTAATTTTAGTGGTGATATCTTGCAGAGCTATTCCCCCCCCCCCCCTTGTGCTTAGGTTGTATTAGGGTTACGTGTTTAATACTTTTGAAAGTGCCCCTAAATATGAAATTCCTAATCAGTACATTAAATTTAGTTACAATTGATTTTGGTATGATTTGAATATTAGCTGTATATATAATTTTAGGCATAATGAAACAGTTCACTATGATACTTCTCCCAAAAATGGTAGCTGTCTTATATTTATATTTCTCTAACGTGTTTTGAATTTTATCTACTAACTTTACCCATGTCTCTGTATTGGGGTCATGGGGGTTACAAGAATAGTTTATTCCATAAATTTTGATTCTGTTAACTTGCGTTAACTGAAAAGGGAAATCTGTTTTATTTGCCCATTTATCTAATCCCATTAAACTAGATTTTTGAATATTTAGTTTGAATTCGTTAGCGTATCCAAACTCTGTAAAGGTTTCTAATATCTTTCTTATGGAATCCACAGTTGCTGGAAGGAATACAGTATCATCAGCATACGCTAATGATTTTCTTTTCCCTTTCCCGGGTATAAAAGTCCCCGTGATGTTTACATCTTGTCTTATTTTTTCAAGCACTGGTTCTAATGTTAATACATATAACAGAGGAGACAAAGGGCAACCCTGTCTCACTGATCTTGTCAGCTTAATTGGGTCAGTTAAACTATGATTAATCAAAATTTTACTATGGGGTTTTTTATGTAATATTTCTATCCATGTTCTAAAGTATCCACCTATGTTGTTTGCTTGTAAAGTTATATGTAAGAAGGAATGTGATACTCTGTCAAAGGCTTTTTCCTGATCTAATGATAGTATTGCACTTTGACACTGTCTATCGTGCGTGTATGTAATCAAATCTCTTATGAAGTGTGTATGTCTACTAATGTTCCTACCATGTACACTGCATTGTTGGTCAGCGTGTATCAAGTTCTGCATGAATAATTTAAGTTTCAGAGTGAAAGCATTGGCCAAGATTTTATAATCAGTGTTTAAAAGCGAAATAGGCCTGTAATTTTTGATTGACTTTCTGTCAGCATTATCTTTAGGTATTAAGGTGATAAAAGATTCATTTAAACTATTCGGAAGCTCTCCTTTCTGGAAGGCTTCTTCAAACACTTTAATTAAAAGGGGGCCTAAAATTGGGAAAAAGAAAAGGTAAAATTCTGCCGTTAACCCATCTGGGCCGGGCGATTTATTTTTCTGGAAAATACTGATCGCTTCCCTTAAGTTTTCTAAAGTTAAAGTTTCGTCTAATTTCTTGCTCTCATCATCACTTAAACGTTTTGTGTAGTGTAGAAATTTCTCCTGTATGTTTACGTTAGTTGGTTCTTTAGCGTATAATTTTGTGTAATATTCAAAAAAAGCGTGTCTAATATTAATGTCTTCTGTCTGTTGTTTCCCATTCATGTCAAATATTTCTTGAATCTGCCTACTGTGCTGTACATTTTGTTCAATCGCTAAATACTGTCTACTGGGTGTTTCTTGTGTAATAGTATTTAATTTTGACCTAAGGAGAGCTCCTTGGTATGTGTGTTGTTTGTACAGGTCTAACTGCCCTTCTAAAGTATAAATGTGTGGGTTAGATTTGTCTATCTGCTTAGTTAAACTTATTGCGTCTTCCAATATATTTTGTTCCCTCTTAAAAGCCCTGTGTATTGTTGTTGCTAAAGTCTGTGTTCTGTCCCTTATTGTGTTTTTTAGCAGGTCCCAATATTCTGCAATGTTGTTATTAGGGATATCCTGTGTGTAGCCCTGAATGAGTTGTGTCATTGTATCTGTGAAGAAGGTATTCGTTAGCAAGTTATTGTGTGTCCCGTACTTAAAACTGTGTATACTGCTTGTCGCGAGGTGTTTTGAGGAGGATGGTCATGCTTGAATGGAATGGAAGAATAAAGATAATAATGTCTTATTGATAGCTTCCGAGTTTATAATAGAACTGCCTCTCCTCGGGAAATAGTGTACTAGAAATTTACTTAAAAGAGACTTCTGGTACCTAAACAGGATATTTTCTGGACGATAAATTCTTCCTCAGGAATCCTACAAAAAGGACTGTGTAAAGCACATAAGGTTGAGAAAGAGATTTGGTGTCCAGCCACATTTAAAATATCCCGACCCAATAGAAGTTAATTGAATTATGGCTGAGCCCCCAGGGTGTAGATTTATATTTAAAACAAAATACAACCCAAATAAAGTTAACAAGAAAAATAACAACAGACTCTGTTATGTAAAGTTGGATAAAAGGGTATAGAATCTTACATTTGTTATTATACATATAAATATGAAAAATAGTTTAGCTCTACTGTTTATTAAAAAAAAATCAACTAGTGTGGTCATCACTTGGACCAGAGATCTTTTCTATGGTAGTGTTGCTGGTAGGTATTATACTCAACTCTCCGAAGGCCTGTAGTAGCTGCGGAGATGATTTTGGTTCGGACTCTCTTGGTTTGGTCTGCCCCAGTAGGTTGGTCTTATAACAGTTAATGGGTTCAGAGGGTGTCAGAGTTTGCTTCCCTGGACTCAGTGCACATCACAGATAAGGATGGGGTAAGTCACCTCTGCTGAATACCTCTTCTGCTTATGGGATGTGTGGTATGGTTACTGGGTGATAGGATGTGGTTTGGTATGGTAACCTATTTGATAGGGTATGGTGGGTAAGGGTAATCTTTGGTACCATGGACTTGTACCCTGGTTTGTACCCTGGACCTGTTTTAGGTATCTGGTAACCACAACCTGGTTTAGTACTGGGTAACCGCAACCTGAGTTTTTGCTTTGTAACCGCAACCTGGGTTAGTACCTCGTAACCGCAACCTGGGTGGACTGGAAACAATTGAAATCCCATTAGTGGTTTCAAGAGCAGTCATCTCCTAAGTCTGATGGCCGGTAAGCGTCCATCAGAAATTAAATTAACACAAGGTTAACTACTATTTAGTAACTGTGTTATCTATTAGATATGAACTACCACTTCTTAACTGACATTATAGTGTATCTTGAGTTCTCAGTCTCTATCTGGCTGTCTGCTTATTTACAGCAGTGGTTTTCCCCATGTGGCAATGAGTTTCACAAACTGTGAGGTAGGGGCTAGGGTCATCAAATGGTTGAGAACCACTGGTTCACCTAGTGCCCATAGAGCAGTATCTTAATTTTGGGGTCTCTGTCAACAATGGTTTGAGAACCACCGGGTAATAGTTTCCTATGCTGCTTTAACTTGGTGGGGTGTCATTCCTGCCAAGGTCTGAGAACTGCTGACTTACATTTTGTCAGTCAAGTGGTAGATTCATTAAATAGCTAAATAATTGCAAGCATTCTTAAAGTCCTGGTCCCTGTTGAAAATGACAATCATATAACTGATAATAAAATAGTTCTTCAATCATACATAAAATAGTTCTTCAATCATACAACCTGGTATATGCATAGGATTGCATTAAATACATGTAAAGAACCTTCCATAATGAAAAACACATTAATGTCCCTTATGTGACAAAGTGAGAAGAAGTGATTGAGACACTGTTATCAAGTTTGTAGTCTTGGCAGAGAACACAGAAGTCTTATAAGAAATAGAAAATAGAAGAACCACTAATACACTTCTATTTTTCTTGGATCAATATGTAAATCTCAAAGAAACAACAATAATATACATCAATTATTTTAACCCTGTCTTATTTCTGCCAGGCTGTGAGATAAAGATCAGGAGTTAATTAGGTCTATTGACCTCAGCAAACTCATACATTAGTTTGAGTGATCTGTAAAGATGCAAATAACAGTTATTGTCACTGAAAATGAAATGCATTTAAACTTTAACAAAAAGTTACTGCAATAGCAAGCTGTTGATAAACATATGATTATTCATGTTATAAAATCAGCAGTATTAGATCTACTTACTTCGCTCAACGAATTCACTAAGGATATTTTGCAACAAGTGCAAAGTAGCCTCGACAGAGGCCCATACAATCACATCTGCTTCCAACGATGGTTACAAGAAGAATGCAGAAAATTCCCTCCAATATTCCAGGATCTGTTCCGGGCAGGGGTGGGTTGTGTGCAAATTCTGTTCTGGTCCCAGGGGTATAAAGTTACCTTCATTTCAACTCGCACTAGCGTCCATCGTTTCCGGCTGTTTTACATGCGTCCAGTTCGTGAACAACAAAGACGGTCGACTTCCTGTTCGAATCGTTGTACCGTGTTCCACCTTCGACTTTCGCTGGTGGGGGAATAATTTATTACCTTGGACCGAGAATCCTGAGCTAGTAAAATACTGTTAAATCTAAGACTAGCGAGAGAGAGAGACTTTAGGTTTCTTGTCAAATGATAGGAGAAATTTGTAGAGGGGAAAAAAAAAATAGACAGAAGAAAGAAGTCGGGGAGAGTCGTTCCACGACATAAGCCCCCTTTTGAAAGTTCGGCCAACGGCCAACTAAGTTCGAGCCGACTCTTCTCTTATGTCAGACACTACATTCATGTATCGTGTCCTCCGTTTCTTCAATCCAAATATTTCCTCTTTTTCCTCTGTCGAATGGTATGCCTGTAATCCACACATGGCTATCCGTTTCCTCTTCAAGAAGTAGTTGAGGCGGGTTGAGCAAGCCTGCTCGCAAAAATATACCTCTCTTCTTTTCTCCCTTCTGGATCCTCCATTGAAGCTTGCCTCCTGGCAAAGAGCTTGCCCTAAAGCCTACACTCTGCTTACAATTGGATCTATAGCAAATAGTTTTGCGTGATGAGGTTGCCAGCCTCATACACAACCTTATTTTAGTCATATTGCTTGACCTGCCTAAGGACACATACCTATCTCCCCAGGTATGAGAGCGTGTATGATCTTCTATCCCTGTTTCTCCAGTGACAGAGAAAGATAAGTCTACCAGTTGTTCCTGCCCACCAGGTACCAAGGAAATTTGGACCTTCTTCACTTTCTGATCCCAGAGAGTGGGTGAGGTTATCGGAATTGACTGAAGACTAAGTGCTTGAGGCTCATGTTCCTCTTTAGCCATTTCTCCCGTGTTAAAGGAAGATATTCCTGAAACATGTTCCATCCCACCAGGTACCAAAGAAATTTGGACCCGCTTCACTTTCTGATCCCAGAGAGTGGGTGAGGTTATCGGAACTGAGTGAAGTCTTAGTGCTTGAGGGTCCTGTTCCTCTACAGCCGCTTCTCCCATGTTAAAGGAAGGTATTTCTGAAACATGTTTCATCCCACCAGGTACCAAGTAATTTGGCTCGGCTTCACTTTCTGCACGCAGATAGTGGGTGAGACTATCAAAACTTGTTCAGAATTAAGTGCACTGGGGTGGTCAATCCCTTTGCACTCTTCCAACTTTTCAGTGAAAATGTTGGAAGATGAGTTAGGCATTGGAGTCTCCATAGCCTGTTCAGTCACGCCATCTCTGGATCGTGCTGAGTCTCCTAAGATGATATATTTCCCTCCTTGAGGTATCGGGTAAATTCGTTCATCTAATATTGCGGCCTTTACTTTGCCGTTTACAAAGTTCGACCTAACTTCTACATAAGCTAAAGGCAAAATCATCCTTCTGTTGATTATCATGGGTGCTGTTACCTCAACATCCTCTTCGGTGACTTGATCAAGGTCGATAACAGAGGCTGAGACAAGGGCATCACACCCAAGACCTTGATAATACAAACAGGTGATTTCTTCTCCATTTACTGTGGCAGTCTCCACATTTTGAGAATCCCTGTATCCACTCCGGGCCTTCGTCAAGTTCCCATCCATGGTAGGGACCTTAGCTTTGTAAGAAGTCTGTGGGATTGGGTCTCGGCGCATACAGTCTAACTGATGTAAGTTGGCCGACAGGTGATGTTCAAGAACATCCCTTCCCTTCCCATAGGGTTGCGTAATCCTTTTCCGTTGAGTGATCCTATTTGGTTGAGCGATCCTATTTACCAGGTTTTTGGTGCGGTTGTTTTCAGTATGCCTGTTGTGAGTTTTTGCTGAGGATGAGGAAGGTCTCTTCAGATTATCAGCACTCTTGTGCTTAATCTTGTTTTCAGGATAGTCTAGATGTCTCCGTTTGGATATCCATACCTCTGCTCTGTCTGAGCCTGAATTCTGAGACATAGACTTGGCTTCATGTGGTGCAGTTATATTTACCACTGAAGATGGTGATGCAACTGGCAAAGGAGTGGCATGATGAGTATTCCTAGATTCAAGTTTATCCCTGGATTCCATATTTGTAGGTTGAAACTGAGTTTCCAGTTCTTCCTTACACTGGAGGGATTTTTCTTGTCTTTGTCTCTCATGTTCCACATTCTCTTCTGTGTATTTTGCTCTCCATTTCTTCCTTTCTGCTTCTCTCATCCTGCATTTTTCCATCTTTTGTGAAACAAAAGTATCCAGTTCTTCTCCGGAGAGTTCACACTCAATGGCTAACTCTGTCCAGAATGTTCTCCACTCATTCAACTCTACAGATTCTTCCATTATATCCGTAGTGGTTCGTTGAGCGAGTATGAGATCTCTAACTCACAAACAATAATTAAGGCAAAAATACTTTCTATAGTCTTAACTATACTAAAGTATTACAAAACCATATATTAAATCAAACCAGCATTTATAACCATCAAATTAAAAATTAGTTAACAATAGGTAACTAATTTCCAGCAGTACCACCAAGAAGAGTTCTCATAACACAACTTAAAATCTGTGTTTCTTGCAAAAATTTATATGTATTTTAGTCTAGGGTAATTTATATGTCCCCTCTTTAATCTAATCCTAGACTTGGACACCAATAAGTGACAAGTACCTACAGCAGTAGTGGTCTAGGAAAGATAAAGAGTTTTCATATCTCAGACAAGTGTCTAAATATGAAATAAGAGTTATCCCGGACACGAGCGTCCCAGTTGTCGCGAGGGTTTTTTGAGGAGATAGGGCAGCTTGGATGGAATGGAAGAATAAAGATAATAATGTCTTATTGATAGCTTCCGAGTTTATAATAGAACTGCCTCTCCTCGGGAAATAGTGTACTAGAAATTTACTTAAAAGAGACTTCTGGTACCTAAACAGGATATTTTCTGGACGATAAATTCTTCCTCAGGAATCCTACAAAAAGGACTGTGTAAAGCACATAAGGTTGAGAAAGAGATTTGGTGTCCAGCCACATTTAAAATATCCCGACCCAATAGAAGTTAATTGAATTATGGCTGAGCCCCCAGGGTGTAGATTTATATTTAAAACAAAATACAACCCAAATAAAGTTAACAAGAAAAATAACAACAGACTCTGTTATGTAAAGTTGGATAAAAGGGTATAGAATCTTACATTTGTTATTATACATATAAATATGAAAAATAGTTTAGCTCTACTGTTTATTAAAAAAAAATCAACTAGTGTGGTCATCACTTGGACCAGAGATCTTTTCTATGGTAGTGTTGCTGGTAGGTATTATACTCAACTCTCCGAAGGCCTGTAGTAGCTGCGGAGATGATTTTGGTTCGGACTCTCTTGGTTTGGTCTGCCCCAGCAGGTTGGTCTTATAACAGTTAATGGGTTCAGAGGGTGTCAGAGTTTGCTTCCCTGGACTCAGTGCACATCACAGATAAGGATGGGGTAAGTCACCTCTGCTGAATACCTCTTCTGCTTATGGGATGTGTGGTATGGTTACTGGGTGATAGGATGTGGTTTGGTATGGTAACCTATTTGATAGGGTATGGTGGGTAAGGGTAATCTTTGGTACCATGGACTTGTACCCTGGTTTGTACCCTGGACCTGGTTTAGGTATCTGGTAACCGCAACCTGGTTTAGTACTGGGTAACCGCAACCTGAGTTTTTGCTTTGTAACCGCAACCTGGGTTAGTACCTCGTAACCGCAACCTGGGTGGACTGGAAACAATTGAAATCCCATTAGTGGTTTCAAGAGCAGTCATCTCCTAAGTCTGATGGCCGGTAAGCGTCCATCAGAAATTAAATTAACACAAGGTTAACTACTATTTAGTAACTGTGTTATCTATTAGATATGAACTACCACTTCTTAACTGACATTATAGTGTATCTTGAGTTCTCAGTCTCTATCTGGCTGTCTGCTTATTTACAGCAGTGGTTTTCCCCATGTGGCAATGAGTTTCACAAACTGTGAGGTAGGGGCTGGGGTCATCAAATGGTTGAGAACCACTGGTTCACCTAGTGCCCATAGAGCAGTATTTTAATTTTGGGGTCTCTGTCAACAATGGTTTGAGAACCACCGGGTAATAGTTTCCTATGCTGCTTTAACTTGGTGGGGTGTCATTCCTGCCAAGGTCTGAGAACTGCTGACTTACATTTTGTCAGTCAAGTGGTAGATTCATTAAATAGCTAAATAATTGCAAGCATTCTTAAAGTCCTGGTCCCTGTTGAAAATGACAATCATATAACTGATAATAAAATAGTTCTTCAATCATACATAAAATAGTTCTTCAATCATACAACATGGTATATGCATAGGATTGCATTAAATACATGTAAAGAACCTTCCATAATGAAAAACACATTAATGTCCCTTATGTGACAAAGTGAGAAGAAGTGATTGAGACACTGTTATCAAGTTTGTAGTCTTGGCAGAGAACACAGAAGTCTTATAAGAAATAGAAAATAGAAGAACCACTAATACACTTCTATTTTTCTTGGATCAATATGCAAATCTCAAAGAAACAACAATAATATACATCAATTATTTTAACCCTGTCTTATTTCTGCCAGGCTGTGAGATAAAGATCAGGAGTTAATTAGGTCTATTGACCTCAGCAAACTCATACATTAGTTTGAGTGATCTGTAAAGATGCAAATAACAGTTATTGTCACTGAAAATGAAATGCATTTAAACTTTAACAAAAAGTTACTGCAATAGCAAGCTGTTGATAAACATATGATTATTCATGTTATAAAATCAGCAGTATTAGATCTACTTACTTCGCTCAACGAATTCACTAAGGATATTTTGCAACAAGTGCAAAGTAGCCTCGACAGAGGCCCATACAATCACATCTGCTTCCAACGATGGTTACAAGAAGAATGCAGAAAATTCCCTCCAATATTCCAGGATCTGTTCCGGGCAGGGGTGGGTTGTGTGCAAATTCTGTTCTGGTCCCAGGGGTATAAAGTTACCTTCATTTCAACTCGCACTAGCGTCCATCGTTTCCGGCTGTTTTACATGCGTCCAGTTCGTGAACAACAAAGACGGTCGACTTCCTGTTCGAATCGTTGTACCGTGTTCCACCTTCGACTTTCGCTGGTGGGGGAATAATTTATTACCTTGGACCGAGAATCCTGAGCTAGTAAAATACTGTTAAATCTAAGACTAGCGAGAGAGAGAGACTTTAGGTTTCTTGTCAAATGATAGGAGAAATTTGTAGAGGGAAAAAAAAATAATAGACAGAAGAAAGAAGTCGGGGAGAGTCGTTCCACGACACTGCTTGGTGATCTGTAAATTTAAGCGTGTTTTTTATATGGTAAGTTTTGTGTATATTGTAATTATTGGATGCGTAGAACCTGTCCAGTCTTGAGGCCTGTCTAAAATATGGGTTTGTCTTGTCGTGAAATGTGAAAGCTTGTGTGTTCGGTTGTAGTTTTCTGTAAACGTCTACTAGGTCATGTTTGTCAAGAATGGGTTGTAAGTGTCGTATTGAAAGGGGTATTTGAATTTTCTTTATCTGAGATACGGGGCCCCGGGAATTACTGTCTAAACTAGCCAAAACACAGTTAAAATCTCCCCCTAACACTATTTTCGTTCCTTTATAGTACCTATCTATAGTGTCGTGCAGTCTGTCGTAAAATTTAGGTTGGTCAGTGTATATTGCGGGTGCGTATATATTAATGAGCGCGTGCGTGTCCTGTTTGTTGTGTTTGTTTTGTATTTGTATAATGACAATTCTGCCACCATTGTCAGTTCTATAATGTACCGTGTCCCAATCTTCGTTAATTTGTAAGATGGCGACACTACTATGCCTGGGGCCTATGGCGAACCAGACATGTTTAAGTCCTAATCTAGTTACAATCCGACTGGCAGAAATGTCGGACATAACCCCTGTCTGTTGCAAGAACACAAAATCAGGTTTATCTTTTTTTAATTAGTTTGATAATGTGCTCTAGCTTATTCCCCAAACCATTGATATTAAGGGATATTAGAACTAGGCTGCTTGACAAAGTGGTATCTGAGGGTTGGCCACTTGTTGCAAACTGTCTACCTGGCAAAGTGACAGAGTGGGCACTTGCCATATCTAAACTATTTGACAAAACGGGGACTGGGTGCGAACCGTCTGCCTTTTTTGAATTACAAAGCAGAGTAGTGGTCTGAGGCTGGCTATCCGCTACAGGTGAAATACTCAACAAAGCACTAGTTGATGGTTTATCATGTGTTTTAAAGATTGTACCATGCAAAGTGATAAACTGGTCATTTATTACACATGGCTTGCACAGCATAGCGGTGACCGTAGGCTGACCGCTTTCTGTCGTAACTAGGCCACTCGACACATTCATGCTTACATTGCTTGACGAGGCGGTGCATAAGGGCTGATCTGTTGACCTAATTACATGACTGCTTGACGGAATAGTGACTAAGGACTGGCTATCAGTTCTGCACTGATAAATATGGCTAAGCGCAGATGTAACCGCGTCGCCTAGCACTCTCACCTCAGTAGGGGGGGGGAGAGTTGACTGCTTAATCACAACTGTGCGCATTTAAGGGTGCGTGCAGTGTGTGTTTGTGTGTAAAAACAAAAACATCAAAGAATTACTTACATTAAACACAACTCTTAAATAATAATAATAATACACACTCCCTAAACTATAGGTGTTTACACGTTTTACTTTTAAAATTACATCACTATGAAATAAAGGAAAAAAGTTCATTTCTCCGGACACCGGCAGCTCACTGTCTGTTCTTGTTGTAGGTGCAACCAAGGCTTTCCTATACTTGGGAACTGGACAGGTCTGTCTGCACTGGGCCTCAGTGCACGGGGAAAGAACTTCTAGTAGTAAACTCATTCACTCACATGTTCAAAAGGCTTGCCCATCTATGAAGATATCTGCTTGAGACAACATGGCCTCCATGTCGTCCTCTTCTGTAGTTGCCGCCCAACAGGAGGAGGCTTGCGTATTGAACGGCGTCGGCGCCTCTAGAACCTCATGTCTTGTTGGTGATGATCTTCTGCTGTTAGGTGCTGACATCACATGCTCGTCGGCGACAGGTGTCGACGAGTTCCCTCTCGGGGAGGGCACCGGCGTAGGCGCCCTGGGTGATGGTGGTAAGTCTCTCCGGCTAGGGGAGGGCTTGCCCGGCGACCTGATTTCACTACGCTTTACTTCTTTTGATCTCACAGGCTCTGTTGCCTGGAGCAGGAATCTCTTTCTATTTATTTCTTTCTTTTCTTTCTTGTTATTAACAACTTTGCTATATCCATCGCCCTCACTGGCATCTGGGCAATCTGGGGTAGGGGGCTCGTCTGTCCTGCTCTGCTCTGCCGGTGTTTTGTCGACAGCTGTCTCTTCTTCCCTCATTTTCTTGACCTGGGGATGTGGCGCTCGCTTCTTGGGGCATTGGTTCACCCAATGGGTGTCTAACCCGCAGATTGCACATTGAATTTTCCTGCCTGGCAACGACACCCATATGCGCTGGAATTTTTCTTCTTGTCCCGCTATTTTTAAATGCATAAAATGAGGGACCTGGCATGTCGATGGTTTATACATGATATTCCATTTATCAGAGGCCGTTTTTATTCTGGTTACCTCGGCGTCCTTATCTCCGGTAGCTGCTGCCGCCACTCGTTGCACCGTCTCAACCTTCATAGTTGGTGGAATCCAATTCAGGATCCCCTTGGCTTTTTCTTTATCTTGGTGCTCAATATACACCGACATTTGTGGGTTGGTCCATTCCAATCGCTTCCCATGAAGGCCTTTATAATGCTTGAGCTGGGCCGCGGCTGTCAATGTGGCATACCATTTGAAAGGTCCTGCAAAGCGATATAGGGTGGCAATCCCACCTGTGCCCACACCTGCAGGCTCTGCGAGAATGCTCGCTATCAGAGAATATGAAGCCCTATTTGCCTGTGGGCCGGTAACACTAATAATCAACGTACCTGGCTTATGGAAAGCTCCACCTTCAAAGTCTTCCTCCATGTTGACATGGAAAATCGGAACTGCTGGCGCTGCCATCTTATAATAATTATTCCTCTTGGTTAGAAAAAATTAAATATGGAAACAAAACGAACGAAGCTGTTAGCTGAACAGCTACACCACAGCCCACACAAACCTCAAGAAAGAGTGACGCCTTCGGTCTGACTCTAGCTTTGAGATAACTGCCTCAAGCTTTCTCTCTGTGTCTGTATCTAAGATGCATCAGTTTTTATACTTGTCTGGTGCTATGGCTTGCCAGAGGAAGTATTTCTCATTGGAGTTAAGACCGGAAACTTTCTAATGATTGGTCTTGGGGGCTAGTGGACTGTTGAAATAATCTTTAACCTAACTAGCTACGAATCCTCTAGTCTGAAATTATTGTTTCTATGTGATGATGACCAACCATTGTTTAAAGTTTTCTCTAATCTAAATGTTTTCCGGTCTGACTTGTATGGAGGCCACACAAGGTTTGATGACATCATGGGTTCATGTGTGTCATGACTGATGATGTCATTGATTCTTGACTAGTAGTTTATTTATCTAACTAGTCATTCATAAAATACTTTACTATAAGGCTAACAGTTGTAGCTACTTAATAGTCTACCCTGTTACATACGCCCGGGGGCCGCCAAAGTGTATCCCATAGGGAGACACTTTAGTCCCTAAAAATGACTAATCCCTAAAAATATCGGGGTTCATGTATCCCACCAGAAATCGTGTCGGATGGAACACAACAATCAATATATGGGAATGATGGATGTATCAATTCTATTAACATTTCAAGGATTAATTGTAAGTGGTGGGGACTGATGGACATAGTCAAGGTACTTAAGTAGGGACTGATGGACATAGTTAAGGTACTTAAGTAGGGACTGATGGACATAATCAAGGGACATAAGTAGAGACTGATGGACATAGTCAAGGGACATAAGTAGGGACTGATGGACATAGTCAAGGGACATAAGTAGGGACTGATGGACATAGTCAAGGTACACATGTAATGACAGGGGATGACATGGTAGGAACCATTAGCAATAATAATGGGCAAAAATAGAACTGAACAATCATCAACCAACTAGCAAACCGCTTTTTATGGGTTGATAGTTATCAAATATCTCTCAAATACATTATAAAACTTAATACAACATGACAAGCGAGTTAACGTCGCAAAGGAAAACTGGGAACAAAAATGGCGGGTGCCCATAAAATATGGTGGACGCCCCAAATGGCGGATTTACAAAATGGCTGTCACCCTACACTTCAACTGAAGTGGGTGATGAAATAAAATAATTGAAACAAATGGAAATGGAACCACAAAACTTGGTGGCAAGGTATGGGAAACATGGGTAAGTCTCAATAATAAAAATAATGACTACACCAGTATAACAATAACCGGAAATAATGCAAGGATTGAAAACATGGCAATCAACGGACTAAGGTACTCAATGGTAAATAGTTAAATCACTTGTGTTAGTGGAACAATAACTGGAACTTCAAACAAGCATAGCGCAAAATTGAAGTCATTATTATAATAAGTCATGGATGATGCCAACATTAGTGGCGGGTGAAAATGTAGTTTAGTTAAACACTTTTATTAGGTACAACAGGACAACAGCACACTCAAATCTGAGCAAAAATCTTATAGCAAAAAATTAAAGGGACTTAAAAGATGGTCAAAAGTACAGGAAAAAAAACAAAGGGAGATAAAAGATGGTCAATTATAAAATCAGTCAAAACTAACTAGATTTAATGACACTACGCGTGTGAAAGGGAATACATTAGCAATATATGAGGACTACACAGTTCGTTTGAGTCGGAACATCTCCATCATCAATGTGTAAAAGGAGGTTGCAAGGGTAACTGTTCATATACTGGTAGATTCATCAATGTTTTTCTTGCGGACGGAAATGTAATAGTTCTCCATAAATGGCAATTCTTGGACTTCATAGCATAACTTGCAAAATTGATAAAAGTCCGCAACCGAGATGTCCAGGGATGCATAACAGCCGGTCTTCACTGCAACATCAGGATCAAACAATTCAGCAGCGGAAGCATTGGGTAAGAGACTTGCTTCGTAATACACGAGAAACAGGGTTTTTACATCGTACTTGAAAATGGTATCAGGGCGGGAAATGTCAACATGACAGGAACTGTCATCTGGAAGTATGTACAGTTCAATTCGTAATCAACTTCGCCAAAATATTCACCGCTTCCAATCTTTCAATGGCTTGCAATGACAGGCGAGGATCGTACTGTGTAGGTTGGGATGTAGGGACAATGGCATGGACAACAGGAGTGGACGGGGCATGACGGGAGGTTCGGGGTGGAGGCTGTGGAATGGCAGGAGGACAACGGCGGGGAATGTGTAATCTACGGGACGGAGGTGTGACAGGTGGGGGCGGAGGCGGAGGAGAGGGACTACGGTGAGGAGAATGAACATAACCACGGGAGTGACGAATATGGGGACGCACATGGGCGGCCTGCTGGAGAAGGTATTTAGGAAGGGGAGCAGAATCGCCAGATGATGTCGAATGACGACGTTTAGAAGGAAAACGAGCTGGGGGAGGAGGAAAATCAGGTTCAGTATCAGAAGAAGCAGAATCGGGGTAACTGTCAAGGTCTGACGGAGGGGGAGGAAAATAATCAGAGGTTGGAAGAGCAGGTTCAATATCCAAATAGTCGGAATCAGTGGCGGTATCAAGGTCGGAGGGAGGAGGATGAAAATAATCAGAGGGAGGAAGAGCGGGGTTAGATGAGATGTGAACAGAGGGAGGAGGAGCGGGGTTAGATGAGATATGAACAGAGGGAGGAGGGGATGAAACGACAGGAGTTGTTGTAACTGTAGGTATAATATCATCATGCTGAGGCGAAGCATGAGAGGGGCCTGGAGTAATGAAGGGTAACTCAGCTAAACGCGCGTCACGGGCGTGGATACGGGAGTACAGTTCAGGAGGAGGGATAGGACCTTCAGAGGTGGAACAAGAACGATAACTTCTGGTTCGATCAACTATATGGGAATGATGTGGTGTCTTCAATTTTTCTACCACTGTCTGTGTGCCGATACTTCTGGTTTTTTCTGTGTGTGTTACAACACGGACCATTCGACGTGTCTCCGTTTGTGTAGCAACACTACACATTGCCTTCAATCTGCCCTCGGATTTCCGTTTTGATACGCGTTGCGTGGTATTCCCATGCTTGCACTGTGTCTTCTCTGTGTCGATCACGTCAATGTGTAGGCCTCTGTTGGTTTGCGTACCCGATCTTATTGAGCATATATGTCCCTTCCAACGCCCTTTTGATGTCATGTCACAGCTGCGTTCGTTTCTACGTGGATTATTGTTGACCACCCATATCGTTGTTGGTCTTATCTCTGCAAGGAAATTTCTCATTTTCATTCTATGCCTTCTCCTGTTCAGGCTGTTCCAATGTCCTGACCTGGAAATTGGGAGGACTCTCGCCTGACTGTGTGGTGTTCTGCTTTCCGCCATCCTATCAGGCGTTCTTTCTTGGTGTTGAGTGCGCTTAACAAACTGTTGGCGATAAGATCCCGGCAATGGAGTATCGCATGGCTGTAACATGGATAGTTGCTGCCAAGACTGACGGTAATGACTAATGTCCATTGGCTCTTTATCTGTGTGATCGTGTGCACGAGGTTCACGCCCAAGTCTATTTGCAAACCGTTTCTTCCCATTGTCTTCATTTATTGCTAGTTGTATGGCATCAAGGATTGTCTGTGGGTCTTCCCTTATTAAATGAAGTTTCAGCGCATCTGACTAGAGACCATCGATAAAAATGCCCACAAGTTGGTTTTCCGTATCATTAGACGCAGAGGAAGGTTCCACTAAAGCATCTTCAGCCAGGTTTAACAACCTATCGGCATAAAACTGAACCGACTTGTGACGGTCCTGATGGAGTCCGCGAAGCAAAGTCCAAGCGTGTTGGTGGTCCTTAACGGAAGAGTAACGGCGGATGAGCTCCTTCTGTAGAGAGGCGAAGGTCTCGTCTGGAAATAACTGTGCCCGGCGACGTAGATAGTCAGTGACAAGTGACTGAGATGATAAGAAGGCAACACGTTTGCGATCGGCATCAGTGGCTGATGGAATCAATGAAGAAAATTTCTCAATGTCACGTAACCACTG
The DNA here is from genome assembly GCA_024509875.1 of Oreohelix idahoensis. Taxonomy (NCBI): domain Eukaryota; kingdom Metazoa; phylum Mollusca; class Gastropoda; order Stylommatophora; family Oreohelicidae; genus Oreohelix; species Oreohelix idahoensis. Next base: position 120,543 of record JAMPIV010007040.1, read on the forward strand.
CCGAAAAGTGGACGGATCGCCACAAAAAGGCTTAACAATGTTATTGATGTTGTGCAGATTTGCACTCTGTGTAACCAAGCTAAGGGTGGTAGCAATAGCTTGTAGAGAACTATTAGGAACTTCAGCGTTATCTGGCAATGGTTGACTCAACGCATGCTGTTGTTGCATGTAATGTATCTGCTGTTGTAATAACAGATTTTGTTGTTGGAGCAATTGTACTTGATTTTCAAACTGCTGTTGCATATTTGGATCCATCATGTATAAGCTGTACCACACCAAAAATGACAATCTCTGGTGTGTGAAAGGTCACGGGCACCAGAGGTAGTAATTCCAAAAGGGAGGAACAACTCAGGCAATTGGTAGATCTCATAAGTGCCTTGATGGATTCTAAATTTGATCTTGAAGCGTTGAATATAATTGGCAACTCAAACAGTCAAGTGAAACTTCACTAGAACAGATTACTTGAAGGATCCAAATAATTATATAAAAGGGTGTACTTTATTCAGTTCATTTGATGAAAATGCAGTGGCAGTTCGATAAGAATTTCTGGTGGGGGAAAGCAATACTGCCAGCTTTAGCCTCTAAGACGAAAGGCTTGCGGAGTTTCTTATATACTGTAGTCGTTTTGTTATCTCTGTGGAAATCCTAACGAAATGAAAATGCGACTCGAGACTTCAATTATAACTAAATCGAACTTACTTCAGGTGGAATGAACCACACACATAATCGTGGCAGGGGTTAGTGCTGGCTCACTTAACCATCCTGGATGGTAGAGGATCTCATAGATGGATATTATTATCCAACCGTAGGAGTCAAGGGCTTTTTCGTTCAATAGTAGTCGTAGCGCCTGGTTGATCCAAACCTAAACTAAAGAACTTTTTTTTAAAAAAAAACCTTTATTGGGTCAATATTTTACAACATCCATAGTATTTACAAGAGTTAAAATTCATATACATTCTAAATAGTACATAGTGTGAACTACTACCCCTCCCTCCCCCTTCCCCCTATCCCCAAGTAAGTAATAACAACAAGTCAGCAATATTATAACAAAAGGATACATAGCAAAGGCCATATCAAAACCCAAAACATCCCAACCATATACCAAGCAATATCCCAAACAATATCATAGTGAGTACCAACATTATTATAGATGGTGAAACAAATGAGGCTATGAACATCGACACCCTACTATGAGATGATTTATGAAGACGTATATAATAAAGGTTATTTACAGTCAAAGCAACCTACTTTGCATGATGACCCAAAGGCCTCAAGTATGATTTTTAAATGACGTGAAATATTTACAAGCAAAGCTACCTTGCTTTGCATGACAAATGAAAGGTCAATAAAGGTTTAAGTATTTAAACAACAACACAAAAGTTTCAAATCTGTTCTATTATGTTTTGTGTTATTTGTTCGTATATCTGTGAAAATATTCTACTGTCGTAAAGTATGCCGTCATGTACTGCCCTATTTCTACATATCCACACTAAGTATCTAAATTCTGCTAATAAAGTTAAGAGTTTAAGCTCTGTCTGTCTCGGTAACTTAGGTAAAATATTCAACATGACCACTTGGTACATGCTGAGCGAATGCGGTGTTTTGGAAGTTATTAGTGTTCTTAGTTTGTTTATTGTAGGGACCACTGTTCTACATCTGTAAAACAAGTGGTCTTCTGTTTCTATTGCATTGTTACTACACAGTTTACACCTTGGTTGCGCCTTGCCTGCTTTCATTGCTGAATGCTTGCTCATGATAGGTGTTAAACTGTACAGTAATCTAAATGTAACTTGTTTGGCTTGTGGCTTGACGTCTATTGCGTGAATGTTTGCGAAACTCTGTGTGTAATCCATTGTGATGTTGTACCCCCGTTTTATTCGTGTACCTAAGTGGGGTTCCTGTGCTCCTACTAAAAGTTTGTATATGAGTTTAGTGTCTTGTTTTATTAACTGTTCATTCCCTTTTAGATTTTCTATGCATATCCTATAAAAAGGTGGTGGGGTGTGTAGTGAATTTTGATGGTATTTGTATGGTTGTGTTATCACCTAGTGTGATGCGTGAGGTCAGCTGTGAAGGCTCCTGAAATAAGTGTAGCTGTTAATGTACAGAAGACCCTTCTTGCTACCACTATACGACCTCACACATTTCTTTTTTTCTAATGAATGTGGCTACGTTAAAATCTAGGGTACTGAATGTAATGTGTTGTATTGACATATACAAACACACACACACAGATATTAAATAATATAATATTATCAATAAAATTTAGAACACAATGAACTAAATTCAGCTGGTGAAATTTTAGAAAGTAAATCTTTTTTAAATTTATTTGTTCTGAACCAAGGTTTTATTTTTACCAGAACATATGAAAGATTTTGAAAATTTATGAGTGAATGGCATGAATAAATGGCATGATAAATAAAAGGTGTGTACGTATACAATTTTCACGATTTGTTAATATTTCTACAGTTCATAATTTTATTTTCCCTGGGAGAACGATGAATAGATGTGCTGTTGGGGTGGCTTCATCCCTCCCTGTCTATGCCTACCAAACATTGTCCATTAATGATGGAAGGAAATGGGATGTTTTAGTAGTAATTCACTTTGGGTGCTATGTCTATGAAGTTGGTGTAAATCCAGCAGACCAGCCTGCTTACGTAACTTTGAAAGAGTAGTTCTGGTGCTGGAATCTGGTGGCCCCGCCTCTCCGTGCTTGGGGGCAAATATCAAGAGTCTGGTGGCCCCACCTCTCCGTGCTTGGGGCTATAATAGGCTGCTCTGACACAATGTTACTGCACGGGTCCCTCTTGTAATATTCAACACATTTGACACCACATTGGTGCCAAATAAAAAACTCACAGCTCTGCAATCAAAGTATTAGTTATGTGTCAGAATTCCGTCCTCTAAATTAATTCTGGACACAACACCACACAACAACAACACCATATAGACGGGTCAGATCTCTCTGACCATACAGCACATCTTACCAAGTTGGTTTCACATAGGATAAGTTCTCCCAGACTACACATTCCGAAATATGTTTATTAGCTTCCTGCCATAAAATAGGATAGGTGATATGTTTCACTGTTCTCAACACTTAATCACCCCTTCCTAATCCTTGCTGGAGTTTATATATTGTTTGTCCCTAGACCCTGAACTAGGGCGGGGGGTCTAGAGCAAATCCTTACTTGTTGTAAGGCTAGATTTCGATATGGCAGTATCAAATCACTCGAAACATTAAATAATATTTAAAATATACAAAGAAATAATTTCAATCTTACCAGATTATGAATAAAGAACACAGAAATGCTAGCAAAACTCAGCTGAGCTGCTGGCTATAGTATCGCGTCCCTGAACTTATTTCAATTTACTTCATTGGAAATCACCACACTTAAAATTTACTGTGTCTATCACTGGACAACTATTGAGGAATGGCAAAAAGCGCGTCTGAGCGCTGATAATATGATTGTCTGTGGCCAATCAATGCCTTGTGTTTTTTCAAATTCAAATTTCCTACACTAAAGTCATTTCAGTCATGCTTCAGTCAAGTATGGATTTTTATCTGTTAGTCCGTCCGTCTCTACTTGCGTTTTCACAAAAAACGTACTTGGTTTTTGAACCAACCTATCCGTCCCCTCTACAAATTTTGTCTTTAAAGTTATTTTTAGCCACAGCTCCCACCAATGTCCCTCTCTTTCATTCTAACTAGATTTGGACACTTGAGTCTCAAGGTCGCGGTTTTTGTGCAAATTAGTAACATGTTTGATTCAATGCAGTCTTTCGCTGATGTGAACAACACAGTCTTTTGTCAATGTCTTCATTATTATCTATCCGTCTGTATAAATAAAAGCATATTATTTCACTGCTCAAAATGGGCCATCCGGCCAGCTAATTTTTATATTCCTAACATTAGTATTAAGAAAAAGTTACTTTTCAAGGTTAGTTGTTTTTTTCGAAATTATTTTCTAGAATCTTCTGTGAAACGTTTGCCGCTGCATTCAAATAAAGGACAAAATATCGCAAAAACGTCCAAAAAATGACTGTTGCGTATAATAACTATGGTCCCTTTTGTCGATTTCGTTACCTTGTGTCAACTTGGGGACGTGACTTTTCCTCCGTTCTCCCCCCCCCCCCCCACCCCCCTCCCCCCACCCCCAATTGCATCTTTTTAGCCTTGCTAGTTTCAAGCAATTTTTCAGTCATATTTTTTCCTTTTTGATCCGCCGTTCTCATCCCGTTCAAATGGTAACCGTTTTGACTTCCCGTCTAGCAAGTCAATTTTTCTGGAGGGTAGTGACCCGCGGTCAGGGCGATCATGTACTATCAGCAGCTTACGCATTATGTTTTTATCCTTACATGTTATCTTTGGAGGTATTTTAACGTTGTATCACTGTTAATTTTACGACAGGGTGTCAAAGGAATGTGGTTGGTTGTTTTCTAGTTTGTGTAACTTAGTTAGCCTAAGTCCGATATAATAATGTGCTAAGGGGTACAAATTTGGGTTTTTAATTATCTCCCCTATATATTTAATCCTTAAAGCTTTAATTTTAGTGTTGATGTCTTGTAAGGCTATCCCCCCTTTATGTTTGGGCTGTATTAGGGTTAAATGTTTAATACTTTTAAAAGTACCCCTAAGAATGAAATTCCTAATCAAAACATTTATTTTAGTTACCACTGACTTTGGCATAATTTGGATATTTGCTGTATATATAATTTTAGACATAATGAAACAGTTCACTATGATGCTTCTCCAAAAAATAGTAGCTGTCTTGTATTTATATTTCTCTATCATGTTTTGAATTTTATCTACTAACTTTACCCATGTCTCTGTATTGGGGTCATAAGGGTTGCAGGAATAATTTATCCCATAAATTTTGATTCTATTAACTTGCGTTAACTGAAAGGGGAAATCCGTCTTGTTTGCCCATTTACCTAATCCCATTAAACTAGATTTTTGAATATTTAGTTTGGATTCATTAGCGTATCCAAACTCTGTAAAGGTTTCTAATATCTTTCTTATGGAATCTACAGTTGCTGGGAGGAATAAAGTATCATCAGCATACGCTAATGATTTTCTTTCCCCTTTCCCGGGTATAAAAGTCCCCGTGATGTTTACATCTTGTCTTATTTTTTCCAGCACTGGCTCTAGTGTTAAAACGTATAACAGGGGAGACAAAGGGCACCCCTGTCTCACCGATCTTGTCAGCCTAACTGGGTCACTTAAACTGTGATTAATTAATATTCTACTATGGGGTTTATTGTATAAGATTTCTATCCATGTTCTAAAGTATTCCCCTATGTTGCTTGCTTGTAACGTTTTATGTAAGAAGAAATGTGATACTCTGTCAAAGGCCTTTTCCTGATCTAATGATAGTATTGCACTCTGACACTATCTATCGTGCGTGTATGTAGTCAAATCCCTTATGAAGTGTGTATGTCTACAAATGTTCCTACCATGTACACTGCATTGTTGGTCAGCGTGTATCAAGTTCTGCATGAATAATTTAAGTTTCAGAGTGAGAGCTTTGGCCAAGATTTTATAATCAGTATTTAAAAGCGAAATAGGCCTGTAATTTTTGATTGACTTTTTGTCAGCATTATCTTTAGGTATTAAAGTAATAAAGGATTCATTTAAACTATTCGGAAGCTCTCCTTTCTGGAAGGCTTCCTCAAATACTTTAATTAAAAGGGGGCCTAAAATTGGGAAAAAGAAAAAGTAAAATTCTGCCGTTAACCCATCTGGGCCGGGTGTTTTATTTTTCTGGAAAGTACTGATCGCTTCCCTTAAGTTTTCTAAAGTTAAAGTTTCGTCTAATTTCTTGCTCTCATCATCACTTAAACATTTTGTGTAGTGTAGAAATTTCTCCTGTATGTTTACGTTAGTTGGTTCTTTAGCGTATAATTTTGTGTAATATTCAAAAAAAGCGTGTCTAATATTAATGTCTTCTGTCTGTTGTTTCCCATTCATGTCAAATATTTCCTGGATCTGCCTACTGTGTTGTACATTTTGTTCAATCGCTAAATATTGTCTACTGGGTGTTTCTTGTGTAATAGTATTTAATTTTGACCTAAGGAGAGCCCCTTGGTATGTGTGTTGTTTGTACAGGTCTAATTTCTCTTCTAAAGTATGAATGTGTGGGTTAGATTTGTCTATCTGTTTAGTTAAACGTATTGCGTCTTCCAATATATTTTGTTCCCTCTTAAAAGCCCTGTGTATTGTTGTTGCTAAAGTCTGTGTTCTGTCCCTTATTGTGTTTTTTAGCAGGTCCCAATATTCTGCAATGTTGTTATTGGGGATATCCTGTGTGTAACCCTGAATGAGTTGTGTTATTGTATCTGTGAAGAAGGTATTTGTTAGCAAGTTATTGTTGAATTTCCAATGCGGGGATCTCTTTAATTTTGTATATGTGTGTCCCGTACTTAGAACTGTGCATACTGCTTGGTGATCTGTAAATTTAAGCGTGTTTTTATATGGTAAGTTTTGTGTATATTGTAATTATTGGATGCGTAGAACCTGTCCAGTCTTGAGGCCTGTCTAAAATATGGGTTTGTCTTGTCGTGAAATGTGAAAGCTTGTGTGTTCGGTTGTAGTTTTCTGTAAACGTCTACTAGGTCATGTTTGTCAAGAATGGGTTGTAAATGTCGTATTGATAGGGTATTTGAATTTTCTTTCTCTGAGATACGGGGCCTAAGGAACTACTGTCTAAATTGGCCAAAACACAGTTAAAATCTCCCCCTAACACTATTCTAGTTCCTTTGTAGTGCTTATCTATAGTGTCATACAGTCCGTCGTAAAATTTGGGTTGGTCAGTGTCTACTGCGGGTGCGTATATATTAATGAGCGTGTGCGTGTCATGTTTATTGTGTTTGCTCGGTATTTGAATTACGACGGTTCTGCCACAACCGTCTGTCCTATAATGTACTGTGTCCCAATCTTCGTTAATTTGTAAGATGGCGACACTGCTATGCCTGGGGCCTAGGGCGAACCAGCCGTGTTTAAGTCCTAACCTAGTTACAATCCGACTGGCAGAAAAGTCGGACGTAATACCTGTCTGTTGCAAGAACAAAAAATCAGGTTTATCTTTTTTAATCAGTTTGATAATGTGCTCTAGCTTATTCCTCAAACCGTTGATATTGAGGGATATTAGAACTAGGCTGCTTGACAAAGTGGTATCTGAGGGTTGGCCACTTGTTGCAAACTGTCTACCTGGCAAAGTGGCAGAGTGGGCACTTGCCATATCTAAAATATTTGACAAAACGGGGACTGGACCGTTCGTCTTTTTTAAATTACAAAGCAGAGTAGTGGTCTGAGGCTGGCTACCCGCTACAGGTGAAATATTCAACAAAGCGCTAGTTGATGGTTTATCATGTGTTTTAGGGGTTGTAATAGGCAAAGTGATAGGCTGGTCACTTTTTGCACATGGTTTACACACCAGAGGTGTGACTGTGGGCTGACCGCCTTCTGTCTTAACTAGGCCGCTCGACACATTCGTGTTTTCATTGTTAGACCAATCAGTGCATGAGGGCTGACCGATTAACCTAAATTCTTGGTTGCTAGACTGGATAGTGATTGAGGACTGGCTATTCGTCAAATTGCCCTGATAGTTCGGGCCAGGTGCAGGCAAAGCCGCACCGTCAGACCTTCCCGCCTTGACGGGGGGGAGGGTTGGCTGCTTAATTACAACTGTGCGCATTTAAGGGTGCGTGCAGTGTGTGTTTGTGTGTAAAAGCAAAAACATCAAAGAACTACTTACATTAAGCACAACTCTTAAATAATAATAATAATAATAATAATACACACTCCCTAAACTATAGGTGTTTACACGTTTTACTTTTAAAATTACATCACTATGAAATAAAGGAAAAAAGTTCATTTCTCCGGACACCGGCAGCTCACTGTCTGTTCTTGTTGTAGGTGCAACCAAGGCTTTCCTATACTTGGGAACTGGACAGGTCTGTCTGCACTGGGCCTCAGTGCACGGGGAAAGAACTTCTAGTAGTAAATTCATTCACTCACATGTTCAAAAGGCTTGCCCATCTATGAAGATATCTGCTTGAGACAACATGGCCTCCATGTCATCCTCTTCTGTAGTTGCCGCCCAACAGGAGGAGGCTTGCGTATTGAACGGCGTCGGCGCCTCTAGAACCTCATGTCTTGTTGGTGATGATCTTCTGCTGTTAGGTGCTGACATCACACGCTCGTCGGCGACAGGTGTCGACGAGTTCCCTCTCGGGGAGGGCACCGGCGTAGGCGCCCTGGGTGATGGTGGCAAGTCTCTCCGGCTAGGGGAGGGCTTGCCCGGCGACCTGCTTTCACTACGCTTTACTTCTTTTGATCTCCCAGGCTCTGTTGCCTGGAGCAGGAATCTCTTTCTATTTATTTCTTTCTTTTCTTTCTTGTTATTAACAACTTTGCTATATCCATCGCCCTCACTGGCATCTGGGCAATCTGGGGTAGGGGGCTCGTCTGCCCTGCTCTGCTCTGCCGGTGTTTTGTCGACAGCTGTCTCTTCTTCCCTCATTTTCTTGACCTGGGGATGTGGCGCTCGCTTCTTGGGGCATTGGTTCACCCAATGGGTGTCTAACCCGCAGATTGCACATTGAATTTTCCTGCCTGGCAACGACACCCATATGCGCTGGAATTTTTCTTCTTGTCCCGCTATTTTTAAATGCATAAAATGAGGGACCTGGCATGTCGATGGTTTATACATGATATTCCATTTATCAGAGGCCGTTTTTATTCTGGTTACCTCGGCGTCCTTATCTCCGGTAGCTGCTGCCGCCACTCGTTGCACCGTCTCAACCTTCATAGTTGGTGGAATCCAATTCAGGATCCCCTTGGCTTTTTCTTTATCTTGGTGCTCAATATACACCGACATTTGTGGGTTGGTCCATTCCAATCGCTTCCCATGAAGGCCTTTATAATGCTTGAGCTGGGCCGCGGCTGTCAATGTGGCATACCATTTGAAAGGTCCTGCAAAGCGATATAGGGTGGCAATGCCACCTGTGCCCACACCTGCAGGCCCTGCGAGAATGCTCGCTATCAGAGAATATTAAGCCCTATTTGCCTGTGGGCTGGTAACACTAATAATCAAAGTACCTGGCTTATGGAAAGCTCCACCTTCAAAGTCTTCCTCCATGTTGACAGGGAAAATCGGAACTGCTGGCGCTGCCATCTTATAATAATTATTCCTCTTGGTTAGAAAAAAACCAAATATGGAAACAAAACGAAGCTGTTAGCTGAACAGCTACACCACAGCACACACAAACCTCAAGAAAGAAGACGCCTTCGGTTGGACACTAGCATTGAGTTACTGCCTCAAGCTTTCTCTCTGTGTCTATATCTAAGATGCATCAGTTTTTATACTTGTCTGGTGCTATGGCTTGCCAGAGGAAGTATTTCTCATTGGAGTTAAGACCGGAAACTTTCTAATGATTGGTCTTGGGGGCTAGTGGACTGTTGAAATAATCTTTAACCTAACTAGCTACGAATCCTCTAGTCTGAAATTATTGTTTCTATGTGATGATGACCAACCATTGTTTAAAGTTCTCTCTAATCTAAATGTTTTCCGGTCTGACTTGTATGGAGGCCACACAAGGTTTGATGACATCATGGGTTCATGTGTGTCATGACTGATGATGTCATTGATTCTTGACTAGTAGTTTATTTATCTAACTAGTCATTCATAAAATAGTTTACTATAAGGCTAACAGTTGTAGCTACTTAATAGTCTACCCTGTTACAGCTGCAACCAAGGTGGGGTGGGCTCAATTTTCTACACAAGACAACAAGAGGCTGACACTTGGGAGTCATTACTCAGGTGGGCCCACTTCCCCCCCCCCCCCTTTTAGAGTGTTTTTGAGAGTAAGTGGCCGAAACACTTGATCGACCGGGGGGGGGGGAGATGTCGCTTCTGATGATCAGATTGCCTCCTGTTGTATCGCTCTATATAGGGTTTCCTATCTTCGAACATTTTCAAGTTGGCGTCTGAGGATGAACGACGACGAAGAAGAAGAAGTATCAAAAAATGGTACAGTGACCAGGTTCTGGAATCGAAACCTGGCAGAATGACGCCCCAGTATATACAGCTGGGGCAAAGTCTTACAGACAGGGGGTATGATGTGTTGGTGTTGTGGGTAGTGGGTTTCCCCCCTTGCTTCACCCTAGGCCTAGTGAATTCTTTCATGAAAGGAGCGACCATTGCGGTGTTAGTCTCTTGGTCTAGCAAAACCTATCATACCCCAAGATCGTTGTGCGTGGTGAAGGGCCACACCCTCCCCGAGGTAGTCCTGGTAACTGAGGGTGCGAATCCTCAGGCAAAACACAACGGATCTAGAGGAGTAAACCTCGATAATAAATCCGGTGCACTACACCGTACACGCCCTCTGTGGGTTGGAAGGAGCCAGATGGATACTGAACAAGTCTTAGGAGTGGGAACGAGTATGAACTACTTCCTGAAGATCGGAACCCATCGTACAGGCACAGAGACTCAGGACGTGACGATCCTATTGCCTTCAACTCTTGGTCACATGCCTAGAGCCTCGGAGAACTCGGCGTAACCAGCAGGCAATTAGGTGGCGGGGAATGAGCACTGTGAGCCCTACCTTGGCTACGTATCTCAGAGAGAGGCAGAAACACCCCCTTTATCTCCCCCAGAGCTGGCACAGTACACTTCTGGCTTCTACCCGGGGCGGTAGGAAATCCACAGGCACCCCAGCATCACAATGCCATGAAGATGACAAAGTTAAAATTTATTAACTCAAACGAGATCGGACGACGCCTCGGTTATCAAGGTCCGCGCCAGACAGTGAGTAACCAGGCTGTGATGTGCGAAAAATTGATTACTGGAAAAAACCCAAAAGACATACTCCCCAAGAAGAGGGAGAGTGGTAGGGAGAGCAAAAAGAAACCAGATCACACAGGGAAAAACACACCGACACTTAATATTATGCAGCTAAACATCTGTGGTATAAGAAATAAAAAGCTTGAACTTGCCAAACTGCTAGACAGTCACAGGGTACATGTGGCTGCTCTACAAGAAACTTTGCACAAAGATTTTGACCTGCACCTGTCCGGATACACTAGTTACGCCTGTAAGTGCATTGGTTGCCGTGGCATAGTAACCTACATCAGAAATGACATACAAGGAGATGTCACTCAGCTAACAACAGCCCATCCCACAGATGTACAAAAAGTCAATATCTGGCACAATGGAGGCAAATATACTATATACAATGTGTACAGCCCACCTCAGACAACATGCAACATACCAGAACTATACAAGACACAGTATCACAAAACCCTTCTTGTAGGGGACTTCAACGGACACTCACCCCGTTGGGGTTACCCTGATTACAACAACGCAGGAAAGTACATTGAAGAGACCTGTGAAACAACTAACCTGACAGTATTACAGGATACAGAGTCCCCACCAACTTTGCTGCACAGGGCCCACCTCTCTCTCAGCCGACCTGACTTGACCATCTGCTCATCTGATTTGATAGATTTTAGTCATTCGCAGGTTCTGGATGACATTGGAAGTGATCACAAACCAATCCTCTCCACTATAGGAACCCCTAGTAAAGCATGTTCCAAGCAGAGAACTCGCTGGAATTTTCGAAAAGCAAATTGGAGACTATTCCAGGAAACATTGGATTGCCTCCTAGAAAACATTGATACCAACTGTGTCGAAACATTCAGTGAAGAACTAACAAAATCAATCTTGAATGCAGCAGCGCAGTCCATCCCAAGGGGCAGCCAGAAGCTATATAAACCATTCTGGAACAAAGAAATACAAACTACTATATCTGAAAGAAACAAAGCCAGAACAACACTTGAGACCACACGTTCACAAGAGGCAAAGATTCTGTACAATAAGGCATGTGCCAGAGTAAAACTTACAGTCAAGAAGGCCAAAAAAGATAAATGGACAGAAACTTGCTCCAACTTAGATATCAGACAGAATGGAAATAAAGCATGGGCACTAGTTAATAGTCTTTCTGGAGAAAGTAGAAGGATGAATCCAAAGCCAGTGATAGATGGAAGGAAGACAATCGCTGAAGACCAAAAGAAAGCAGAACACTTCAACCGTTACTTTGCCAATGTGAATAGAGCAGGTAAACTCACAGAGCTGGACAGGAAACAACTACACCAGTTAAGGAAACAAGAGAAAGCCTCAACGGTCAATGCTTCCCTATTCGAAGAAGATTTCAGCATGAAGGAGTTAGAGCAAGCCCTGAAGAAATTAAAACCTAGAAAGTCCCCAGGGCCGGACAAGATCCACAATGAAATGCTACTCCACCTGGGCTCATCTGGGAGAGAAGCAATCCTCAAGCTGATCAATAAGACATGGAGATCAGGCAAACTTCCAAAAGCCTGGAGGAATGCACATATTGTCCCCATTTTAAAAACCAACAAACCCCCAGATGAACCCAAAAGCTACCGTCCGATATCTTTAACATCATGCCTGGGGAAAATTGCTGAAAGAATGATAAACACACGTCTCTATTGGTTCCTTGAGAGCTCCAGTATTCTATGTCATGAACAGGCAGGCTTCAGACCGAGCAGCTGCACAGAAGACCAGCTTTTCCGTTTGACGCAGAGAATTCATGACGGCTTCCATAGTAAGAAACATACTGTGGCCATCTTCTTCGACCTCCAGCAGGCCTATGACCGCGTATGGAGAAAAGGCCTCCTGATGAAGATGATTGGCATGGGAATACATGGCAGGTTATACAACTGGATAAAATATTTTTTGGTTGATCGAACAATACAGACAAAGATTAACAATGCAATCTCATCTAAAGAAGTCTTAGAGGAGGGCTTACCACAAGGCTCCTCATTGAGCTGCACTCTATTTCTCATCTACATCAATGACTTAGCAGACCAGATTAAAGCTGAAAAAGCTCTGTACGCTGATGACCTGGTGATATGGCAGAGTCATGAGAATCTAGAAAGCGGAGCTCAAAGACTAAACGGAGACCTTAGAAGACTACATGAGTACTGCAAAACATGGAAATTAAAGGTCAACTATACAAAGACTGTGTACACTATCTTCACCAAAAGCCATAAAGTAGCCAAGAAGAATATCAGTCTGTGGCTAGACAAACAACAAGTGACAAAAGAAGAACATCCCACATATCTTGGAGTCACACTTGATCGGCAGCTCAACCTCAAGAACCATATTGAGAATATAAAGAACAAAGCCCTGAGGCGATTACAACTATTGAAGAGGCTTGCTGGCACTACATGGGAATCAGACAAGGATACTCTGAGAGGCTTGTACCTTGGCTATGTCCGTTCTGTGATAGAATATAATAACTCACTGCTTACTACTTGCTCCAAGACAAACCTGGAGTCTCTCGACAGAGTGCAAAGCAATGCCCTTCGGCTAATCAGTGGAGCTATGAGATCAACGCCAACTGCTGCATGTGAAATACACACAAATATGGAACCCCCCAGTTTACGGAGAGATAAAGCTGCTTTAGAAGTTTATGAAAGATGTAAGAGAATGAACCGAAACCACCCTAACAGGCACCTTGTAGAAAACTGGGCACACAAGCAAAGAATAAAGCACAAGTCAGTCTTGCACCATGTCCATGAAATACAAGATGGATACCACCTCCCAGAAAGAAGACAAGAAATACAGAAAGTAGTAAGGAATTTACCACCACATACCCACTTAAAAACACCAGAAGTACAGATGAAATTAGTAGATGGAACAACCAAACAGGCCGACCCAGTCAGTCTGATGAGTGCATCACAAAGAACCTTTGATGCCTACCCTGAAGAATGGATACACGTCTATACTGACGGATCTGCATTTAAGGCCACCATCAAAGCAGGTTACGGAGTTTACATATGTTATCCAGACGGATCCTCCGACGAGCTGTTTGATGCATGCGGGGAGTTTTGCTCCAACTATGAAGCTGAAACCATTGCACTGGAAACAGCTGTATACCATCTGAAGACTGTATTTGATGCCTTTCCCTCAAAGGCTCAAAACATTGTCATTTTTACTGACTCATTGTCTGCCCTACAAGCTCTGGAAGGCAGTGGACATTGTAAAATTGAATTAGCCAAACTAATCCAGGACGCTGACCAGCTTATCACTTCCTATGGCATCAGAATAGTTATGCAGTGGATCCCTGGCCACTCAAATACACCAGGTAATGACAGAGCAGACAGATTGGCAAAGAAAGGAACAAAACAAGAACAACCACTCACAGCAACAACTCTCCAAACAGCCAAAACACTCATACGAACAATAAACAAAGAAACTTGGCTGAACAGATGGGCCATGGGAAACACTGGAAGAGAAGTTTACAGACATATGGCTGGTCCTGATCCTAACGACAACATCAACCATCTCACAAGGAGGGACCAAAGCACCATTTTTCGACTCAGAACACAACATATACCACTCAACAACCACTTGAACAGAATCCAACCACAACACCCTCCAGGGTGCCAGCTATGTAACTACCACCATGAAACTGTTGACCACCACCTCTTTGAGTGCCCAGCACTCGATGATGTTAGAAAAATGCTTCTTCCTCCCAGACCAGATAAGTGGAACACCTTGTACGGAGATACAGAACAACTTGCGAAAACATGCAGATATCACTACATGGCTTTGGGCCGAAGGGCGAGAGCCCAAGTGCCGCTGGATCAATAACAACAACATACAGCTGTAAATGAGTACCTGACTCTGCTTATGAGTTAGGGAAGGCAACGGCAGCCAGGAAGGGAACTGGTCACCCCACCTTAAACAAAAGCTGGACCCAGTGTGTTGAAGTCTCTAACACTTCACTTACCTACGGCAGTTTCTGCTATGACTACCTTGACCTTCAATTTTTATCACCACTAAAATGAGCTTCACGTGACGTTTAGTGTAACCTTTATTTTTAGACTAGTAAATTATACAGTGACCTTCCCTTGTGATGTTTGTCTTTGTAAATGTTCTGGTCTATCACTCCAAGGAGAGGTTACTCTACAATTTAATCCAATACCATAATTCCCGCCGTAAGGTACTTCGGTCGGTCGGTCAGTCACATTTTGCACACCGTCATTTGCTCACTTTTTTCTATTTTCGAGAAAGTGCATTAAATTTCAACCACAGCTAAGGGGGTGCAACTGTGTTTGAGAGTTGGACAATAATTGTATTGTTTCCCCGTATATGTACTCTCGCGAAAATAGAAAAGTGTGACGGGGTGCATTAAATCAACAAACAATCAAGATACTCTTTGGTGAGGTCGCATCATGGGGCGAAGCGATTTTGAAAAAGTATATTTGGAGAGATCGCTATGCACCATGATGTGCCTCACCAAAACACAAAATAACTACAGTCATTGACTGTGACGACGCACGGTAGCGAAGCATGACGAGGAGTACATAGTTACGTTGATATATTCAACAGTGTCGGCTTGTGTGGCGTGGTCCGCTAACTAGGCGTAGAGAATTCTACTCACAAAACGTATCCAAGAGTATAGATTTCGAAGCAGAAATCAAGGGAGATTTTAATTCAATATGGGACAAACCCATTTTATTAGGATGTGTGAAATTCATGGTAAGAAATAGGCTCGATTGGCCAAAATATAAGTTTGAAGACATGTCAAGGTTATCATAACCGGCATGTAAAAATATGAACATTTAAGAGATATATGTAATTGCCGACTAAAAGAAAGTGTGCACAAAGGCACCGAATCTTAATAATATAGACATTGAAGGAAAATATAATATGACAAGAAGGATTCGCAAGAATAAAATAAACGGACAAAAATTATGAATATGCTATGAAAGCACGAAAGGATTAGTCTTAATAGCATGAAGAATTTTGCAGATGTGTGGACTCATTTATAAATAGTATATTGAAGGAAGGAATCGATATTTAATTGAAGATGTCAAGCTTTATTAGAGCAATGTGTCGCTCATGAAAGTCTTTGTGATAAATAAAAATGAAAGTTGTTGAAACCAGAAGTCTTCAAAGAATCTTTCAAAGTTTCGGATTCTGTATTTTTAAAATTCGAACAGTTAACAGTA
Source organism: Oreohelix idahoensis (assembly GCA_024509875.1). Classification (NCBI taxonomy): domain Eukaryota; kingdom Metazoa; phylum Mollusca; class Gastropoda; order Stylommatophora; family Oreohelicidae; genus Oreohelix; species Oreohelix idahoensis. The sequence continues at coordinate 136,585 of JAMPIV010007040.1, forward strand.
TATGACAGTGAGTTGAGGAATTGTCGTGAATTATTCTAATCCCCATATATAAATTAAAACGTAAATGCAAAGCCTAACAAATAAATTTAATAAAAGGAAAGAAGAATGGTAAAGAACAGTGCTGTCACAATGACTGTACTCGAAATCCCCCTTGTTTTCTACTTCGTCGGCAAATTGTAACGCTTTCACGTTGATAGTAAAAGCCTACTGTATTATTACCCGCTTTCTTCAATGAAACGTGTGCTGTATTTCTTGGAAAAACATTGAGATACGCAAGCTGATCAATGACCTAAATTTAATATTTCATTCATTCCATTTTATACACGGCGTAACTAAAGACAGATGGACTAAAGGATAGAGAGAAGGGAGAGGCAGAAAGCCGAACACGTGCAACACTAAACACGCGTCGCGCGATACACAATTGCTGCCATCACGCGTGTAAGGCCACATGCACTAACTTTATTTCAAATCGACAGTGATAAAATTCACTACCCTTCCCAGAGTTAGGTTTTAAAATCCTGAAAAACGCTTATTAGGAAAGATGACAATAGATGGGTTTACGTTTGAAAACATTACAGTACCCAGACAGCACATCTTCGAAACAGGAGGTAGAAGAAATTGCATATTTTGAACGCAGCATATTAGCTCTCCTTAGCCCCCAAGATATTAGAGTGAGTCATGTTTACTGTCGAGCCTGGTTCTGTTTCGGTAACAATAGCTTGTTTTACGATAGTGAATTGTTAACTCACTGATCAACCCTCCGATCCAACCGACCGATTCGAGGGTTTCGAGGTCAGTTCTGAAGGAAGAACGTTGGGCCTAAATAATGTGCAAGAGCTAAGAGGAGTGGCGTCACAACGAACAACCTGGAGAGCACTGGTTTCTGCCTTATGCGCCGTGTTTGGTGCTTAAAGAATTTAATTATTATTATTATATTAGCTCTATTAAATATATATATTTGGGTTCCTTAGGGTTTGCTGACAAAGAATATGTAAAACGTTACGCAAATAGTCTAGGAATTACCAAGTTATGGCCAAAATAAAATAGTGGGGGTGCCTGACAGCATGAAATCATTTCTGTTCATAAAATTTTTTTATAACGTGTTTGAAAAAACATTACGTACGGAAATAGCCTACCATGTTAACTCCTATGTGATTGGAGCGCAACAAATGAAAGACTAAACACGATTGGTCGGACTATAAATACTATCTTTCGTTGTCAGGGGAAACGGGAGTAGGAGTATTTTTTTGAAAAGATGTGTGGACAGGGTTTCATTGGTTAGAGCTGCGAATATACACAATTCAGAGCGTCTGTTCATCGCCACATCTTGTAATAAACCTACTAAGAAGCAGTACGTTGAGCACCAGTGTATATTTTTTTTTTTTTATAAAATAAAGCCTGGGACATCGGCAGATCGGAGTTGTGCTATATTCATTGCCAGTCAACGAAACTGTTTATTATTATTTCCATGAATTGTGGTAAGCTTGAAATATTCAATATCTTTTAATGAAAATTGAATGTAAATTGATAATTTATGTCCGTATATATGTGTGCTTCACCCGTGTGTTACCGGGGCCCGAAAGGGGAGCAAAGAATAGTAACACTGCACCCTACCACGCATGTCGTAAAAAGCGACTAAGGAGGGTATGGGCATGGGGCTGTTTACCCCATCCCGTAAAAACTTCGCACAGTGGGCTGATCACCTGCTTGCCAACCAATCTGATTACGGAAACAATGATAGATTGTTTGGTCTGTTTTTGTTCCACAAAGACGCCACTAGGCGTGGTGGAAACAGCGATAGATCGATCAATTTGTTGTTGCCCTAAGACGCCACTAGGCGTACTGGCCACATACTGCTTTGCCGGTTGATGGCTAAGGATGGAAGAAGAAGAAGATATGTGTGCTTCAGTAGCGAACATGATGTAAAGCCTATAGGCTCCAGCCTGAACAGAGGGTGTCGGAGGAAAGTACAACTGCATGGAATGGCCAAACAGTACACTGACACCTAGATTATTAACTAGAGAGAAATAATGCTGGAATTGCAGAGGCGTAGTAACCATTAGGGAGGGAAATACTGGTATAAAGTATTTCAGATGAAGCTGACAGTTGGCCTAACGCTCTGAACTCAATGTTTGTGAGGTATTGTGCTCAGTGTAGAACTAGAGTGTAAATTAGTTCTGACCTAGAAGGTACACCCTTCTTGTTTCAGGGACCGTGGTCTTAAAGTTTTTGAGCAGCACCTGGTCAGAGCTTTGCTGAAGCCAGAAGTGGACAGCATACTCCTTGGTCCATATAGCAACCAGTGGGGTGGCTCCAGAACTCATTACAGTTAACGAGCAGAGGAGTCTTTTACTACAGTCATCACGCAAGATAAGAGAGTGTGGCCATGGAGCTCAACATTATGTACCCCCATCTTAAAATGACATTATAAACAAAAATTAAGAGGGGAATTTAATTGTTTTAATATCAGGAACTGAGAACATCTCCAATACTAGTTCCAATAGAAACAAACTATTGAAGTCATGATGACAAATACCAACAGAGCTTGAACAAAACAAAACCAGTATTACCTCATGTTACCACTACACAACTGACACACATAGGATACCATTAATTAATATGTCACTATAAGAATCATATTAATAAATTCTGTACATATAACTTGTAATTAAAATTGATTGTGATTCCTGGTTCCCTTTGTATTTGAATCAGGACACATATACATTCATGACGTCACTGAATACATATTGTTATTTGAAAAGTTATCAGTGACTCCTTTAAGATATCCTCTTAGAGTGTTATATGTATGTGAGTGTCACAGTGTTGTCAAGTGTGGTGGAATAAATTAAATTGTTTATCTGTCTGTTGTTGTTATGACTTACACTTCATCATACACATACCCTAGACATAAAACGTAGTCATCACATTATTCCAGAATAATTCTGACTGAGATATATATATATATATGTGGCAGCAAGTAAGGTTATCTATAATACACTACTCTTATTAGATATAGATACCTTCACAGCTGATCTCAGTCAGTACACTAAGTCCCCTATAAATATTTATAACATCCCACTTTACCACATATATTGGGGTCTCGCCCTCGGGATTTTGAATCTTTCCCTATTACAAATATTGGGGGTAACTCACTTCAGGGAATAATAAGAATTAAAGAGTATCCTTGGGTGAAAATAAATAAGGTTGAGCTCACAGTGCCTGTGTTGTCCTAAGTTAATTAGTCATAGATACAATTGTTTAGTTGATTATTTTAGACATTTATCTGTTAGACAATGGCCGACCTGGCAAAATTTCGATCTGCTGCTGTACAGACTGCGAAAGAGTTAGGAATGGACGGGCAAATTATGATTTCTTATGTCACTGCTGAATGTGACAAATATATTGAACGGGAAGAAAGAAGATTAGAAAAAGAGGCCGAAAGAAAATTAGAATCTGAAAGATTGGCCGAAGATAAGAGAATAGAAGCTGAAAAAGAGATTAAGAGGTTGCAGATTGAGGCTGAGGCTAAGAGGTTGCAGATTGAGGCTGAGGCTAAGAGGTTGCAGATTGAGGCTGAGGCTAAGAGGTTGCAGATTGAGGCTGAGGCTAAGAGGTTGCAGATTGAGGCTGAGGCTAAGAGGTTGCAGATTGAGGCTGACAAAGAGGCTAAAGCATTGGAAGCAGAAGAAAGAAAATTAGCTGCAGAAAGGGAAGACAAGAGATTAGCTGCAGAGAGGGAAGCAGAAAAGGAGGAGAAGAGATTACAAAGGGAACATGAGTTACGACTAAGGGAGTTTGAGTTTCAAGGCCATGCTCCTGAAAATGGTGCCAGTCCCTTTGCCTCTGATGCCACTGCTAGCCAAGGAGCCTCAACCTCAGCTATGAATTTTCATTTAGATCATTTTGTTGAGAAAGACGATGATATAGAGAGCTATCTAAATAGGTATGAACTATTAGCTACCACATATGGGTTAGAGAGAGAAAGGTGGAGCTTAAAGTTATCTCAGGGACTTCGTGGGGCAGCTTATGAAGTTTTTGCAAAAATGAGCAGAAGTGATCAGGAAAATTATGACATGCTAAAGCAGGCTCTTTTGTTAAGATATGAAAAGAATGCAGAATTTTATAGGAAAAAATTTAGGAATGCTAAACTACTGTCAGGTGAAACCTATCACCAGTTCTCTGCACGAATAGAGACATACTTGGAGAAATGGACTTCTCTGGGGAAAACCCAAGATCTTAAGGAAATGGTCCTTATAGAGCAATTAAGAGAGTCCATGGCTCCAGACCTGAGAAAGTTTCTCATGGAACAAGGTGCAGAGAGGCTGGGTGAGTTGCTAAATGTTGCTGAAAGGTATCAAGCAGCTCAAGCAGAGGTAACAGGTAATAAAAAGAAACAAGTGGATAACTTTAGGGCACCACAGAACTTTAATAAATTTGATCCTAGGGATCAAAACAAAGGTAAGCACCAGTTTGATAGGCCACGGTATGAAAATAAAAATAAAACCCCACAATTCGATGAAAGGAAATATGATGAAAGAAAATCTTTCAACCAAGGAAAAAGGTGGTGTAAAAATTGTCAGATGGACAATCATGACACTGACCGTTGCAGAAGGAAACCTGTGTATATGGCCACCCTTCAGGTCAGGTCGACCTCAAGACAGGAGGAGGATATTATGTTGGATACCACTCCAGAAGAGATGAGGAAGGCACAGGCTGGGGATAAAACACTCAAGCCTTGTTTCAGGAAATTGTCAACTTGTCATACAACTCCAGGCAAGGGAGATTTTTACATGAAAAACAAGTTGATGTATAGGAAGACTGGAGCTAGATCCAAAGGTCACGGACAGCTGGTTCTTCCAAAGGGATATAGGACAGAATTAATAAGGAGCCTACATGTGAAACCAGATGGGGACCATGAGAAAATAGGTACCATCATTCAAAAGGTGGCTCACAATTATTATTGGCCCAAAGCAAGATGGGACATTGAGAATTTTGTAGAAAGGTGTAGCATAGCACATGAGGGAACACCCACAAGTGGGAACATTGATCAGGACCTGGACACGCCAAGGGGCAAAATTAGGCCTGAAAATAAAAAGAGATATAAATTTGATAAAGTGGACCAAATGGAATGGGAAGCCCCTTTTCACGGACAAGCTTCACTTAACTGTTTTACAATGGCCACTATGCGGAGAGTGCAAAAGGATGTCTTACCCCAGGATAAGCCGAAAATCCCTCAATCGGACTTAAACAAACTGGAGGAAGGAGATGTAGAGAGGAAATCTCTCATCAAGAATTTTAAGTGGGGAGAAAGCCCCAAAAGAAAAATTGGTAGCGGTCGTTTTGTGCATGATAATTCTGGGAAGAAAAATCATCACTATAGAGCTTCGAGTGGAAGAGACCATACCGGTGCATGGACAAATAGGTCCACACAATTAAAGGTCCATATGTAGCTTTGTTAAGAACGTGGACTGATGAAAAGGCAGAGGAAAACATTACATCTTCATACCAATATGTGAATGAGCTGACCACTCGTTTAAAAACTGGCTGGAAACTTGCCAATGAAAATTTGAAACAAGCCAGGAAGAAACATGCTGCCTATTATAACAGGAAGGCGAAAGACAGAGATTTGGCTGTGGGAGAGAAGGTACTGCTTCTTCTCCCCGGGAGTCAGAATAAGTTACAAATTGGATGGCAGGGTCCATATACAGTTTTAGAGAAGGTGTCTAGAACAAATTATAAGATAGATAAGAAGGGGAAAGAAAAAATCTATCATGTGAATCTCCTGAAGAAATATTTGGAAAGAGAACATCAGGAAGAGACACACTTGTTGACCTTGTCCATCGCCATGGAGATGAAAAAGGAACCACTTTCATCATTTGAATATCCATTACACCCCTGTGAGACAGCAGCACAGGTGAAAATCAGTACACATTTAACGAAAACTCAGAAAGAGAGAGTGCAACAGGTTCTAAATAATCATGCAGAGGTGTTAACAGACCGACCAGGGCATACAACCTATTGGAATATGATATGAAACTGATAGACCCCACACCTGTCTGTATGAAACCATATTCGATTCCGTTTGCTAAGGAGAAAGCTTTGAAGGAAGAGATAGACTATCTGTTGAAGGAAGGAATTATTTCGCACAGTGAATCCTCATATAGTTCCGGTGTTGTACTCTTAAGGAAGCCCTCTGGAGAACATAGACTCTGTATAGATTACAGGAGACTGAATGCTATTACAGAAGGACAGGTGGATCCATTGCCGGATACAAATCAGCTGTTTGCCAGGTTAAATAAAGCTAAATATTTCTCAAAAGTGGATCTGAGTAAAGGATACGATCAGATTCCAGTAAAACCTGAGATCAGACAAAATTGTTGGATGTAAACATTTAGGAGGAACGTAGTGAATCCCTGAGTTGCCTCTTTGATTGAGGATATTCCGAATGTTTCATACAGGATAATAAGAAGATTATGGGATCCACTACGAAAACTCTGCTATCACCAGGTATACGTTATCTCCTCATAACGTACATTTTGAGGAAAATTTAATGTTCTCTGGACATGTCATTGCGCAGACTCAGAGAAGAGGAATGGTGAATACGGGTTGCGAAGCAGCATTAAGACAAGCACTCACACTTGCGGCTGTTCAGTAACATAACCGAAATATATTATTGGTTGTAGAAGTCTGAGGCAGATTTCATGAGTAGTGCCTACTCTGAATGGACCCAACTACATAAAACCATGATAGCACCACAGCAGATAAAGTCAAGTTGACTTACATTTATCTATGTGTATATAGAATAAAGGACTGACATATAATGTCTGTTTTAAGAGGGGAGATGTCGTGAATTATTCTAATCCCCATATATAAATTAAAACGTAAATGCAAAGCCTAACAAATAAATTTAATAAAAGGAAAGAAGAATGGTAAAGAACAGTGCTGTCACAATGACTGTACTCGAAATCCCCCTTGTTTTCTACTTTGTCGGCAAATTGTAACGCTTTCACGTTGATAGTAAAAGCCTACTGTATTATTACCCGCTTTCTTCAATGAAACGTGTGCTGTATTTCTTGGAAAAACATTGAGATACGCAAGCTGATCAATGACCTAAATTTAATATTTCATTCATTCCATTTTATACACGGCGTAACTAAAGACAGATGGACTAAAGGATAGAGAGAAGGGAGAGGCAGAAAGCCGAACACGTGCAACACTAAACACGCGTCGCGCGATACACAATTGCTGCCATCACGCGTGTAAGGCCACATGCACTAACTTTATTTCAAATCGACAGTGATAAAATTCACTACCCTTCCCAGAGTTAGGTTTTAAAATCCTGAAAAACGCTTATTAGGAAAGATGACAATAGATGGGTTTACGTTTGAAAACATTACAGTACCCAGACAGCACATCTTCGAAACAGGAGGTAGAAGAAATTGCATATTTTGAACGCAGCATATTAGCTCTATTAAATATATATATTTGGGTTCCTTAGGGTTTGCTGACAAAGAATATGTAAAACGTTACGCAAATAGTCTAGGAATTACCAAGTTATGGCCAAAATAAAATAGTGGGGGTGCCTGACAGCATGAAATCATTTCTGTTCATAAAATTTTTTTATAACGTGTTTGAAAAAACATTACGTACGGAAATAGCCTACCATGTTAACTCCTATGTGATTGGAGCGCAACAAATGAAAGACTAAACACGATTGGTCGGACTATAAATACTATCATTCGTTGTCAGGGGAAACGGGAGTAGGAGTATTTTTTTGAAAAGATGTGTGGACAGGGTTTCATTGGTTAGAGCTGCGAATATACACATTTCAGAGCGTCTGTTCATCGCCACATCTTGTAATAAACCTACTAAGAAGCAGTACGTTGAGCACCAGTGTATATTTTTTATAAAATAAAGCCTGGGACATCGGCAGATCGGAGTTGTGCTATATCATTGCCAGTCAACGAAACTGTTTATTATTATTTCCATGAATTGTGGTAAGCTTGAAATATTCAATATCTTTTAATGAAAATTGAATGTAAATTGATAATTTATGTCTGTATATATGTGTGGTTCAGTAGCGAACATGATGTAAAGCCTATAGGCTCCAGCCTGAACAGAGGGTGTCGGAGGAAAGTACAACTGCATGGAATGGCCAAACAGTACACTGACACCTAGATTATTAACTAGAGAGAAATAATGCTGGAATTGCAGAGGCGTAGTAACCATTAGGGAGGGAAATACTGGTATAAAGTATTTCAGATGAAGCTGACAGTTGGCCTAACGCTCTGAACTCAATGTTTGTGAGGTATTGTGCTCAGTGTAGAACTAGAGTGTAAATTAGTTCTGACCTAGAAGGTACACCCTTCTTGTTTCAGGGACCGTGGTCTTAAAGTTTTTGAGCAGCACCTGGTCAGAGCTTTGCTGAAGCCAGAAGTGGGCAGCATACTCCTTGGTCCATATAGCAACCAGTGGGGTGGCTCCAGAACTCATTACAGTTAACGAGCAGAGGAGTCTTTTACTACAGTCATCACGCAAGATAAGAGAGTGTGGCCATGGAGCTCAACATTATGTACCCCCATCTTAAAATGACATTATAAACAAAAATTAAGAGGGGAATTTAATTGTTTTAATATCAGGAACTGAGAACATCTCCAATACTAGTTCCAATAGAAACAAACTATTGAAGTCATGATGACAAATACCAACAGAGCTTGAACAAAACAAAACCAGTATTACCTCATGTTACCACTACACAACTGACACACATAGGATACCATTAATTAATATGTCACTATAAGAATCATATTAATAAATTCTGTACATATAACTTGTAATTAAAATTGATTGTGATTCCTGGTTCCCTTTGTATTTGAATCAGGACACATATACATTCATGACGGCACTGAATACATATTGTTATTTGAAAAGTTATCAGTGACTCCTTTAAGATATCCTCTTAGAGTGTTATATGTATGTGAGTGTCACAGTGTTGTCAAGTGTGGTGGAATAAATTAAATTGTTTATCTGTCTGTTGTTGTTATGACTTACACTTCATCATACACATACCCTAGACATAAAACGTAGTCATCACATTATTCCAGAATAATTCTGACTGAGATATATATATATGTGGCAGCAAGTAAGGTTATCTATAATACACTACTCTTATTAGATATAGATACCTTCACAGCTGATCTCAGTCAGTACACTAAGTCCCCTATAAATATTTATAACATCCCACTTTACCACAGGAATACGAATATGAATATGAAGAAGAACGATTACCCATAAAAGTTCTGGCCAGTTTTTGTGGCAATACATCTACTAATAGAAAAACCCTAGACAACTTACAGACAACAAAGGAATTGTTCTTAACACTCTTCTGTACAGTTTCATTCGGGAAACGGATTTAACTCATCATTTTTCTATTTTCGAGAGAGTACATTAACTTTCAACCACAGCTAACGGGTGCAACTGTTGTTGAAAGTTAGACAATAATTGTATTGTTTCCCCTTATACGTACTCTCCCGAAAATAGAAAATTTCGCAAATTACGGTGTGCATGAACAGTTTGATTATGGAAAGAAGACAGCAACCCAAAAAACAGCGCATAAACATGATAAACAGTATATGAACTGGAGACAAGAAGGTGCGGAGATGCAGATTAAATCAACAGACAATCATGCTACTCTTCTGTCCAGTTTCTTTCGGGAAACGGATGTAACTCATCATTTTCTTAAAAATAACCTTAAAATGTAAGTTTTTGATTGTTTCTTCAAGACAACATTTTTATTTAAAGTATTGCAGACTTATTATTCTGTATCAAAATGATAAGATGGCTGCAATTAAAAACCTGTCAATTTTGACGGGTTGTTGCTAGTAATCTAATAAAAGAATACCACGTTTTGTTTCATACAATCATGCCTCTATTTTTTTTAAAAAGACTATGGTGCACGCCACGCAAGTTAACCAACCTGATAAGATAAAATCTGTGGCTTGCTTTGTTTGTATGTCTGAGTTATCTCGTGTGCCGTCAGGGTCAAAGATTACGAAGTCCGCCTTAGTCCCACCAAAGCGAAGATCGGTGGGTGATAACGCTTTAGCTAAGTTCTGCAGTGCAGTTGAGCTGTAATGGAATAACAACGTGTATTTTGATAATAAATGGCCATGACGATGATATTCAAGTTAGCTAAGATTCTACATAGCATACATTTAATAAAACAAGAATAGAATACACAATTGTCTGAAGGAAAGATAAGGGACAACAGGTCTTCTTCTTTTGGCAGCCTTTTTGCTTCTTCGTTCACTCTCAGACGTCAATTTGAATATGTTCAAAGACTCTCAGACGTCAACTTGAATATGTTCAAAGACTCTCAGACGTCAACTTGAATATGTTCAAAGACTCTCAGACGTCAACTTGAATATGTTCAAAGACTCTCCGACGTCAACTTGAATATGTTCAAAGACTCTCAGACGTCAACTTGAATATGTTCAAAGACTCTCAGACGTCAACTTGAATATGTTCAAAGACTCTCCGACGTCAACTTGAATATGTTCAAAGACTCTCAGACGTCAACTTGAATATGTTCAAAGACTCTCAGACGTCAACTTGAATATGTTCAAAGACTCTCAGACGTCAACTTGAATATGTTCAAAGACTCTCAGACGTCAACTTGAATATTTTCAAAGACTCTCAGACGTCAACTTGAATATGTTCAAAGACTCTCAGACGTCAACTTGAATATGTTCAAAGACTCTCAGACGTCAACTTGAATATGTTCAAAGACTCTCAGACGTCAACTTGAATATGTTCAAAGAAAGCAGTGGTCAGCCTGAGGCTGTTGGTTATGTCCGTAGAGTTGTTCCTAGCAATGGTGATGGTCATATTTGCTTTCTCTATTCCTCTTATGTGGGGCACCTTTGAAGTAAATACAGACATACCTCGCTTTATTGCGCTTCGCTTTAGTGCGCTTCGCAGATATTGCGCTTTTTTTCAAATTATCCATCCTTATTTATTAGAACGGGCCATCTTCTTCCAGCAGATTTTGACTCTCCACCAGCAAAAAGATTACGATTCGCAGAAGGCTCAGATGATGAAGATTAGCATTGGTTTTAGCATTTTTAAGTATTTTAAATTTTACAGTACATTGTTTTCTTAGACCTAGCGCTTTTGCGCGCTTAATAGACATAATGTAAACATGATTTTAGGATTTTATATCCACTGGGAAGCCAAAAAAAAAAAAAAAATGAGTGTGGCCCGCTGTATTGCGATATTCGCTTTATTGCCGTAGTCTGGAACCGAACCCGCAATATCTCCGAGGTATGCCTGTATTCATCTCTCATTTTATCGGTGTCACAGTTACACACTCGTCAAATAGCCTAAAGTTTTCCACTGCTTTTTTAAATATTCAAGTAGACGTCTGAGAGTGTACGAAGACGAAAGTTACACTCGTCAGTAATTCCTATCTTTAGCTTGTTGCATAGAAGGTATCCCAATCTTTAGCTTGTTGCATAGATGGTATCGCAATCTTTAGCTTGTTGCATAGAAGGTATCCCAATCTTTAGCTTGTTGCATAGAAGGTATCCCAATTGTCGTAGATTTTTTTTATAGGAAAATTAAGACTGAGTTTGGTCCCTTCTGAATAGATTTGAATAGGTGATTGGCACCGTGAGAATTAGTAAAACAATAGAATTTCCACACAGGTGAGATGATAGACTGTGGTATAGAGGCTGTCGCTGAAAGCGAAAAGAATTCTTCTCTCTCTCACCTATCCTCTACGACGGCCTTTACAGGGTCCGATAGTCTAAACCACATATATATTACATATAATTCTATCTACTCACGGACACGCACATACACGTGACGACAGTTAAACACACAGACGTGGGAAATCTATAACAATGAATATATATATTATTTGAACGAGCTGACCAACGCACTGATTTAGTTCAAGAGAGATTTTTATTATTATCATCGAAAAAAAATCTTCTCACAACACCAAAAATTACATCAAGGAAAAACATATACAAATAGGCATAGAATTCAAGAAAAATGCTACAAGGATGATAGCCCGTTAGAATCTTACTCTAGGTTTAGCCCACAGCCCCGTTAAGAGAACAGATGATGGCCCAAAGAGTTATAGATACATAGGGTTGAGTCTAAGAGGTTTCTTTCTTTCTCCTAAATGTATGAACAGAGTTGAATAATCTGATTTAGCCTAAGAAAAAAGAAACTCTAGCTTTTGTAACAAATTCTGCAGATTAAAAAAAGTTAAGACAGCAAATGGGTGACAATAATACACCGGTAAAATAACACTCAGACCTGTGTACCCTCATTCATTCAGCCATGGCTATGCTCTCACATATATACTCACAACTTTGCTCGTTGCCTCTGGGAACATAATAATTCTAGGACCTTCACACAGACCCGAAAATGCAGTCATCGACCAAGAAATCCCCAGTTCCAAAAGACGTACTGAGCTCTCTGTCTCAGGGAACGATTTCCTTGGGTGTTCTAATTTTTCGAATGTCTGATTAAGTCACATAAATTTTGTCCAGGCACGACAGTTAGCAGTGCACAATGTCATTAGCTTTGGTTTCTAGAATTTAAGGAATGTCAGATCGGTGTCTATTTTAAGGATAGGATTTACTTTGGTCACACCACAGACTGGTCCACAAAAATAATCTAGTCGGACAATGTTAATGTTATTTCTTGTAATATTCACGCCGCCAGGCAGAAAGTTTACGTAGAGTTTATGAAAGAATTTAAGATCTGGCGCAAAGGCCCCGTATTGATCATTACCGTCTTTGAAACCCGTTAGTGGGATTTAGTATTTCTGTCTAACTCTGTTGGCATTTGCACTGACAGACCAGTGTTACTTGAGAAACCCACGTGGTTCAAAATAAGGACTGTCTATTTCTTCACAAATATGAAACTCTTATTAAACGCTGGCAAGTTGGGTACCACCGCTTCACTATATAAAAATGGAAAGAACACATATCAAATAATTTACATATATGTACTCAATATAACTTACATTTAAAACAGCAAGCCTACAGCTTGACTTATTATTTAAACTTCCGGTGAAATAAGTTATATAAAATCGATCATCAGGAATTATGAATATGGTGCGTATTCCGTCACTATTCACTGATGTCGCATCTAGCATTTTATAAGTTTGATATAAAATATTCTCGACTGAGTATTTAGCAGTTAAATTAAATTCCTTATAGCTACTTGTTTAGTAAGCTAAAGATATAATTTATTCTGCTTTCCACTGTATGCGTCACTAGAAAAATAAAGACTAGATAAATTTAGCACTCTGCACAAAATCTAACTAGTGAAATAAAATCGGCAATTTAACACTTAATCACTTCACAAAATACTAGATAATAATATATTTACCTCAAACACAGCACTACAGGATATCGCACAATTAAGAATTATACGCTTATATTTATGGAAGTCTAGAAGTTCGACAAATTGTCGCAACAAACTAAGAAACTTTCCTTATACAGCTCTACTCTTCGCGAACCACCTGTCTACTGCGATTTATTGAGAAAGAATGAAAATAAAGTTTAAAACTAGGTTTAATATCTGAAACAGACAAAGGATGAACTATTTCCCCAACCCTGATCTCTCCCCTTCTCATAACACCTACGTTTCACTTAGAAGCATGTCGTAACTGTCACCGGTGCGATTTCGCACCTTCGTTAACAAACTGACCTTGAAAAGCGCGTGTCAGTTGCAAATGTCAGACAACCGTCTGCACTGTGCGAAAGCGTGTTGGCAGTTTTAGCACCTACGTTTAGAATGACCAACAGTGAGTGCCGTGTCAGGTAGCGATTTTACACTTTGCCGAGAAATTCAGCCTGGGAAAACGCCTTTGACAGGTGAAATTTGCAGACGATAAGTCGGCCCTATTTCTAAGTATGAAGCACATTCACAGTTTCGTCCTCTGACATCTACGTAATAGAATTACGTATCCCAGTATGAGAAAAACACAAGGTAAAGTTTGAGAATACTGAAGAAAATATTTTTCGCAAACGAGTGATGCGAAAAATACAGGAAAAAACAAGTAAGGAAAGATAATAAAATAAAGGATGCGGGTGAGAGAATAGGAAGAAGATGTAGGCAATTTAATGATATAAAGACCTACGTGACAGGACGCCCCCCCCCCCCTTTAAGATATGGAAGCACTCCATGTCTACGTTATGGAATTAAATTACCTATAACCGTAGCTTCGGGGTGTCTGTCTTCTTCCCTCTCATCTTCCCCCTCCATCTCTGTCCAATTCCTACTCATGAAGTCTGCCCCGACGTTTCCTTCCTCTGGAACGTCTCCCATGCGCGCTTGAAAGAGCGTCGCCGCTTTTGACATTTTTCAAAGATTTCCTGTGATTGCAGTGGAATTTCCCTGCCACTATCGTCATCTTCGTCAGTTTTGGCGATCGTCAGGAGATGGTCGGAGGTCGTCACTGGTCTTTCCAAGTATCTCTTTAAGAGATTTAAATGGAAAACCTTCTCCATTCCTTGAATAGATATCTGGTAGTTAGCCTTAGAAATCTTTTTCAGGACGGTAAACGGCCCTTGCCATCCGATCTTCAGTTGGTTGTTCTCGGTAGGGAGTAACACCAAAACTTTCTCTCCTGCTTCCAGTTCTCTCTCTTTCGCGACTTTCCTGTATCGGTTAGCGTGCTTGGTGCGTGCTCGCTTAAAGTTAGTCGTTGCTAGGTCCCACCCTAGTTTCAACCTTTCCTTTAAAACCGACACATATTTACTTGCTGAGACAACTGTCTCATCCGCCTTCTCGTCTGTCAGAGACTGAAGTAAGGCTTCAAGCGGGCCCTTAATGGGTCTGCCGAATAAGAGTGTAGCTGGCGGAAATCCTGTGGAAGTATGAGGAGATTCTCTGTAGCCAAATAAAGCTCCAGGAATACAAAGATCCCAATCTTCAGGTTTCACTTGTGCCAGTTTACTTAGCATCATGTTGAGGTTTCCATTAGCACGTTCCACGAGCCCATTTCCGGCCGGAGTATATGGCTTAGTGTGGATGTGTTGGGTCCTCAAGATCTTAACGATCTCATCCATCAACAGGTTTCGGTATGGAGATCCGTTATCCGTCAACACTTGCTGCGGGAATCCCAACCGAGTGAAAATCTGCACTAGGGCTTCTGCGACATGCTTGGCATCTGCGCATGTTAGCGGGATAGCTTCTGCCCATAAAGTGCATGTATCGACTAAGGTCAGGATAAATCTGTTCCTTCTTTTAGTCCTTTCGAAAGGCCCTAAAATGTCGATCACAACCCGTTCGAATGGTGTTCCCACTATTGGCATTTCACCCAAAGAGACTGGGGGTGCCCGTTGCTTGGGTGGCACACGTTGGCACTGGGCACAGGATTTGATATATCTGATAATATCAGTATTTACTCCTGGCCACCAATAATGAGTGGTTATACGTTGGTTTGTGGCGTTCTGTCCCATATGTCCGCTGAAGGGAAGAGAGTGCCCCATTTCTAGGATTTGGCTTCTGTACTGTTTCGGTACTAGGAGCTGGTTGTAACCTTGGTCAGGCTTGCCCGTTCTCCGATAAAGTACGCCATCCTCAGAAAAAATGTCCCCGTGCTGTTTGGGTTCCTTAGCCATGGGCAGTTTCCTAAAGCAGTGTGCCAAAGTAGGGTCCTTGTATTGCGCTTCTTTAAGTTCAATGGGTAACAAATTTGGCGCAGGCTCCCGTTCCTTCTTGGTTTGCCCTCTTGTAGTTATTGCTGCCACAATCGGCTCTTCCGGTTTCCCAATACACACGTATCTCCCGCCAAGTATGACTGGGTAGATGGGATCATCCATAACAGCCGCTTTGATCACGCCTCTGACAAAGTCAGAGTGTATCTCCACCAATGCGATGGGAAGCGCTGTAGGTGCATCACTCTTACGAACTCCACAAAGTTTGACGGTCTCTGCTGTCTCTTGACAGGGTTTGACCAGGTTTCTGGCGACAATGCAATCATAAGAAAGCCCCGTGTCAAATAAGCAAGAAGTTTGAGAACCGTTCAAAATAACCGTACCTCGCGTTGAAGGTCTATCCCCAACAGGTTGGGAATCACTGTCAATAATTCCGCCTTGCGAGACTGTTAATAAGCATCCAATGCGTTTAGGCTCGGTGTGCTCTGTCTGATCATATGTCCCGTGCTCAGGGGTTCTCCCTTTGCCACTTTGTCCTTTCTGGCTGCGCTGCCATGTAGGGCGGTCGGGTTGATCAGACTGTTTGGGGTGGTTGGGGTACTTGTTCTTGTAGAACTTGGATTTTTCAGGAGGGGGATTTTGAGGTCCAGTTTCTCTGTGGTTATTTTGGTTAGAAGCCTGAGAAGATTGCTCTAGGTTATGTTTTCGAAAATGCTCCTCTGTCGGTTTCCGCTTTGTGGCCGGTAGTTCAGCCAGCGCATTGTGATAACGCTCAGACTTCTGTAAGATGTCTTCAAGTTTTTCTGCTCCCTGCTCAGCGAGAAATCTCCGGGTATCAGCAGACAAAGTGTTCTTTATTTGTTCTGTTAGAACAAGTTCCTCAAGACCTTCATAGGTAGAGGGGAGCTGTGAAAGCTCAAGGCACTTTGTTAGATATCCCTTTAGACGAGATGAGAACTGGTGAAAAGTTTCAGAATTCTCTTTCCGGCTGTTGCGAAACAGTTGCAAAAACTTGCGAGCGTTCATTTCAAAGCGCTCCAGTAACGCTTTCTTCAACATATCGTAGTCGTCTTGTTGGCTACTTTCCAGCTTAGAATAAACATCATAAGCAGAACCTTTTAGGGCCTGGGAAAGTTTCATATTCCAACGCGACCTCTCTAAACCGTACAGAGTTGCAATTTTCTCAAATTTTTCTAGCCAAGTGTCAATCTTCTCATTAGGACAAGGGAAAGACTCTAGCGGAAAAGACATAGCAGAGAGATGAGTAGATTGAGTACTAGCAGGATCAGTTAAGGAAGAATGAGGAGAAGACTCTCCATTGCTGGAGGCAGAGGCAGCACCACGACTTTGGAATTCTAGAGTTTTAAGAGCCAACTCATGCTGTCTCTCTTCCCTCTCCTTCTCATGCTGTCTTTCCTTCTCTTGTTCCTCCTGCTGCATCCTGCGGATTTCCATTTCCTCATCCATCTTCTTCTGCTGTAAATCTGCGGCTGCTTTTTCCTTAGCTTCCGCTGCTTTCCTCTCCGCATCATATCTCTCAAGTTCGTCTCTGACAAATGCTTTCGCTTCTTCTCCTTCCAGTCCCTCCTCTCTCGCTTCGTCTCTGAGGAGTTGTCTACACTTTGCCCTCTCGGCCATATTATGTCAGTGACTGAGACCAGTGGAGAAAGAAAATAGGAAAAAGGATACACTGGTTCCTACCACTTACGAGAAAATACCAAATAAAAGATGATATGCTTAACCCTGGGATACCTCCTCCAAAAATAAAATCTGACTATCGCTGCTATTAATCGGCAATAAAGCACCTAATGCAAAACACGACTACGCCAACTAAATGGTAGTTAAGATTACTTCTGAAAAATAAGTTGCTACAGTGGAAAAGCAAAATAATTATTGCAAAAATTAAAGAGAAAAATAATAACTTAATTTTAATCCACTATCAAGTTTACCCCTGAAGACAGTTAGGGTGAAAGAGGCAATTAATCTTGACAAATAGTCCGAAACGCACTCCTTAACTTTAGTTCAAACACCTTTCTGCTTCAGAACCCTTGTGAATGTTATACACTCACAAAACTTTACCAGCGTTTAGTATTACAAATCAACAATAACATATATTCCGACAAAATCCACCTGTAACTCAAATGTATATTACTTCTTAATGCTGTGGAAAAAACTTATCAGTTTGTGTGGTCAGCATGCCCGTAAACAGATCGTTAGTCTAGGGGATACATTATTTAAAAAATAACAACTCACAAGACATCACACTCTTACTCTATTTCAGAATAAAAAATCTTAAGTTCAAAATCCAGATAGACGAGACCACATTTGTCGTACTCGTCTTCCTATTCTAAGTTCAAAAATCCGTCGGGCGAGACCACATTTGTCGTATCGTCATATGATTTTGGGTTCAATTCCCGGTAACGAGCAACCATTTGTCGTAGATTTTTTGATAGGAAAATTAAGACTGAGTTTGGTCCCTTCTGAATAGATTTGAATAGGTGATTGGCACCGTGAGAATTAGTAAAACAATAGAATGCCCACACAGGTGAGATGATAGACTGTGGTATAGAGGCTGTCGCTGAAAGCGAAAAGAATTCTTCTCTCTCTCTCACCTATCCTCTACGACGGCCTTTACAGGGTCCGACAGTCTAAACCACATATATATTACATATAATTCTATCTACTCACGGACACGCACATACACGTGACGACAGTTAAACACACAGACGTGGGAAATCTATAACAATGAATATATATATTATTTGAACGAGCTGACCAACGCACTGATTTAGTTCAAGAGAGATTTTTATTATTATCATCGAAAAAAAATCTTCTCACAACACCAAAAATTACATCAAGGAAAAACATATACAAATAGGCATAGAATTCAAGAAAAATGCTACAAGGATGATAGCCTGTTAGAATCTTACTCTAGGTTTAGCCCACAGTCCCGTTAAGAGAACAGATGATGGCCCAAAGAGTTATAGATACATAGGGTTGAGTCTAAGAGGTTTCTTTCTTTCTCCTAAATGTATGAACAGAGTTGAATAATCTGATTTAGCCTAAGAAAAAAGAAACTCTAGCTTTTGTAACAAATTCTGCAGATTAAAAAAAGTTAAGACAGCAAATGGGTGACAATAATACACCGGTAAAATAACACTCAGACCTGTGTACCCTCATTCATTCAGCCATGGCTATGCTCTCACATATATACTCACAACTTTGCTCGTTGCCTCTGGGAACATAATAATTCTAGGACCTTCACACAGACCCGAAAATGCAGTCATCGACCAAGAAATCCCCAGTTCCAAAAGACGTACTGAGCTCTCTGTCTCAGGGAACGATTTCCTTGGGTGTTCTAATTTTTCGAATGTCTGATTAAGTCACATAAATTTTGTCCAGGCACGACAGTTAGCAGTGCACAATGTCATTAGCTTTGGTTTCTAGAATTTAAGAAATGTCAGATCGGTGTCTATTTTCAGGATAGGATTTACTTTGGTCACACCACAGACTGGTCCACAAAAATAATCTAGTCGGAGAATGTTAATGTTATTTCTTGTAATATTCACGCCGCCAGGCAGAAAGTTTACGTAGAGTTTATGAAAGAATTTAAGATCTGGTGCAAAGGCCCCGTATTGATCATTACCGTCTTTGAAACCCGTTAGTGGGATTTAGTATTTCTGTCTAACTCTGTTGGCATTTGCACTGACAGACCAGTGTTACTTGAGAAACCCACGTGGTTCAAAATAAGGACTGTCTATTTCTTCACAAATATGAAACTCTTATTAAACGCTGGCAAGTTGGGTACCACCGCTTCACTATATAAAAATGGAAAGAACACATATCAAATAATTTACATATATGTACTCAATATAACTTACATTTAAAACAGCAAGCCTACAGCTTGACTTATTATTTAAACTTCCGGTGAAATAAGTTATATAAAATCGATCATCAGGAATTATGAATATGGTGCGTATTCCGTCACTATTCACTGATGTCGCATCTAGCATTTTATAAGTTTGATATAAAATATTCTCGACTGAGTATTTAGCAGTTAAATTAAATTCCTTATAGCTACTTGTTTAGTAAGCTAAAGATATAATTTATTCTGCTTTCCACTGTATGCGTCACTAGAAAAATAAAGACTAGATAAATTTAGCACTCTGCACAAAATCTAACTAGTGAAATAAAATCGGCAATTTAACACTTAATCACTTCACAAAATACTAGATAATAATATATTTACCTCAAACACAGCACTACAGGATATCGCACACTTAAGAATTATACGCTTATATTTATGGAAGTCTAGAAGTTCGACAAATTGTCGCAACAAACTAAGAAACTTTCCTTATACAGCTCTACTCTTCGCGAACCACCTGTCTACTGCGATTTATTGAGAAAGAATGAAAATAAAGTTTAAAACTAGGTTTAATATCTGAAACAGACAAAGGATGAACTATTTCCCCAACCCTGATCTCTCCCCTTCTCATAACACCTACGTTTCACTTAGAAGCATGTCGTAACTGTCACCGGTGCGATTTCGCACCTTCGTTAACAAACTGACCGGGAAAAGCGCGTGTCAGTTGCAAATCTCAGACAACCGTCTGCACTGGGCGAAAGCGTGTTGGCAGTTTTAGCACCTACGTTTAGAATGACCAACAGTGAGTGCCGTGTCAGGTAGCGATTTTACACTTCGCCGAGAAATTCAGCCTGGGAAAACGCCTTTGACAGGTGAAATTTGCAGACGATAAGTCGGCCCTATTTCTAAGTATGAAGCACATTCACAGTTTCGTCCTCTGACATCTACGTAATAGAATTACGTATCCCAGTATGAGAAAAACACAAGGTAAAGTTTGAGAATACTGAAGAAAATATTTTTCGCAAACGAGTGATGCGAAAAATACAGGAAAAAACAAGTAAGGAAAGATAATAAAATAAAGGATGCGGGTGAGAAAATAGGAAGAAGATGTAGGCAATTTGATGATATAAAGACCTACGTGACACCAATCTTTAGCTTGTTGCATAGATGGTATCCCAATCTTTAGCTTGTTGCATAGATGGTATCGCAATCTTTAGCTTGTTGCATAGAAGGTATCCCAATCTTTAGCTTGTTGCATAGATGGTATCCCAATCTTTAGCTTGTTGCATAGAAGGTATCGCAATCTTTTGCTTGTTGCATAGATGGTATCCCAATCTTTAGCTTGTTGCATAGATGGTATCCCAATCTTTTGTGACCGGTGCGCAGTCTAAAATTCACCACTTGTTCAACAGGTGTAGAGTATGACATAGAAAGATGTAATTGACAACATAAGAGAAGATACAGAACCACCATACCAGAAATTCTCTAATGTGGATTTTACAAGTGGTCAAAATGAAGATCCCTGTGAGTTTATTTATTTATGTTATTTCGTTTTGAATTATTTGTCTTCGTGTGGCTAGGCATATCTCTTTTAACCTAGACCGCAATCTATCGGTTATATCTGAGCGCTATTACTAATTTTAAAAAGTAAACTCACAACTCAAGTGCATTGATGATAAATACTAAGCTGATAAATATTAAAGGACCACTAGTATCAATCTTTAATTATAACGCCATCTGGCGTAAGTAACCAAGTCTTTCCACGACTTCATGTCTTCGCTGTTTCTCTATTCTGTTGTTGATTCCTTTCCATGCCATGATAAACTGACTAGTATCTTCTCTCTTTGTTGCCCGCTATCTCTTTTTCCCATAAATGGCGTTTAACGTGAGGCTGTTCATGAGTCTGGCACCTTAGTTATATCAAATATTTTAGTGCTGAAATCAATACTGCAAGAGTACATGCAGCTCTTTGGCGCAAACTTCATATAAGGGAGCCAACTGCAGTGGTGACACTTCCTTCATAAGAAGTGAAAAGGACAAGAGTGTAAAATAAAGAAAGGGAGGCAGTGTGTTGTAAGAGTACAGTAGTGGGACTTTAAAAAATTGATTGGAAACGCCGTCGTGTGCCTTAAGATACAAGCCAACAGTATAGAATTTCAAAACACTATGTGAGGGGTACAGTAATCGGAATATGTTCAACAGAAAAGTGAAGTCAGTTCTGCTGCAAGGATCACAAACATAGAAAATAAATACTACAGTAACAAAGAAATTGTTGCGATTTTTTTGTTTTTGATTTTTTTTTACTTATTCCACAAAGACGTCAACTAGAATCACTTATTTTTATTACATCTTTTCATTTGACCGTGATCATGTGACATTCTTTACAACATATCACGTGACTTGTGTGACAACTTTAACACATTCAGATAAAACACGGGGGGGGGGGGAGGCATGGGTAGGGGAAGCTGAGTGCTAAGATCAAGAGTCCTAACCCAACTCCGAAATCTGGAGGGTGGTTGTGCTATGTTAGTCTGACTAGACGTGTTCAAGTTAGCTGAATCTGCCATACAAGGCTACTGCCAACACAGCTCATAGGATTGATACTGTATGTAAATTCTTATTTTAATTTGAACTGGAGCATAAGGACCATTAAAACTCATACATCTGGATATAAATACTTGATGCAGACAAGCAAAAGCAGGAAGGAATTTTGAACAAAATCAGGATGAATCCTACTGGTTAACCGATAGCAATTTTTACACATTAAAAGAAAAAAGATGGAAGAAATTACGAGGACTATTAACCACTGTAAGATTACAATATCTGTCTTGCTATAAGCCTTGCATGTGATAGATTACGGTCTCAGCTCAACACACATCAGATTAAAGTATCTGCTTGAGCTGCCGTGTGATAAAGAACGTTATCTGGTCACACATAACACAGCAAATGTGTTGGCACGCATTGTTACTGTTGTCAATATCTGATAGGTATAAAATGGTAGTCCCATAGTAGATAGTGTTATGCAGTCGAGTGCTCAAAAGTATGTACTGAGTGCATGGTGGTTTACGTAGTCCATCATCAATACTTTCCTGTCCACTCTTCGCAGAACATGGAACCGCATGAATGCCAAAGCATTCATGTGCACTTTTTCTGTAACAATTTTTTTTTTACACGACTAGGTTGTCTGCCCCATTCAACACCTCATATTACTCGCTTTTTACGACAGTGAAACAAAAATAGCGTCGTAAGAGAGGAAGATTTATGGAATTAGCAGCCGTATCTTGTAAACAAGCTGATTCAGAAACTACAACTGACAGGACATATGAAGTGTTATGTTGCAAAATTCCTGCAAGAAAACCAAAGAGCAAAGAGGGAGAAAGGAAAATTTGTTCAAAGAACTGGAAGGGACAAATCCTGAAGAAGACATGTTTGTCGACACACTGCATGCTATTTCGTTTTGAATTTGGTTTTTTTTTTTTTTTTTTTTCTTGTGTGAGTGTAATCTGTAAAAAATTTTTGTAATTTTTGGTTTTAATGAATACTATATGCATTTGAAAAATCATTGTGTTTACGCTTTCTTGAAAAAAAATGCCATCTTGTTAAACCAACCAAATATATTTAATGCCAGATGTGTGTAGCTACAAAAAGCCTACCTGAAGCAATTATTAGGCATGACAGAACTACTGACAAAAAACTTATAACACAGTGAGCGCTGTTGAGAAGTATTGCGTTTCTTCTTCTCCGTCCACTCTTAGACGTCTACGTGAATGTTTTCAAAGAAACCAGTAGTCAGATTGAGGCTTTTTGATCCTCCGTAGAGCTTTTCCACGAATGGTACTAGTGTCGGCCATATGTGATTTCTCTGTTCCGCATATGTTGGGCATCTTTGAAGCAGATGTTCAACAGTTATTTTATCAGTGCCACAGTTACACTGATCGGTAGTTCCTATCTTTAGCTTGTTGAATAGATGGTATCTCAATCTGTTGTGGCCAGTGCGGAGTCTGAAGATTACCACTTGTTCTCTTCTGTTGAGCTGGTAGTAAGCATCATTCTGTGTGTGACCCGGATGTTCTTCATCCCATTTGTTTCTGTATGTGACTCTGATAAAACTCTTTGACTTCTCGAAAGTTACGCTTGCATCAGGCTGAGATATCTTTCCATCTTCCCTTGCCAGTCTGTCGGCCTTTTCGTTGCTCGTGATGTTACAATGAGATGGGATCCATTGGGTCACAACACTTTTGAATTGTTGACACAGTTTGTGGAACACTATTGCGTTTGCAGTAATTAATTATAGCTCAGAGTTTTGAAGGAAAGGAAGAGATGTCATATTTAATCAAACTATGGTATCTTTTTAAAAAAAAAAAACAATTGTCGCATTGTTGTTGTTGTTATTGTTGAACAGAACCGACACCATAGCAATCCGGGCAAACCCATAGGTGCTCAGTCTCCCTCAGTATATGTCGAAGGGTATGAATGCTAACTGTTCCTGTAGCTCGTCGGTTGTATACACGACAGATGCATCCTCTCATACGTCCATCTCTGCTAGCCTTACGTTTGATGCCAAATTCCAACAGTCTTAACCTTGATGATTCATCTATTGCAGTGTCGCTCTCTGACAGGCGATCATTAATTGTCCTCAGTATCTCTCCCTTATCCATATCCAGTGCTCCCACTACGGATGGGTGCTATTGAGACTAATATGTCATCTCTCTCATTATCATGTACTCCTGCATGACCAGGACACTAGATCCATACCATTTCCTGCAGATTCGAAGCTTCTATGAATGTTTTCCATCCATGCCGTAGGCATCTATTTTTAACCTTCCGAAGCATGGAATGAGAGTGACACAATAACTGCCTTTGTTAATAGTTGTCAGACTTAATCAAGCTAGTATACTTTATCTCTTTTAAAAAATTATGATGTGTAAGTAGACAATTGCATTTAATCACATATCAGAAACTAACACAATAAGAAGCGCAAAGATATTTGAAACCAGTGGGAAAAAAAAAAAAACTACCTGAAGTTAAAACCAGCCCATTTGCGTTCTATCAAATCAGAATCGATAGCAACACCCAAGAATTTCTTTGAAATCACAGTAGAACTTGCAGAAGTAAGAACAACGATATCGTATTTGACAGCATTAGAACTCGGTATCGGATCCCCTCCAGACAATTTCACGTGTTCTAAGACAAGAAAGTATATACACCAAGCAATTGCTAAAGTCAGTGATGGGCGTGTTACATGCATCATTTCCGCATTCATCGACTTTGAAGCTTTTGTTGATGAATATAATCAGAAACCTTCTCTTTGAAGCAATCAGCTGAAGTGGATCGAGAAAACGTCTGGAAAAAAAAAAGGAATTGTATAAGAATTATTGTTTCTTTCTTATTTTCAGTGGTAAAGTTCTTATCATGAAAATTATAAATGAATATATCTTCTCCGCTCACATCAACATCATTATCATCATCACCACTAACGTCATTATCATCACCATCAACATTATCATTTTCATCATCACATCATCACCACTTTCGTCATCAACATTTCCCTTTTCGCTCCTAACTACAGCTGGTTCCCTGTGCAGAAATCCAGCCCCATTGCATTTTTGTGCTTTTGCAGTGGTAGTTTATGTTGTAACGTGTTTTACATATTGCTCTGAGACATGGAGAACATCAAAAACAACAACCAAAAAGCTACAGACTTTTATAAACGGGTGCTTGCGTAGAATAGAAGGACTGAAATGGTATGACAAAGTCACAAATGTGGAATTGATGACAAGAACCAGACAAGTGCCATTGGAACAAGAGTTGAGAAGAAAACGCTGGCGATGGATAGGACACACATTGAGGAAACTTGTTGATAGCATTACAAGGCAGTCCTTGTTCTGGAATCCACAGGGAAAGAGAGGCAGAGGTAGAGCAAAAAACACACGGAGAACTGGATACACAGGTGAAGTGATGAGGAAAACATGGAAAGAACTTGAGCGGAAGACACAGGACAATAACACTTGGCATGTGTTTGTTGAAGGCCTTTGCTCCTCGGGGAGCTAAAGTGTATTGATTGATTGTGTTTTACATGATGCGGTTGCTAACCCCATGCACAATTTCATATTTTCCGCCTGTTACGACATGTCTGAAGAAGCAGCAGCCTAATTCATTTTTTGTCTTCCTGAAGGAAAGGAATAAGCAACTGTCATTTTAGTTGGCTAGGAAACTGGAAGACTGCACCACACACTTCATCTACTCAGATCGTAGTGGTTTATGTATCAAATTACTTGACACTAGTGTAAAAGCCCGTCATAAGACAGGAATTAAATTCAAAAGCACCAATACCTAACTGCAATTTTAATTATTCAAATACTTTTGGAAAAACAATGTTAGTTGTGAGTATTCGATTTTCCATAAAAAGAGCAGCTTGATTTTCTATTGTTTTAATTTGTACTTTTACATTGTTGGGATTTCTCGATCTAGAGAGTGCGACGTACAGCTGTCCTTGAGAAAAGACTGGCTCGTTCAAACAGATTCCAACATGTTCAAATATTTGCCCCTGAGATTTGTTGATGGTTATCGCAAACCGTTCACAGTTTTTTTATTGGCGCATGCACACTAACACTTGCGCATTCTTCTTTGGTAAGTGTTACTATTTTTGGGAGAGTACATATAAGAAAAACAATACAATTAATGTCTAAATTTCAACCAAAGTTGTATCCCTTATCGCTACGCACTGACAGAAAATGCTGGTTCACCAGCGCTGCTGAAATACAGAATGAAACAACATGCAGACCGCAGACTACGATCACAGCCTCATCTGAAAGTAGGAGATTTTGTTTTAGTACGACAAGAACAAAAAGCAAATAAACTCCGAGGTTTAATCCAGAACCTTACCAGATTACTAAAATCAAGGGAAACATGATAAGTGCTTCAGGTGAAGGCAGAGTTGTGACAAGAAATGTCTCGTTTTTCAAGAAAGTCAACGAAAACCTGGCCAGAGCAGCCAAAAAGAAATCACAGCCAGATGATGATTATTTAGATGACATTGTCAGTCCTGAGTTGCCACCAACTGCCACAGAACCACCTGGCCGTTTTGAATGGCCTGACGAACTTGAACTTTTCATACATTGTATTCTTCTTTGGGATGAAATACGAGTTCAGCTTCTGCTTTACCTTGTCGTAATCATCACTTGTCTCGGCCATAGTCTGGTAGATATCATATACATCTTCTCCGGCATAGTGCAACAGTAAACACTGCTTGTCTCGGCCATAGTCTGGTAGATATCATAGACATCTTCTCCGGCATTGTGCAACAGTAAACACTGCTTGTCTCGGCCATAGTCTGGTAGATATCATATACATCTTCTCCGGCATAGCGCAACAGTAAACACTGCTTGTCTCGGCCATAGTCTGGTAGATATCATATACATCTTCTCCGGCATAGTGCAACAGTAAACACTGTTTGTCTCGGCCATAGTCTGGTAGATATCATATACATCTTCTCCGGCATAGCGCAACAGTAAACACTGCTTGTCTCGGCCATAGTCTGGTAGATATCATATACATCTTCTCCGGCATAGCGCAACAGTAAATACTGCTTGTCTCGGCTACAGTCTGGTAGATAATCATATACATCTTCTCCGGCATAGTGCAACAGTAAACACTGTTTGCGTTTGACATCTTTGATCTCAAATGCCGCCAGACAGTTTAAGAAACGGCATACCCATTTTTCCCATTTGGTTCCTATGTTCACATCGTGATCATACTGAAAAAGCGTAATGGGTAACATCCTCGTCGCCATTTGTGGTATTCTCTTAGTCCTCTAAATGAACCAATGCTAGACTCTTGTCATTCTTAACATTTATTAAACATAGAGATACAAACATGTCTAACATCTCACAACGGCCATTATTCCCAAGTCCCGTGACTCTCTCCTCATATCTAAATATAGGACACTACATTCTGTTCACCATCGTATCAGATCACAAGGCATTGGAGTTGATATTTGGAAAAAGAACATCCAAGCCTCCTGCTCATACAGAAAGATGGGTTTTAAGACTGCAGCAGTACGATTTCAATGTTGTATACAAGCCTGGAAAGAATAATCCTGTTGATTATATGTCAAGACACCCACTGAAAGTGCAGTCTGAGAACAAAATTGTTGAAGAGACTGTTGCAATTGTTTAGCTTGTCAAGCTTGCACAGAAAGTGGAGCACATATGACACCTTTGAAAATGTCCGAGCTTCCCAAAACTCCTAGGACAGAGGCCTCTGCAGATTTTTTTTGGACTATTGCCACGTGGACAGTATATTCTTGTCATGGTAGATGAATATTCAAGATTTCCAGTTGTTGAAATCATTAATTCCACATCAGCAAGAACTATCATTCCTGAAGCAATTTGAAATTTCGCATGGCGCCTTTTTTATACGTTCATTCTCCCGATGTTTAAACCTTGTTGCGCCACCTGTGAACACAATAATATTTATGTAGGTGGGTATGGTAAACATTTATAAATTTGCTGCAGTCATAAGGAAATGATCCTTTATTTTTTTATAGTTGCTGGATGATAGTAACTCAAGTTATTATTTGTAGAATTGTACGATTCTTTCGCGATGTGTCACCGAAACATATAATTTTGTACCCCATTGTATTGTGTATTCCTCCTGGTGTGACGGCACATCAGGCAGACTCTCGCTGCCCACCAGTGTGCCGTGGCACACCGGTTGCGGAGCACGGGGTTACAATATTACTATTCTTCTTTCCCCTTTCGGGCCCCGGTAACACACGGGCGGGACTCTCAAAATTAGTTTATGAAAAATAGACTGGCAAATAATACATTAAAAAAAAAAAAAATTCCATCATCTAATCCTTAAATTATATTGTGTTAGAAACCAAAAAGTTTCTCGGGTGATCGTGTATTGTATTACTCCGCTTCACTGCTATTTTGAGAGATACTTCTATATTCCTATTTCTTCACAGTTACTCCAATCCATCTCCTTTTTAGCAGCTACTTTCTTGCTGCCCTTTCTGTGCAATTCAGTCTTTCCAATTAATTGCGTCTTATGTTGTCTTTAACCGCTACTTCTAATCTAGTCGTCTGTTGATCGATAACTCCTAATTTAGTCCACGCTTCACATTTCATTATCATGTATCATGCATAATGGTGTTTGCCGTCTATCATTTTTTCAAGCTTATTAGGATGTCTGCTTCAGTCTGTGCATTCTACCTTTTATTTCTGTTACACGTAGTCCATCTGCTCCAAATGTAATCAACACAGCTCTTGTTTAGATGTGTCTTACTTTCTAACTTTACTGGAAATTGGAACTTTCTTTACATAATTTATGTCTAATCTAAGCAAGGCCGGAAACGAATACTATATATATATATATATATATATATATATATAATATAATATGCACATAACGATCTTACTTCTTCAGTCACTTCACAGGTCCACAATTCTAGAACACGTGCTACAAAAACAACCGTTTGTGACGTATAATGGAAATATAGACTACAGTATCTGACAGTCTTTCGTGACCACGTTGTAGTTCTATGATTCGCTAGCTTAGCCATACATTGACAGCCTGCGTTTACTCATTTTTAATCCACACCTCTTTCCTTTGAGTTATAAACAAGCGGAAATTGTTTACCAACTTCCGCGACCTGCCAGTCATAACAGAGAGCGAACCACGTTTACCCGAGTTTCTCACCCAAGCTGATCTGTCAATCATCGGATATCAGACAGATGCAAGTGGAATAACTCCGGACCTTTCGAAGGGCGTCGCTCGGGCATAAATATTCTCCCCCTTTGATGTTCATACACTCAAGGGGAGATAACTCTTTGATCTCCAGAAACGGGGGAAATCTCGGAAAGAAACCGGTTACACGGTTTAAGTCTCCGTTGTCGAGTAGCAACGCCGACAGAGCGACCATGGAAACCTTTTATCTTGGGAACGTAGGTTTCTGATTTTTCTGCTATGCACAAGAAGTGTGAAAATTAACATCCTCTAGAGATCATAATACCATGATGTATATAAACTGTGGTTCCTCAAACTCGCTATCAGTTATCGCTCAGACATTTTGGAATAATCTAAACACGTAGTCTAGAACCACTGTGGTAGATGTGTTAATAGCATTTCGTGGGGATTTTCATTTCTGATTTGTGGTAATAAAAATTTTGCATTTTCGTGATTTAATGTGTTAAGTTACCATTATAATTCACATGGATTTTATAACGTTAAAACTAGTGAAATAGATAACGCGCAGCTATTTTTATTCCAGTTGTTCGGTTTAATGATAATTTACCACCCGCTCTATCACACAAGAAGAGACGTTTTATAGCACGTTTCACTAGCTTTGCCCAACTACAAAATGCTATAGCGAATATATAACGCATATAAGTGAAATTTTGTGTGTGAATTTGAAATGGTATAGACCCTTTGAATTAAATTTTTCATTAAAATGCGGCCATTGGTTTCAATTTTCGTTTCTTTGCGATATAATATCAAAATTCTACTTGCCAACACACATCACACACACACACACATATTGAAATGTCTACAGTAAATTATACGAGCTCATTTGCACATGATTGGTTTATCAAACAATTGGCATGATTTTAGCGTGAAATTGCGTGAAATTGCACTTCTTGAACATAAAACAGTTTATATCCGGTGTTACGCACACATTGTCAATCAGTGGCGTGTCTACAAAAAGTATTGTGTGGTTAAGTAGGAAAAATGAGTCTGCGAGTACATTTTATGACATTACAGCAAATCACAAATAGGATTTTTAAGTATTTCTGCAATGAAGCTACTCGAGGAAAACTATATCATTCTATTTCAAACCCACAAAAGAGGACTATTCATGCCTTGGAGATAAATAAGCAAACGATCATTGCACCGCTGGATAGCGACATCTGAAATTTCTAATTCCAGTGTTTTACACACGAAAATTAGGACAAGAGTGGTGGATAATTTTGACAGAGAATTGATCCGCAGAGAAATTTGCAATATGTTTCACAATAATGAGGCAGTGACTTTAATGAAATTGAAAATTTGGTTAAGAAAGAATAATGACATTGATATTTCAAAATCTACTCTTTGGAGGACTATAGGAGTTTGGGATTCACTTTTAGAAAATATGTTGGTGGTAGAAACCTTATTTGTGAGAAGCCTCAAATAGTTGCAATGAGAATCAAATATTTACGCGAGGTCAGAGAAATGAGAAGAGATTATGATTTTGTGTATTTAGGTGAAACTTGGATCAATGCGCACCACAGTAATGAACGAGAATGGCAATCATCTGATGGGACAACTAAGAGACTAGTACCAAGCAGCAAAGGACAGCGCCTAATAATTGCACGTGCAGAAAGCAGTCATCATGGGCTTCTAAATAATACCGAACTCATATTTGTTTCAAAATCCACAGATAATAGGGATTATCATACAGAGATGAATGGCAAGATATTTCAAGATTGGATTGTGAACCATGTACTTCCTTCATTGGATAGACCGTCGTGTTTGATAATGGACAATGCTTCATATCACAACGTTGTGGCACCAGAAGATAAAGTTCCTAATTCATCAAGTACTAAAGATGTAATAAAGATTTGGCTGACCAAAAGCAACATTCCATTCAACAAAATGTCCCTGAAGCCTGAATTACTTGGAATTGTAAAAAAGACACAGCATACAAAGATATTTCACATAGACAAGGCAATCCATGAACATGGTCACAGATGTTTAAGATTGCCTCCTTACCATTCTCACTTAAACCCAATAGTATTAGCCTGGGCTAAAATTAAGGAACAGGTAGCAACAGAAAATAGAACGTTCAAATTAAAAGAAGTTGAAATACTTACAAAAGCCGCCATCTCCAATATAGCCAGGGATTATTGGAAGAAATGGGAGAACCATGTGTTACAAGAGGAAGAGGAATATTGGACGAATGATGGTTTGTCCTCCATTCAGCCGAGATTGATTATCAATTTCTCAGAGACATCTAATTATGATTCGGATGAAGTTTAATTTCTTTAAAGATGACCTTACTGTTATTTACAAGCACAGTAGAGGAGCAACGTTCCATTATGATATTTATGAACCGCAAAGTGGTGATACCTATTGAAATAATTAGATCAATGAAGGTCCAGTTTGGTAGCGCACTAAATGTCAGTGACAAACAATGTCACGATTAGATCACATGCAGATCATTTAAGAAATCATCTTCAACAGGTATTCATATGCAAACGTGATGGCCACATTATTGTAATAGTAGACACGCCTATGCCTAATCAGTTCACAGAATCTGTGACTGAAGTGGTAAAATTTCTTTTCTCGATACACAATAATTAGTATGCCGACAAAGATCAAAGGATTTCATTCGTTTATGGGAACTAGACAAGATGCACAGATATAAAGTATGTATTTGTTGGGTCTAACCCAATATAACATCGTATGCAAAAAATGGCATTAATACTTTGGACGGTTAATCAGATAATTACATTTGTTTGAGGGCAAAGTTAGTGAAACGTGCTATAGTTGACTAATTAAAATGCTAGGTGCGACTGATAGTGGACTATAGAATTCACGTTATATTTCATTTGTGTAATTTTAGTAAGTGACTGTTATTTAAATACCATACCTATTAACAGCCTTCAATCAAATAGCTATTAATGACAGGCGATATTCGTTCAGTGCGCGTATGGATAATTAAATAATAATTGGCTTGTACGCTGATCGTTGACCGGGGCGGGAAGGGAAAGGCTGCATGCCTCAACCAAACCTACACTCGCTAAGTGACGCGCGATAGAATAGGCTAGAGACACCGTGTGCCTTTTAACTTTAATCAGGACTGACGGAGAGGTGACATTTGTGTATCCAGAAATACACCACCAAATTTGGCGTCCCCCTCATAAAATCTTATTTGTTATAGAGGATGGACTGGGGCCAACTTGGATATTCCCCTGACATTTTGTTTATTCAGGAACCATTTTAATTCCAAAGGAATATCACCAAGAATAGGGTAAGCGTGATTGAGTGGCCACTGTTTGACAGAGAGAGTATGACAGAGAGAGAGTGAATATTTTCCTTTGTTACACGTACTGTACCAACTTGAATTTGGCTTAAAAATTGTTTAACTTTACTGGGTAGTAGTTAAAAGGAACTCTGTTCATTTATTGTTTATGCTATAACATAGTGTTAACTTTTTACCTTTAGGGTTATTAACTTGTTGGGTTCTTTTTTTTTTTCTTAATAAGGGGAGGGCACATGTATTCTGTTATTTTTCTATGTATGTTATTCTGATTTTATTTGATCTTATTTTAGATATTTGGTGTTGTCAAGTTTAAATGATAATAAACAACAAAGAACTTACCTTTGTCTGTTGGTCAAACCCATACCCTATTTACCATAGTTTTCACGTATGTGTGTCTTGTTGTCACATAGTTGTATGTGTCTGTATGTGTAGTTAAACGTACATCTACATATATGGAGAGAAAGATTGTCTTATACTAAAATATAGTCGTATAGATAGGCTGGACTAGAGAAACTTCTCATTCGAGGGACATGAAATCTATTTATCACACCTTTATTTCTCACGTACTTATCACCATCCACTTTACTCAGGTGAGACCATAAATAACTTTCAAACCTATCTAAATTTACGACACCGTTAAACAAACCTTAAATACCAGGTTTTGCCAATAACATATGAGAAAGAAAGAAAACATTGCAAGGTTTCAGTTCTCTAGGCATTTGGTAGTACAAAGACATGGGTTATCTGCTTGGAATGTGAAACACTTTCACGGAATTTCAGCCGTTTATGCTGAATCTGAATACGTTTTCTGTGACTTCATTTATTGTTATTTGTAAGTCTTTTTTTCCTGTTGGGTGCATTAGTGTATTATAACGTTCTCTTGACGATCATGTTGTTTTTATAATAACGTAATCTCATGACGTCTCGTCTTCATTATCGTCCTTATTCTTTAGCCCCCTGCGGAGCATAAAACTGTCATCAGTTTACGCCAATCTCTTCTATCTTGTGGCATCGATAAAGTTCTTTCCGTTTCCATTGTATGCTTTTTGAGTCTGTCCCAATTCTCTTTTCCATGTGTTGTTGGGTCTCCCTTTATTTCTGTTATCCTAGGGAGTCAAGAAAAATGACTACCTTGTTATGCTATCATCTGGCCTACTCACTGTTTATACTATTACACGCCAAAAGTCCTCACCCTGACCTTTTGTTCCACTGGGAATTGTAATTTTTCCAGCATTTCTACGTTGGTGATCTTGTCACGCCGTTTCAACCCCTTTTTACGTCACAAGCATCCAATTATGAAATTATGTAAGCTCTTGGTTATCGTTTGTTGTTGTTCTTCGTATTTCAGAGTTGTACTGTACAATGAGGATGCTTTAACATTTGTGTTGAAAATTCTTTAAGTTGTGTCGCTTTTGATGTATGTACGAGGGACGGTCAAAAAGTAATGCCTCGTCATTTTTAATTTCATTCAATAGGCAAGAAAACATAAAATTCACATTGAAATGTAGCCCCAAGTCTGAACTTCAAAAATGTATTTCTCAATGTAGTCTCCGTTATTTGTTACAGTTTTTGTCCATCTTCTCACAAGGGCATGTATCCCCGCTCGGTAAAAATTTGTGTCCTTTTTCCTAAACCATTGGCGTACGGCGCGTTTAAGGGTCTCGGTGTCCTCAAAGTGATGTCCGCGAAGATCTTCTTTCAGTGGTCCAAACAGATGGAAGTCAGAAGGTGCAAGATCGGGACTGTAAAGGTGGGGGGGGGAGGTGTGGTAATAATGTCCAGCCAAATTCTGCAATCGCATTAATGGTGCGTTTAGCGGTGTGTGGCGTGGCATTATCGTGCAACAGTAGTGCAGTTCGCCGAAGACGACCTCTAAGCTTCTTCAAAGTTTCAATGTAACGGTCTGCATTCACCGTGTTTCCCTGTTCCAAGAAGTCGAGAAAAATCACACCCTTCTCATCCCAAAACACGGAGGCCATAACTTTCCCTACAGATGGTGAACTTTTGAACTTCTTTCTTGTCGGCGATGTTGTGTGATGCCATTCCATTGATTACCTCTTGGATTCTGGTTCAAAAAAATGAACCCAAGTCTCATCACCTGTCACAATCTTCGATAAAAACTCTTCTCCTTCAGTTTCGTAACGGTGCAGGAGGTTGATGGCTATGGTTTTCCATCAGCATTGAGGAATTATATGACATAACGTTGTTTTAACCGAACGTCTTTGGCAGCCATTTTTAAACTGTTACAGTGGTGACACCTATTACTGACACAGGTTAGTAATGCTATACAATGCAGAAGGGTGTTTGGGGAATCCTGCTAAATTTACAAATTGCACACCGATGCAGTATTTACATACATAAAAAAATAAGAGGCATTACTTTTTGACCTTCACTCGTATATCCAGTTGAAATGAAAACCTATCTTTGCTCCCGTATTTGTATTTCGATATCACTCTACGTCTCTCAGTATTGGGGACTGTCTCTGCCAAGAGATATATATGCGTCGACACCTGGCAGGGATTTTTTTTTTAAAGTTTCTCCTCGTTTTGGCAAGGCGCGTCCCGTTCAACCTAGTCGGTTATATTAGGATGCATGTCCAAATATAAAAGACCCTTAGGTCTCGGGTATATTAATCTGGCAGGGATGAAGAAACGTGCAATACGCTTAATAATAAAATGTGTGTATTCGAACTACTGCACACGTATAAACTTTAATTCGAACAAACTTAACTGTCTAAAAAACAAAATACGCACATAAAAGCTTACAATTACTTCTTCATGTGACGGACATTGTTGGATGCAGCGCGCCGGCCACTGAACGTTTTGCCCAGACGAGTTTACTTTTATTTTGCTAATCACATGACATTCTCACAGCAAACCATGTGACTAATATGAAAATATGTTATGTCTAGATAAAAGATATCTATTTTTATACATCGTTTGATCTACTGTTTAGGGCAGTGTTTCTCAAGCGCCTATCAAAGTGTGCCGCAAAAATTTTGTAAATTTACAACATGAAGTATATTTTTAGTGATCATGTAATGTAAAACTGATCTTACAGCTTGAATTCATTCAATAATAATTGGAGTTATTAACTGCTTTGAACAAAAATAGATATACTTCAAAATTATTTTAAACAATTAAGAGAAAATGAAATTGAAAGTTTTCTTTATTCTAAAGTACCCACAAATTAGTATATTTAATTTAGTATATATATATATATATATATATATATATATATATATATATATATATATATATATATATATATATATATATATATATATATATATATATATATATATATATATATATATATATATATATATATATATCACTGTAATTTTTTATTCAGGCGTGGGGTCAGATAGGTGTGCCGCAAATTTTTAGAAAATTGAATAGTGTGTCGTGAACACAAAAAGGTTGAGAAACACTGGTTTAGGGTCTAACTTGATTGAGGTCCAAATATAGCATGGCACAGAAAGTAACAACCCTGTATCCATGTGGCTTATTTGCCACCACGGTTCACCGCCAGCTGAAGTTTGTGTTGTCATTTGAAGCTGAGGATATTCGTATTCACTGGAGAGGAACTGAACGAAAGGGAATAAAATTCTACAAAAACAATTACTGCCACTCAAATTTAACCTTACGATGTATGTTTATTCATAATGATTTGTAATTGCGATTAACAATCTTGAGAAATGTTCAAATTTTGTCACCACCAAGAAAATAGTGTAAGAGATAATTACAAATACATAGATCAAAGAGTATACATTAAGGGAAGTTATACTTAAGGCCGTCTAGCCCGTCATTATGACTGATGCACATACTACTTTGGCAGCAAACACTACAGGGAACAATCCAACAGAACATATATTGATCATCACAAAGAACTCCCCTCTTATCCAAGTATTTGAGCCCTTTGGATTCTTGGTAAAGGAAGGGTAGGCCTGACCCATTTGGGTCATGACTCCGTGTAGCCACCCTCTTTTTCTCTTTCTCCAAGAACTGAAGTTTGAATCCCCAACCCTTTTGTTTAACCTTCCCTACTGCCTGTTTTATTCTGGTTTTATGAAATATCTCAACCTAAGGCGATAGGGAAACAAAATTTTGTTCTATATAAATGTATTGTTCTATATAAATGTACTGTTCTCTATAAATGTACTGTATCGCACTCACGGGCTTATCGGAAATTAAGCCAGCACGAAGCCATTTAGGCAGTTAATCCGCTACGTGTTCTTGTTCTTGAATGCCCTTTCAAGTCCAATTGTTCCAATAGGGTTAATGCTGATGTGACCATTATATCAATTGTACCTACTTCTAAACTACAGTTATTGCATATCCCTGTTAACCTTTCTTGTCCTAACTCCGAGAAAAGTGCTTGACTATTTTGAAACTTAGCTGATCATCTAATCAAATCCTAATTCAATGACCAAGCCAACTATAATTCTGTGTGATGATTAGGATTGCAATTGGGATACGGAGTTCGTGACCTGTGCTGAGATCCTCCTTGTGTGATCGAAGGGAGAAGATCGGAGCACTTATGGAGTTGTCCGTGTGTAATGAAAATGGTCCTTAAAAACAAACCAAACCAAACCTTCTGGCACGGATTGCCTCCCCTTAGCTCTGCAGTAGTGGTCCAACAGTGGCCACAACTCAAGAGTAATTAATTTGGGTCTTCCAAGGTGTCTACCTTCGCACAAGATTACTCTTGGCAGAGTTGTAGATAGAAGGATAATGATGCTTCTATCTCAAGGAAGTATTCATAAGATATTCCAGAAGTCAAGAACAATGCTGCATGGGGCAGAGCAATGTTAACTCTGTATCTTGTCCGCCGCCTTTTATGAAGATTTATGCAATTTAGTTTTAGCCCGTACAAGCCCCCAACTGGTTTAATCCAGCGAAATAACTCTTATTATTGTTTGGCTCTATAGATATGTGTGTATATATATATATATATATATATATATATATATATATATATATATATATATATATATATATATATATATATATATATATATATATATATATATATATATATATATATATATATATATAAGACTCTGGATCACACGCTTTCTATAATATCAATAATGACTGAATCAACTGTAACTTTGTAAAACAACATATAACAAATTTAATAATCAATTATTCTTTAACATTCTAAAATAAATATAAAGTGATGGGTGAAGTTAAAACTTGTCTTCACTGAGACTTGTTAGGGGACTTATAAAAATGTCCTTTTGCTGTTTCCTTTAATAAGAACTAAGCTGGGTGTTATGCTTCCCTTTGTAGACAGCTTTACGTTCATTAGTGATGGCATCGCTGTGCGCAAAGGGAGTGGCACTTAAAACGCTTCGCTGTTGAAACCGCGACCTTGAATTTAATTGTGACGTCAGTTTAAAATAAAATAGTACGCATGCGCGTCTACATGAGCGTCTGCATGAGCAGAAGCAACGGTCACTTTGGGCTCTTTCGATTATGTTCTTCGAAGTGTTCGGATGTGTTTGATGCTAGCTCCAGCTTGTGTGTATGATACACGATATTTCTGCATTTATTGGAGCAAGTTTAAGATGACATGCCTTCGATTAATAAGTGCATGAAAGAGGAAAGCATCTAGCAAGTTTGATTACCCTTTGTGTCGATTTATTCGAATCATAGTGTCGCTGACAGTTGGACTTTGACGGACGGCATCTTTGCCTAATTTTCGTGTCATCTGACGACATATTACCATGTGTTATGGAATCTCATCTATGCTTATGATATAAAATGTTGAGAGTTCTGTATTATAAGAACTTTATACGGACTGCAAGCATTCATTTTTACAAGTTGCTGTTGCTGTGTTCCTTTTTGCACCGAACGTGCTGACATATCAGGTAAATCTTCCTTAATATTAGTATTGCAGACAGCTTTTCCAGGATTCGCCGTCATAAACTGATGTCCCAGAGATTCCATGGATGTCAAGGATTCTGGTTTCCGTTCATAGATATATGCCAGAAAATCGGAACTTATGGATGATAACACCTTGTCCCTTAACATGAGATCCATTACGTCATGAAACGTGCGTTTGATTTTGGACAGTTCAATCCATCGATTGAAACATAATTTTATTGAAGAGATAAAATCTTCAAAGTCCTTGTTGAAGTCTTGTATTAGTTGTTTAAATCGTAGTCGATAACGATTTTCATCTAGTTGGAATTTCCTTAAAAGTAATGCTCGAACAGCATCATAATTATTTATTTTCTCTTCATCCATTGTACAGACGACTGATAATGCCTCGGTTGTTAATAACGGCATCAAACGAACACACCATCAGGATTTTTCCAATTTGTGTTCCTCATAAACTGTTTCAAAGCGGTTAAAAAACAAGAAACATCATCAACATTTTAGCTGAAATTTGGCAAATGACGTTTGAAAGAAGCAGTATTTCCCCTTGTGGAATAACCTTAATTGTCATGATTATTTTGTTCATTTTCATTTGTTACTCTTAGTTTTTCCAGTTCTATAGTAGCCATTCTCTGCTCGTGCTCAAACTGAGCCAATCTGATCTCATCTTGTCTCTTCATTTCTTCTATCTTTATTTGATCTTGTCTTCTTTTCTCTTCAGTCTCTTTCGTTCTTGCCTTGTTTTCCTCTCTTTCTATTTCATCTTGGCTTTTCTTTTCTTCTCTTGCTTGTGTTCTCCCTTCTCTAGCAATATCATCCAACTCCTCTTCTCTTCTTTTTCTTTTTCGCACTCATAGCTTCACCCTCCGTGCCAAGCTGTTTGCTTAGGTTAATGAAAGCTAGGCTTCCGATCTCTTTATTTGATCTTGTCTTCTTTTCTCTTCAGTCTCTTTCGTTCTCCTTTTTCTTCTCTCTTTATTTCATCTTGCTTTTTCTTTTCTGCTATCTCATCTTGCCTTGTTTTCATCTCTTTCTATTTCATCTTGGCTTTTCTTTTCTTCTCTTGCTTCCATATCTGTTTTGTTTTCCTTCTTTTTCTTCTTGTCACATGACTCCTGTTTATGAATTCTCAAAAAATTCCCAAACGAAGGTGACTTGCTTCCTTCTGATATGTGTAATAAGTTTTTTTTCAGGACCGTAGATACAGGGGGAGGGGGCCAACCCCCCCCCCCTTCCCCTTTAGGAGGGAAATTGTACTGTACCGGTAACAAAATAGTGCATTGAAATTTTTTTTTAAATTAAACCCCTCCTCCTTTTTATTAAGTCCTATCAACGGCCCTGCTTCTTTTCCATACTGGAATCTTTCAAGACAACACAGTTACTCTTTTTAACTGCCCAGGAAAATCTTAAAAGTCCTTTGGAAAACGACATCTCTGTGGCCTCCAGAATATTTCCGGAACACAACAACCGGAAGATAAATTACAAGCTGTAAGAACCAACACACACGAAAAACAACCAATGTAATTAATAAGTGATGAACACTATATACCCTAATTATAACCCACGTGGTATTGAACCAGGCATGCCGTGTACATTTCAAACATCCTGTTGTCATGTGCATGGTCCAAACACCAAAACCAAACATAAAAAAAAGAACGAGGCAGCTATTTTACAGTGATGGTATTATAAGTAGATAAGGCTGTACTTGATCACTAGTGGCAAAAATGATGGAAAAAAGATAAACGACGGCAAAGAGAAAATGCCATTCGACACTTAAAATCACAGCATGCAAGACAGTCGATAACTAAGTGTTTGGGGAAGACAGTCGATAACTAAGTGATTGGAGAAGACAATCGATAACTAAGTGATTGGGGAAGACAGTCGATAACTAAGTGTTTGGGGATGACAGTCGATAACTAAGTGATTGGGGAAGACAGTCGATAACTAAGTGTTTGGGGAAGACAGTCGATAACTAAGTGATTGGGGAAGACAATCGATAACTAAGTGATTGGGGAA
The DNA here is from genome assembly GCA_024509875.1 of Oreohelix idahoensis. NCBI lineage: Eukaryota > Metazoa > Mollusca > Gastropoda > Stylommatophora > Oreohelicidae > Oreohelix > Oreohelix idahoensis. The sequence goes on from JAMPIV010007040.1 coordinate 177,067, forward strand.
GACAGTCGATAACTAAGTGTTTGGGGAAGACAGTCGATAACTAAGTGTTTGGGGACGACAGTCGATAACTAAGTGATTGGGGAAGACAATCGATAACTAAGTGTTTGGGGAAGACAGTCGATAACTAAGTGTTTGGGGAAGACAATCGATAACTAAGTGTTTGGGGAAGACAGTCGATAACTAAGTGTTTGGGTAAGACAGTCGATAACTAAGTGTTTGGGGAAAACAGTCGATAACTAAGTGATTGGAGAAGACAATCGATAACTAAGTGATTGGGGAAGACAGTCGATAACTAAGTGTTTGGGGAAAACAGTCGATAACTAAGTGATTGGGGAAGACAGTAGATAACTAAGTGTTTGGGGAAGACAGTCGATAACTAAGTGTTTGGGGACGACAGTCGATAACTAAGTGATTGGAGAAGACAATCGATAACTAAGTGATTGGGGATGACAGTCGATAACTAAGTGTTTGGGGAAGACAGTCGATAACTAAGTGTTTGGGGAAGACAGTCGATAACTACGTGTTTGGGGAAGACAGTCGATAACTAAGTGATTGGAGAAGACAATCGATAACTAAGTGATTGGGGAAGACAGTCGATAACTAAGTGTTTGGGGAAGACAGTCGATAACTAAGTGTTTGGGGAAGACAGTCGGTAACTAAGTGTTTGGGGAAAACAGTCGATAACTAAGTGATTGGAGAAGACAATCGATAACTAAGTGATTGGGGAAGACAGTTGATAACTAAGTGTTTGGGGAAAACAGTCGATAACTAAGTGATTGGGGAAGACAGTCGATAACTAAGTGTTTGGGGAAGACAGTCCATAACTAAGTGATTGGGGAAGACAGTCGATAACTAAGTGATTGGGGAAGACAGTCGATAACTAAGTGATTGGTTTGTAAGGATCATCTTCATTGCACATGGTTCACTCCATCAGTGCTTCGATCTCCTCCCTTCGATCACACAAGCAGGATCTGAGCACAGTGCACGAAATCCGTAGCACCGACGAGGATCCCAATGTGTGTATACAGGAATCACACATTCTATAAATACTTTTGTGGCGGGTAGGTTTTCCTAATTTTGTAAATTTTGCCACACCAGTGGCCGTATGGCCTACTCTTTACGATTTCCAACTGTGCAGGGATTTTTAACTTGCGCTACTTGCACAGGGGACCTCTTATTTTTGCTCTTATCCGAGAAGGCTAGGCTTCCGATCTCACTACCCAAAAGATCGGGGGGGGGGGGGGGTATAAAATTATTAGGACCCATTGGTTCTGAAAAAAATTTCCATCAAATATATTCCCTGTACTGAGAACCGAACCCGGTACCTTTAGAGTTAGATCCGGACGCCATACCTCCTAACAAAGTGACAAACAAAATTAGCGACTGAAAGTTTGTGGATAGACATGATAATCTACACCATTGAACACGGCACATGGCAAAAGTGGAAATAATACTTTTTATTTCTTTGACTTTGACCATAATTTTAATAGCTTCTAAAAATTTCAAGCATTTTTTCATCCGTTTGGCAAAGTGTTGCTGTATGTCTTTATTCCCAGATCTGGCCTCTCAAGCGTAGCAGTTAATACGACACTCAAAGCAAATATGTGCTTGGATTGAAATAATTGAGCACTTTAATAAATTCAGATGAAAGATGCAACTTAGATATTAAAGATCACAGCCGAAGATAAAACGGGTTCCGGGGAATGAGAAGCCTTCTATGTAAAAACTCCTATGCCGTTACCAATGACAGTAGGCTAACAAAAGTTAACGAATAAATAACTGGCTCGCATTTTTCTATGGTTTGTATGGCTTTGAATCAACTGTGTCTACAGCCTCATCAGTTTATGGAGGTAATTCTATCGTTCACTGTTTACTCATTTAACAGTCCTGAATTTTGTAATATCTTTCTCGTTTATCTACAGGTTTGCAAGACTATATATCTTATCAATAAGTCCTTTTGCGACATGGAGTTCTCCTGAAGATCATTCAAGAAAACACTATGACAACTTGGAATGCAGAATTTTTCAAGAAGGACAGTTTACAGAATCATTGGAAATAAAGTGCAGCAGAGAATATTTTCTATGCATTCTTTTCATCTTTCAAGATTGACCACGTTTAATTGTTTTCTCTGGCACAGATAGTACTATTCCTCTGTAATCTGACCGCTCTTGTAAATGTCCCACCTTATCTTACTTGACCTAAATGCCGTCCTTCAATTCTGCTGGCATTTTTCTATCTTCTAGAGCAGTGTTTCCCAAACTTTTTCGGGTCACCACCCCCTTGGCTCCCAGGACATGTCCCCAGCGCCCCTTACATTTCCCCATAGTGCATAAAAAACTATAAAAAGTGAAAGATAAAAGCAACTGCTAATTCAAAACAGTGACAAATAATGGCTTTATTTATTACATTGTAATATAAAGCTACAGATACGCTTATTTATTAATTTAATTTAAAAAGAAAAACTAAATTACCTAATCCAGTATTACAAACAGAAGTCTACGAGAATATATTAGTAACAAACTTACTTCATTGTTCTTTTAACTTCAGTGAGATGGATGTTCCTGGTGCTGTGATATCAGCTTCTCGACATCAGGCTGAAAGTTAGAAGGAGTCTCAGATCTCCCGTTCAGTAATTTGCAGTCTGTTTCTTCGCTTTGAAAGAAGTTGTACAACCGCGCTGAAACCGCGCTCTACTAAATACGATGTTGGAAAAGCAATACAGAACATCTTAATCTTTCCCCCACACTGCAGGATAGCGTTCAGAGACTTCTTTCTGCAACTGAAAGTCTTGATATGATTTTTTGAACATTGGCTTAAGCTCAACGTCATTTTGCAGCGATATTAGTTCCTCTTCCATCCTTCCTAGTTCCTCACTGCACGTGTCTAGGAATGGATTAGTTATCTAATCTGGAATAAGGATTAAAAAAAAAAATCCCGAAACCTCTGAGACATGTCTTTAAGCAGCATCTCTAGGTGTGCACAATATACTTGAAGATTATCCTCTGGTATTTTGTTTTTCTCTTCCAACTCAAAGAGGCTGGAAAATTGGATTAGCTCGCGACGGCCAATATTGCGTTTGAATAGCGTTAATTTGGCCAGAAACATGGAGACGACAGTGTTGCGCACATATTGTTTGGTGGCACGGATTACGCATACATAGGTAATATGTATTTATTTGTCTGATAAAAATATATTTATCTTTGAATGCACGTTGTTCGGTCTTAAGGGACAGAACTCAGATTAGGCGATGAGTATTCATTCTGTGAGTTATCGCTCTTTGTATCGTTCCTGAAAATCGAACTCAGCGGAGGAATCCAGATTTACTTTGATCTATTCTATGTTTGGTTAGGAATAGATTGTTATTGCTTCAGAATGTCTATGGCCCGAATCTATGTGTAGTTCTTGTCTATGTAGGACGAGTATGTCCTATAGCTTGATATCTTTGTATGTTTATGTCGAACTATTTTTTTTGTACTGTACTTTAGGGGTCAGGTGCTTTTCGACGCATGAATATACGTTAGGGGGTTCTTCGGTGATGTAGAAGCCTATGGCGGGAGTCATGTCGTAGACCTGCCCAAAGTTTGTGATCTCTTCAATTTATCATGGGGACGAAGATAGTTTCTTCCAGGATTGTTTAGTCTATGAGTTCCCCAGTGGTGATTCAATAACGCCGGGAGAGCGTTTGTGCTTGCTAGTGTATTCTTATGTCAAGGTAAACGTACTTTTGCTGACTTCGTTCATTCCTAGGCTTAAGATGGGCAGACGTTTACATGAATCTACCTATGTCAGTATGTCAGAACGACATATTATCTAGCAGCACTGTTTATGTTTCTATACAGCAATTATGAGGACAGATTATGCTGATGCTTGTGGAAACTTTGATATTCATGAATTGAATCTTTATTGAAGCTTAGTCGTGCATCGTTATGGTGAGCGATGTTTACAGGACCAGGAGCCATCTTGGAATCCTACCTATTGTCAGTCACCTATCCGAGAACAGGGATGCCCTTATTATCCGATGATGATCAAGAGATCACACTTATGAAAGGAAAATCTATTATGGGTGATTTAACATTCGCTCAGAAGATATTTGCTGAATGCTATTTAAAGAAATCTCCGCTTGGGTGGAAGCTACACTTATGCTAAAGGAGGTTCTGTCCAGGAGTCACCGTAAACATTATTGATTAACTGACATGACTAGTCAGTAAGGCCTGATGAAGATTTGTTAAACATTATATATTAACTGACATGATCAGTCAGTAAGGCCTGATGAATATTTATATGAGATATGGAACTCTGAACGTTTGTATACTGATGTTCCATTGTGATTGTCCTCAACATGAATGCCAATTTATTATTGTACACCGTGGGACAACAATATGCTATTGATGTCGACCTGTGTTCCTGCAACTGTAACCGTTCTGTCAAGTGTGTGCGTCCCATTAAACTGTTGAAACGTTCACAGTAGTCTGTATCCTTAACTTCTGATACGTATGAGTGAGTATTTGTACTTCCAGTCAACTTTACAGAACAGTTCACACATTCGCGTATTAACAGTCACTCTACCACTCATGATACACATTACATCCTTGTTGAGTCCTCAAGACGTTTGGAGCAAGATGACCTGTACACCTGACACTGTGCTCGGTTGTTTGAGTTGACTATTCAGTCCCAGTACATCTTTACAACGTACACTGATAAAACACAGTATACAGCATCCAAGAATAACAGCCTTTATCAATGTGACCTCAAAAAAGGCGTTTATCAGTGTGGTAGGCCAGATTACCGGGTTTGACCTGCACAGTGAAGATTACCAGAAGTAACAGCTACTGATACCAGTTCGTTTCCCTGACGCCTGATACGACACACCAACAGTGATAGTTTGCACTTCATTGACAGTTCCTCACGTGACCTATGAAACAGATACGGAAACTAGGTCAGGGTTTATTGACATTTTTCGTTGGACATCACAGCATTACAAGAACATTAGCAAGCAAATTAATTGTGTTAGCAAGAAATACAGTAAGCTGAGAAGTTAATATATTTCATCGGTGGATCTTCTATATACTCATTGTTGAACTTTGTAATAAATTAGTTCAAGAATTTAAAAATTTATTAAAAGTGGCAAGTTATTTTGATTAAAAAACTGAGCCTTCTTTGCAACACACTTCTTCTTCAACACATTGCACTGATGATATATATATTGTATATATGTAGTGGATTTGATGGTATTGTATGATGGTGATATTACTAAGTGTGATGCATGAGGTCAGCTGTGAAGGCTCCTGAGATAAAATGTATCTGTGAATTGTCAGAAGGCCCTTCGTGCTACCACTACGACCTCACACCTATCTTTTTTTTTTTCTAATGAATGTGGCTACGTTAAATGTCTAGGGTAATGATATGTAATGTGTTGTGGTAGTTTACATACACACACAGATATTTACTAAGTCTAATAATATTAATAAATGTTATAATACACTGAACTAACTCAAGTGTGTAAAATTTTGATAGTAATTTTCTTTAAATTTATTTGTTCTGAACCAAGGTTTTAATTTGGCCAGAACATATGAAAGGTTTTGCAATTATGAAAGAAATGCATGAATATTACATAATAAATGCAAGGTGTGTACATATGTATGTTACTAGACTAGTTAATATTACTACTGTTTATAGTTGTAATCTATTTTGGAGAACACTTAATGGATGTGCTGTTGGGGTGGCCTCATCACTCCCTGTCTATGGTGACTACACATTGTCCAGTTATTGGATGGAATTTTTATGGGTGTGTTAGCAAATAAGTTGAGTTGGTGAATTCTCAGCAGACCAGACGCTCACGTAGCTTGAAGGTGTAGCTCTGGTGCTGAGATCTTGTGGCCCCACCTCTCCGTGCTTGGGGGCTATATCAGAAGTCTGGTGGCCCCACCTCTCCGTGCTTGGGGGCTATATCAGAAGTCTGGTGGCCCCACCTCTCCGTGCTTGGGGGCTATAATAGAAGTATGGTGGCCCCACCTCTCAGGTGCTTGGGGGCTATAATAGGCTGCTCTGACAAAATGTTACTGCACGGGTCCACTCTTGTAATTTTCAACAACTCATTTGACACCGCATTGGTGCCAACTGAAACTCACAGTTCTGCAATCAAAGTATTAGTCATGTGTCAGAATTCCATCCTCTAACCATTTCTGGACACAACACTACACAACAACAACACCACATAGACGGGTCAGATCTTTCTGACCAAACAACACATCTTACCAAGTTGGTTGCACATAGGATAAGTTCTCCCAGACTACGTATTCTGAAATATGTTCATTAGCTTCCTGCCATAGAATAGGATAGGTGATATGTTTCACTGATCTCAACACTTGATCTGTCCTTCATAATCCTTGCTGGAGTTTATGTATTTTATTTGTCTCTAGACCCTGAACTGGGGCGGGGGGTCTAGAGCGAATCCTTACTTGTTGTAAGGGACAGATTATGCTATTGCAGTATCAAATCACTCGAAACCTTAAACAAATATTAAAATGTACAAAGAAATAATTTCAGTCTTACCAGAATTATGAATATAGAACACAGTTAAATGCTAGCAAAACTCAGCTGAGCTGCTGGCTTTAGGATGGCGTCCCTCTAAATATTTCAATATCTTCTGGGAATTACACCACTTAATAATTCACTGTGTCTACTAGGACAACTTATAATGACTGGCACAAAATGCGCGTCTGAGCGCCGATAATATATTCATCTATGGCCAATCACTGCCTTTTCTTTTTTCAAATTCAAATATCCTACCACAAAGTCATTTCAGTCATACCTCAGTCAAGTATGCCTTATTGTCTGTTGGTCCGTCCGTCTCTACTTGCGTTTCACAAAAAAAACACACTTGTTTTTTGAACCAACTCTGCCTTCCCCTACACAATTTTGCCCTTTAACGTTATTTTTAGCCACAATTCACCATCCCACCCCGTCTCTTCATTCCAACTAGATTTTAGCACTTGCGTCTTCAAGGCCACAATTTTTTGAAAATTAGTGACATGTTTTATTTCAATGCAGACGATCGTTGATATGAACAACACAGTCTTTTGTCAATATCTTTCTTATTATCTGTCCGTCTGTATAAATGAAAGCATATTATTTCACTGCTCAAGATGGGCCATCCGGCCAGCTAGGTTTTATATTCCTAACATTATTATTAAGAAAAGTTACTTTTCAAATATTTTCTAGAATCTTCTGGGATGCGTTCATCACTGCATTCAAATAAACGGACTAAGTTATCGCAAAAGCGTCCAAAAAATGACTGTGGCGTATAATATCCAAGGTCCCTTTTGTCGATTTCTTTACTTTATGTCAACTTGGGGAACGTGACTTTTTCCTCCTTTCCCCACCAATTTGCGTCCTTTTAGCCTCGCTAGTTTCAAGCACGCGTTCAGTCAGATTTTTCCTTTTGATCTCCGTTCTCATCCCGTTCCGTTTGGCCTTCAAGTCTAACAATTTAATTTCCATGGCGGGTGATGACCCGCGGCGTGGGCGATCATGTATTCTAGCAGCTTACGCATTAGTTTTTATCCCTACGTTGTATCATTGGAGATATTTTAACGTTGTATCACGGTTAATGTTGTGACAATGCTATATGTATTTATGTTACATGTTACTTGTTTGCGTATTAAATTAGTTTATATTTTTGCGGGCCTGGATGGGTGGTGACTAATATAAGGTATACCGAGTAATATTGGTCTTATATTAGCGTTCTATAGGGAGCAATTTTCTTGATTGAAAATTTGCTTGCAACGTCTGTTGCTATTTTTGTTAGTTGTGATGAGGTGTTAGTTTCTTCGTTGTTTTTGTTAATAATTTTGTGTTCCTTAGTTTTGTTTGATGTGTTTGTATTTGTAGATCTCCCCTTTTCTGTCATTTATTTGTATACACCATTTTATGTTTATACACTGTGGCGTTATTTGTTTTGTTATTACCTTGCAGTTATCATCACATACTTTGTAACATTATTTTTGGTTAAGCTTTTTCATTTATTTGATTTCTGCAATTGTTTTCATATTGTCTTTTATGCTTGTCCTTTGTTAATGTCTTTGGTTGACATATGATATGAGATAGTTGAGTACACGTATGTTAGACCAGTACTTTATTATTATTATTGTTGTACAAGGAAATATACAAGACCTTTGTAAGGCTTGTTTCCCACAGAGATTGGGATAGTGAGCTAATTATCAAGTTCATTGAGAACTTGTTCCTATTTACTTGGAAATAGATTACATTTTTGTGTCAACTGATTGCTATCATTATTAGACATCATGTCTACATTGGAACACTTTATTGAGATAGGGAAATCCCTAGGCAAGACTGGTGATAAGTTAGAGGAGTATGCTACCACTCAATATGAAAAAGCACAAAAATTTGAAATTGAGAAACTGAAAGCTGAGACTGACCAAAAGAACTTGCAGATGCAGGTGGAGGAAAGTAGATTCCAGATGGAAGAAAAAAGATTAGAAAGAGAAGCTGAGGCTGAACAAAAGAGATTAGACAAAGAAGCTGAACAAAAAAGATTAGAAAGAGAAGCTGAGGCTAAACAAAAGAGATTAGACAAAGAAGCTGAACAAAAAAGATTAGAAAGAGAAGCTGAAGCTGAACAAAAGAGATTAGACAGAGAAGCCGATGAGAGTAAGGCAAAAAGATTACATGAGGAAAAACTATTTGCATTTGAATTAGAAAAATTGAGATTGACAAATATGAGTAATGTTAATCAGTCAAATGGTAACAGTGGTAAACCTTTTACTTACAAGGTCAAGGTACCAGCGTTCAATCCTTCCAGTGACGATATTACATTCTGGCTGGATCGTTTTGAACGCTCCTGTCGAGCTCATAATGTGGATAAATCACAGTATGCTAATCAATTGTCAGAGAATTTGAAAGGTGATTATCTGACTAGTTTAAGTTTGGTTGAAGAGTCTGACAAGGATAATTATGATGTTATTAGAGCAGCCTTATTGAAAAAATATCAATTAACAGAGGAAGGTTACCGTATTTTGTTTAAGAAAATGGTACCTGAATCAGGGGTAGAATTCTCAGAATTCATTGCAAGGACACTGTTGAAGGACTTTCGTGTGGGGTTACTGGTTGTGTTGCCTGAATTCTGATCGTGCTAATGTTCTTACGAGAATGGGGTGAACCTCACCTTCGGTTTGTCGTAATGCCTGAATTTGGCATCAAGATGTAAACCACTGTTCATCTTATTAACTCAGCAACTTGACATAAAATACGTAATTCATAAGGTTGAATGGTGTAACGTGATTCAACGAATAATGCCTCCGGTTCGAGTCCTTCACAATTTAATATGGATTACACACATACATAAACAGTTCAATTCACACATGAGGTACATGCATCAATCAATCAATAGCGTAGACTGCTGTTTTACGTGTCAATGTCCGTTTAAGGATACAATGCAGTAATTGTCGTCAGAACATCACAGCTATATGCACGCGCAGATAGAATGGCTACCTGCCGACAGTGAGACTGTGAGTCTAATTACTTCGTATAAAGTAGACGATTATCTTTCTCCTTCCAAGGATTTAGTTAATCACTAACCTCCATAAGTTTCCTCTCTCGTAGAGTTCTAGGACTGACCCTGGTCCTGCATAAATACACATATAAATGGCTATATCATGCCATTAATTTGGAAGGCTAGAAAAACGCAGCTATTCAGCTTGACGGTCAAGTAACAAAGGGTAGCGTCTCCTAGTTACCGACTGTGACCCAAACAACGCTAGACACGTCATAATCGATCGTGTATGGAGCGTTCAATAATTGAAACATCTATCGCAATATATTAAATGTCTTAACCTTTACAATTGCACGTCTGCTAACCTTTAGCAGACGGCGTTAATAACATATACCGTAACAATTCCCTGTACACCGGGGAAAAAAAATCGATAGATTTTTTTTTCAAGATCTATCCGACTTAACAATTTTTCAAAAAATTTAACACAATTGTGACATATGGCCGACGATGTTCTGAGTAGAACCGTGTCGCGGTCATGTCAACTAACTATTTGTCATAGTCATCTAACATTAATCAAATTATATATCAATATTATGCATATTATTATATCAACTAAATAAAATGTGTAATGTCAATAGTGAATGATAGAATTAAATTAAAGTAAGGTCTGTCGTATTAGTATGTCATATAGGAATTAATTTGACTAATTAAAATTAAATTAATTAATTAAACTAAGAGTTAAATTATTAAGATTCTAATGTAACACGATGTTATGAGAGAAGAAAAGACAAATAAGTGAGAAGAAATAGAAAGAAATTCGAATATAAGTTTAACTTAATTGTGTGTGTTAAGTGTTAGTGAATAATAACTATCTAATTTAACTAACTAAATAACGTATAGGTACATTAAAAAAAAATATTAATCTAATACTTGTGTGAGATTTATTTTCTCTTTTCATAATTTCTTCTTTTTATATTTCGTTCTCTTTTTTGTTTTTTTCATTTCATTTTTTTCTCACATTTCATTTTATTGATATTAATTCAATTAAGAAGTTAAGTTAACTAATTAATTAGTATAGGATATGATGATCCATCCGTAGTCCTGATCCTGATGAATTCTTTTAGACAAAGTGTTGAAACATTTACGTCGGACAGAAATGTCAATTATCCTAGGATCCAAGAATTAAGTGCACATAGGATAATAAGTTCGACTTGTCGTCAGATATTGTTCCATGATTGTTCAACGAATATTCATATATTGTGTATGGACGTTAGACGAAGTTTCAATGTCAATATGTATACCTTGATTGTCTTTAGTTCAATTCTGTGATGCATATAGTGTTTATAATTATTAAATTGAAGTCAAGGTTAGTTCCCTTATAGTTGATACTTCGTTCTATCCAATGTAGTGATGATTGACGTAGTTTAGGAATGTCAATGTTGATTATTCGTCGTCAATAGGATTACGTGACAACGCATCCGCCACAATGTTTTCAGTGCCAGGAATATGTTCAATGGAGAATTCAAATGGCTGCAGGATGATCGCGTATCTGGCGAGTTTTGGGCTTTTGTGGTTTGATCTACGCAAAGATGCTACAGCACGCTGGTCAGTCTGAATGGTGAATGGAGCACCAAGCAAGAACTTTTCCAGTTTTGTGATTGCCCATATAACTGACAAAAGTTCCTTGTCCACTGTGGAATACTTTGTTTCTGCCGGCTTTAGCTTTCTTGAAATATATAATGTAGGATGTAGAACGCCATCATGGTTCTGGAGCAGGCATGCACCGATGCCGTAGTTACTAGCATCTGTTCGTAAGAAAAATCTTTTGGAAGCATCGGGAAGTCTTAAAATTGGTTCATGCGAAAACAAATTTATAATTTTGTTGAAAGTTTCATTGCATATACCAGTCCATGTCACCTTCACCGGCATGTCTTTTTTTAACAATGAAGACAATACAGCCGTGATGGATGACAAGTTTGGTATGAATCTACTGTAATATTGAACAAGTCCTAACAAACTCCTGACCTGTTTCTTCGTCTGAGGAACTGCTATGTTTAGAATTTTGGAGACCGTACTAGGTAACGTTCGGATATATCCCGCTCCAATGATATGTCCCAAAAAGGTTATCTCATTACACGCGATCTGCACCTTTGTAGGTTTAGCAGTTAGATGATAATTCCTTAGAGTGTCGAAAACATATCTAAGTCCCGAAACATGTTCCTCAAACGACGAACTAAACAAGCATATGTCGTCAATATATGTAATAACGTCTAATCTACCTGATAAAATTTGTCGCATCAGGCGAATGAAGGTAGCTGGCGCATTAACAAGCCCAAAAGGCATCACATTCCACTGGTATAGACCTTGTGGAGTGGAAAATGCGGTGTAGTACTTAGCCTTTTCGGTCAGTGGTATCTGCCAATAACCTTTAGTTAAGTCTATCTTACTAAATATAGTTGCGTTGGATAGACGTGGCAGTAAGTCGTCGATAAGTGGATGTGGTTCGCTGTCAACTATAGTCTTAGCATTTAATTTTCTATAGTCAACACATAGTCTGATGTTATTGTCCTTCTTCCGGACAATCACTAATGGAGAAGAGAATGGCGAATTACTAGTCTCAATGATTCCCAGAGACAACATCTGTTCAAGTTCCTTAGTAGTTTTAGCAAGGAAATGTAAAGGAACCGAATAGGGATGTACACGAATAGGTGTATCGTCATTGAGAGTAATGTCATGACTGATAGCCGATGTGCGACCCGGGACGTCGGTCAACACATCTGGATAAGATTGTAAGAGATTAGCAATCTGTAGACGCTGTTGCGGTGTAACCGTTGAAGAGATGGTTACATCCCGCCAAGATTCAGTAGGTTGAACTACTGGTACCGGTAACGGTAACTGTACCTCAGGAAAAGAAGATTCTTCTTCCTGGATGACGGATAAGTTAGAATAATAACAAGTAGATACTGTGTTGTCATCTAGTTCATGAAAAATTGACTGTAAGTGTTCAGGACGTGTATGAAATTGCTTGAGCATGTTAATATGAAATATCTTTTTGTGTCCCTTGATATCTAAGACGTAATCAACGTCGGAAATTTTATCAATGACTTTGTAAGGACCATTCCAAGATATCAATAATTTATTGTTATTGTGAGGAAGTAACACATAAGCCTCATCGCCTGGGAATAATTGGCGTAATCGTCGAGACCTATTTTGTAGAGATCGAGCCTTAGCTTTTGCAGCCTCAGAAGAAGCTGTTGCCAACTGGCAAGACTCAATAATGTTCTTCCGAAGATTAATCACATACTCGTAAGATGACTGAGTGTCCTGAGTCATCTCCGCGTCAATTAATAAGTCTTTTATTAGTCCCATAGGACCTCTTGGGGGAGCACCAAAAACTAATTCAAAGGGAGAGAAGCCAGTTTGTTCATGCGGTACCTCCCGATAAGCAAATAGAACAGCTGGGAGTGCTCTGTCCCAGTCATGAGGGTGCTTAACAGTAACCTTATGTAGTAGTTGTTTAAGTGTACGGTTAAGTCTTTCAACTGCACCATTACTCATAGGATGATAAATACTACTTAAATTCCTATCAATGTTCCAGGTTTTCATGACTTCCTTCATGGTGTCAGATATGAACTGTGACCCATGGTCTGATAAAAGTTTTCTAGGAAACCCTATTCTAGAAAAGATGAGATGTAGTGCATCAGCTACATCTGTGGTAGTGGTGGTCTTTAATGGGATAGCTTCTGGCCATCGTGTGCACAAATCAATGCACGTAAGGACGAATCTATGTCCTCTGGCCGATGGTAGCAATGGACCAATAATATCTATGGCCATCTTGTCAAACGGTCTTACTGAGATATCGCAAGCCTGAATAGGCGCCGTGTGAAAAGCTCCACGTGCTTTCACTTCTTGGCATGTAGTACAGGAACGTACATACTGCGAAATATCTCTTGACACTCCTGGCCAAAAGAATGAAGACAGTACTCGAGATCGTGTTCGAGTATATCCCATATGTCCAGCACACTGTGAGTCATGCGCATGTTGAAGAATGTACCGTCTAAAAGTATACGGGACCATAACTTGTTGTTTCATTTGTGATTTGTCATTAAAACATCTAATCAATAGGTCATTTTTAATAACAAACCAATGTTTGTTATTATTACCTGAGGATAGATTGTCAACTTTATCAACCAGCTTAAAAATTTTTTTTAAAGATTTATCCTCTTTTTGTTTGGTTGCAAATGTTTCCCTGTCAATAGGTGAATTGACTACAAATTCCTCTTGGTTGTCTGCATCCATTTTATTATCACCAACTTTCTCCATGAGTTGAGTCTGCGCTCTAGTCGTCACGGCGTTTCCAGTGCATAGGTTATGTTTCTCCCATTCTATGATCTCATCTGGAGTACAATCTTTACTGCCGTGTATACGACCAACCATCAGATCAGCAATAGGCTTTTTTAGCATACATACTTTTACATTCCCTGTGAAAAAGGGTGTTCTAATATGAACAATAGCTGTGGGGTAAAACTCAATAGTTCCACCAAATGTCATGCAGCGGACGTATTCTCCTGTCGCACAGCTAGGATGTACCAGCGACTGACGTACACCAATCGTCGTGGATCCTGAATCTCTCAGCACTGAGACGACGGATCCATTAACGATTCCCCTGTTAAAAATTAGTAAGCCTGTTCCATCGTTGACTGCAAGACCTACCTCTGGTGTAATATGTCCGCAGTTAAGCACTGTTTCTTTCGCCTTCTGAAAAATAAGATTGCATTGTTGGCAACTATTTGCCACATTATAATTAATAGCAAAACATGCAGCAGAAGACTGTGTTGTATTATTGTCAAGTGGGACCTGAGCTATAGGGGTAGTATTATTTGTAACTGCCGCCCCTGTATTATGGTTGTAATGAGATGATCCCCGAGAATGAGATCGATTCCGAGTATAATTGTTAGAATTATCTCGTCGTCCTCTATAGTAACTATTATCTCGATGTCTCGAGCCATGATTATTACCATTCCAGTTATTGTTATTTTTCGGGGTATGTGATCGATTATAATTAGTGTTATGTTGACTATTGTGGTAGTTTGTTTGAGGTGAATAATTTCTATCTCGTGATCTACCTCTGTTGAACTCATTTTTATTGTTGAAATCATTATTATGTCCCTTCTGAAAGTTAACATTGTGATTTCTTTGGAACCTACTTCTGTCTACACTGTGATGTCTTTGTTTGTTATTATGATTGTAGGCCATATTAGACGCCACAGGTAGAGGTTCTCTTAATGAGGAGTTAGAAATGGTTGCATTCGGATGTGCCGAACAGTAGTTTAAAGAAATTTTTTCCAACTCGTCAATAGTACCTGGTTTACGCTCCTGCAAATATGCAAAGAATGGCTGGCTAACCGAAGATAATACCTTATCCCGTAGTAGCAAATCAACTAATTTGTCGTACGATTTGTTGACTTCTGCCAGTTCAACCCATCTATTAAATGTATTGCGTATGTTCGCAATGACTCCTGCAAAATCTTTTGGAGATTCAGGTAAAATTCCCTTAAATTTCAACCTACAGTGTTCCTCGTCCAGGTGAAACCTTCGTAAAAGCAAGGACTTAATAGCACCGTAGTTATTTGCTATTGATGGGTCAGCATTTTGAGAAGCCGTCAATGGTTCTCCAACCAAAAATTCATTTAACTTGAGTACCCATGACTCTTCGGGCAAATGATTTGTTTTGCAAGTCTGTTCAAAACGTGACAGGAACGATGAAAGGTCGTCCACGTTTAAGTTGAAAGTGGGTAATTTAAAGTTGTAGAAATGTTTAGTTTGGCTGGATGACGATCCATTTTGTGCGTTATTATTCTGGTTTGCATCAGCACTTTGTGCTTGTAATCTTGCTGTCTCCAATTTAATACGCGCCAATTCCATTTCTTGTTGTAAAATAATTTCCTCTCGTTTCAATTTATTCTCTTCTTCCTGTTGAGCAATTTCTCTTAATCTATTTTCCTTGGCAATTTGCTTCATCTCACGTTCTGCTTCCTCTTTCTTTAATGCAGCCTTTTGTTCCTCCATTTCTGCTTTATGTTTTTCCAGTTCTGCCTCAGCAAACTGACGAAGTTCTTGGGATTTATAACCATATTCTTTACCAATTTTAACGAAATGGTCTATAGTAAGCATTTTGACTTTTATCCGTAAGTAATTATTGATAATTACTGATTAAAATAGTCAATAGTAGCTTCAGAGTAATTATTATACTTACTCAACTTAGGAATATTCAATATAAATAATCACAATAGCACTGAACTCTTATGTCTAAGTTCAACTAATAGACAATATTTTGTAACAATATTGTATCTAAGTACTAACTATATCATAAATAGTTATGATATCTGTTAACTATAATGTAATTACATCACACAATTAATTTTAATATCCAATAATGTTGGGTATGATTCATTGTAATTATATTGTTCAATGTACTAAGTCACTCTCTTAGTACCAGAAAAGTATATTAAATAATATACAATGGGTCTGTCACCTCAAAGGTAGACTATAAGATTATTTTATTTGGTCAATATATATATATTATATTATTATTATTATTATTATGCCCTAGGCATCTCTTATAAATTGTAGTGCTAATTTCTTGGACTATCACTGCATAATTATGCAATGTCCCATATTAACCTTAAATGTCAGAAAAAAAAATTAATTAAATTAAATTACAAGTGTATTATTGAATATAATGTCATATTATTAATGTAGTATTTAATATATATCATGAGTACAAACAAAACAATGATGCAACTAAAGGGTACAAACAATGTCAAGACGCAAACAAGACATTTTCACAATTAAAAATGAATTTATGAACTAAATAAAACAAGCGGAAGTGTCACACGGAAAACGAAGGGTCAAAGATTGACCCGAGGTCAACTGAATATGCAAAGTACACAAAAAAATGACTGCAAAAAATGATGACATCACAGGACTCATAACGGACGAACATTTAACAATCAACAAATAAATGATAGTAAGAGTAGACTGGACGAAATAGTTAACGAACATGATACAAAACTGAATAAAAATGTGAACTTAGTACAAATAAAATACACCAGTTATCTACGGAACGGTACAGTTAACACAATCGTCAAACGACAGCAGATTTGGACAGGCAGTCCATTCGGCAGAATCTTCGATGGAGCTCCCAAAAAGTGCGATCGTTTAACTGCCCTAAGAAACGACCGAAATCAATTCAGGCATCGTGAGAGCCACAGAATCTAATTTCGGTTCATCCTCCCTACCGCCCACTAGTTAACAACACCTTAAAACAACAAAAGTACATTAAACATAGGTAAAAACATGCCTATGTAGGCAGAAGGCATGGACTCAGTTAGCACTGTCACGTTAACGACAATAGTTATTGAGCTAAACTTATCTTTATTTGCTGCTTCACTTGATGCTCGTTGTCGTCGACGGCTAGGCCTGTGCCTTTGACTGTCTGCTCCTGATGGGCAGGCAACGGTAGTCCATCTTGTGCATCTTGATAAATTTGAAGCGAACTAGAAAGGCGTTGAAAAGATGTCTTCTTCACGGCGACAATGCAACAGTGACGTCATGTTGCTATTCATGATCACGTGCGTCACGTCAGCTTCGTAATGGTCATGTGATTTTCATTCAAACGTAAATATCGTGGAGGCGTGTGGAACACAGAAAAAAAATTTTCTCTTCTGTCGATCCCCACATTGGCCACCAGTTTTGTTGAAGGACTTTCGTGTGGGGTTACTGGTTGTGTTGCCTGAATTCTGATCGTGCTAATGTTCTTACGCGAATGGGGTGAACCTCACCTTCGGTTTGTCGTAATGCCTGAACTTGGCATCAAGATGTAAACAACTGTTCATCTTATTAACTCAGCAACTTGACATAAAATACGTAATTCATAAGGTTGAATGGTGTAACGTGATTCAACGAATAATGCCTCCGGTTCGAGTCCTTCACAATTTAATATGGATTACACACATACATAAACAGTTCAATTCACACATGAGGTACATGCATCAATCAATCAGTAGCGTAGACTGCTGTTTTACGTGTCAATGTCCGTTTAAGGATACAATGCAGTAATTGTCGTCAGAACATCACAGCTATATGCACGCGCAGATAGAATGGCTACCTGCCGACAGTGAGACTGTGAGTCTAATTACTTCGTATAAAGTAGACGATTATCTTTCTCCTTCCAAGGATTTAGTTAATCACTAACCTCCATAAGTTTCCTCTCTCGTAGAGTTCTAGGACTGACCCTGGTCCTGCATAAATACACATATAAATGGCTATATCATGCCATTAATTTGGAAGGCTAGAAAAACGCAGCTATTCAGCTTGACGGTCAAGTAACAAAGGGTAGCGTCTCCTAGTTACCGACTGTGACCCAAACAACGCTAGACACGTCATAATCGATCGTGTATGGAGCGTTCAATAATTGAAACATCTATCGCAATATATTAAATGTCTTAACCTTTACAATTGCACGTCTGCTAACCTTTAGCAGACGGCGTTAATAACATATACCGTAACAGACACGTCTTACATTTAATCGTTGGATTGAGTTGTCCAAAACAGAAAAGACATATGAAGCCCTTATGGACTTGTTGCTCATGGACAAAATTATGTCATGTGTTATTAAACCCTTCTTGGAATTCCTACATGAGCGTAAACCCAAGACACTAAAAGAAATGCAAGAATATTGTGACCAATACGTCACTGCACACCCTGACATAACTCTTAGCAACACTAAGATTAAAGAAGGTATGCCAGTTGCATCAGCAACACCATACAACCCTAATTATTCACACAAATTTCAGGGACAACAAAACAAGTTTGGAAAAAAAGGTAACCATAATAGTTATCAAAACCAAGGAAACCAATCATTTCAGGGTTCTTCTGCGAAGAACTGGAGACAAGCTGACAGCCCTCGATACAGAGGTGGTCATAATTATAGGAACTTCCGCAGAGGAAGTCATTATAGGAACTATCCAAGTCATCCATCATGGAGACAACAAGACCATAATTATAGAGATACTCATTATAATGAATATGATAATGGTAACCATGAGAATTATGACTCAAACCCAAATAGGGGTTACAATAGAGGGAATAATAATGATTACAGAGGCAATAATAATCGAGGTAGATCTCAATACAAAAAACATAAATCTCATTATCAGGCAAACTCTGCACAGCAAGAGTCACATGAAGCCTATAAACAGAGTAAAGATAATAATGATGCTAATAATATGGCATGTTCCGCTTTTGATTTTGGGAGAGCATCTCAATGCCCCCAATGCAAAACATTATTTGAACCAACTACGGTGTCCACTTTAAGTTGTGGCCATCCTCTTCCCGCTCTTCCAGCGTCAGTCGCGCATGATGGAAGAGGTTCTCTTGTCTTGAATAGAGGTTTAGTTGATGGTACTCCAGTCGCAGTTCTTTTCGATTCGGGGTGCACCACCATTGGAGTGAGGCAGTCACTCGTAGATCCTTCTCGTGCCACTGGAAAAGTAGTCAAATGTATGACATTTGGCGGCACCTTAGAGAAATACTCTACTGCTATCATTAGGATTGCTACTCCTTTCTTTACAGGAGATGTACATGCATGTCTTCTGCCGAATCCGATCGCTGATCTTATCATCGGTCGTATTCACGGAGTCAAAGAATGCACTCCACAACAAATTTCCGTTTGGTAAAAACAGAATATGCAAACCGCTAATGCTGTAGTCACTAGAGCTCAAGCTCTTAATATGCCTTAAACTTCATCTACTGAAGTGCATAACCAGGATGATCCCTTGGTAATTTCTCGTGACTCGTTTATAAAACAGCAAGAAGAGAATCCGACTCTAAAGAAATTCTTCACTCTTGCAACAAAAGGTGATCCGAATAAAGATAAAAAGCGTAAATCTTGGATTACAATGAAGAATGGCGTACTTGTACGTATGGTGCAAGACTCCGCCAAGTCAAGTCATTCTCAGATTCTTGTGCCCAAGAATTTGAGAGTTAAAATTTTGCAACACGCACACGACTCTCAGTGTGCGGGACATATGGGTTTTCCCGTACAGAGTCAAGAGTTCTTGCGGCTTTCTTTTGGCCTTTTGTGAACAAAGACATACGGATTTATTGTCGATCTTGTATAGTATGTCAAGAAGTCAAATCCAAAGGTCCACGCCATGCTGCACCTATTCAGGCTGCAGACATTCCTATTCGACCATTTCAGAAAATGGCGATAGACATCATTGGTCCATTTAAGATCAAATCTGCTAGAGGACATCAGTTTATCTTAACGTGTGTGGACATGTGCGCACGTTGGCCAGAGGCTATCCCTCTGAAGAGCATTACTACTGCTGATATTGCAGATGCTCTATGGCTTATATTTTCTCGTCTGGGATTCCCCGGAGAAATATTATCAGATCATGGCACATAACTAATATCGGATACCATGTCTCAAGTAATGTCTACTCTGCAGATAGAGAGATCTTTGAGTAGTATCTATCATCCTATGTCCAATGGGATGGTCGAACGGCTAAATAGAACACTCAAAAACTTACTAGGGAAGATAACTGAGGATCATCCTCAAGATTGGGATAGGGTTTTACCCGCGGCCCTCTTCGCTTACAGAGAGGTTCCCAATGAACATACAGGATTTTCTCCCTTTGAACTTGTCTTTGGCGCGCGACCGCGCGGCCCTATGTCTTTGCTTCATGATCTCATAACCGCTGATAATATAACCGATGACACGAAATCTTCTTATGAATATGTCATCGCGCTGAGGGAAAAGATTATCGAAGCGTGCAAATTGGCAACTTCTTCTTCTGAATTTGCTAAACAGAAGGCAAGACAATTTGCCAATAAGAAAAGAACCTTACGACAACTTTGTCCTGGTGACAAAGCATTTGTTTTGCTACCTTGTAGGGAAAACAGACTTCTTATTTCTTGGAAAGGTCCGTACGATATAATCTCGAAAATTTCCGATGTTGACTACATTGTCGATATTGATGGTAAGCATAAAACCTTCCACATCAATATGCTTACGGAATTCCATGAACGTCCGGATTATTTACAGCCTATTTTCCAGGCAACGGACGATTCACCAGTCCAACATAGTCATTACTCATCACTGTCCGTAATACAGGATGAGGAAACAAGTTTTTCGGATGTTAATCTTCCGCTTCCGATGATTCCACTTCATTTTAGTGAATCATGGAAAAATGTTACTGTTTCTCCCGATTTATCTTTAGGAGAACATCGACAAGTTTCGGTTATGTTACAAACATTTCAGGATGTCCTTACTGACATCCCTTGACAAACTCATGTCATTGAACATGACATTATTCTAACTGACCATAATCCTATTAGAGTCAGACCTTATCCTATTCCTATACATTTTCAAGCACAGGTTGAGAAGTAGTTGGATGAGATGATAGATTTAAAAATAATAGAACCATCCACTTCTGCGTATTCTTCGCCGATGGTTATTGTCCGGAAAAAAGACAATAACATACGTCTTTGCGTTGACTATCGCAAATTGAATCAAGTCACGAAGTTTGATGCTGAACCTATGCCTTTACTAGAAGAGCTACTTACTAGGCTTTCTAAATCTCATTTTTTCACTAAACTAGATTTGTCCAAAGGATATTGGCAAGTTCCTCTATCTGAACGCGCCAAACCTTTTACTGCTTTTTCTACACCTAGAGGCCTTTTTCAATGGAATTTCATGCCTTTCGGCCTTATGAACGAACCAGCTACATTCGTACGCATGATGCGTCGGATCTTATCTCATCGCGCAGATGTCAATGCATATATTGATGACATCTGTCTTTTCAGTGATACTTGGGAAGATCACTATTTAGAGTTAAATGAACTATTGTCTACCTTACGCGAGTATAACCTGACAGCGAAAACCTCTAAAGCCTGTATTGGTTTTAGCGAAATTGCTTTCTTAGGTCACCGTGTCGGTCATGGTTTCCTAAAGACAGAGGACCATAATACAAGTAAAATACTTAACACTTCTATTCCTAAGACTAAAAAGCAAGTGCGAAGTCTCTTAGGTCTCATACAATTTTATGGAAGATTCATTCCGAATCTTTCTTCGATCATGGCACCTCTTTCTTCCTTGCTAAAGAAAGGGTCTCCTAATATAGTCCATTGGACTCAAGAATGTCAATCCTCTTTGGATAAGATCAAAACTATATTTTCTACTGCACCTATTTTAGTGTTACCTACTACAGATAAGACATTTGTTCTTCGTAGTGACGCTTCATCCACAGGGATTGGAGCGGCACTAATGCAAGAGTACGCTGGAACTCTGCATCCTGTGATGTATATTTCTCGAAAACTAAATGCTGCAGAGAAGAATTACTCGGTCCTAGACCGTGAATTATTGGCTATGGTTTGGTCAATTCTTAAACTTCAAAGATTTCTTCTTGGCGCGCATTTCATTGTAGAAACAGACCAGAAAGCTCTTACAGCTATTCAAAGTAAAAATCTGAAGAGCGCGAGATCAACGTGATACGCGATTCCTCTTCAGCCTTTTCATTTTTCGGTACGAGCTATCCGTGGATCAGATAATGTGATGGCAGACATTCTGTCTAGATGCCCACATGATTCCACTTAACTGTTGAGTCTTGGACTTCTTAAAACTTCCAACTCGATAACAGATTTTTCTTTTCTATATCAAGATAGATACACATTGTAATTCGTAATGATACTACGTTCATTGATATATATATTCACCGGTACTCGTTGATGATTTTTCTTTTTGTCAATCATGTACTTCGAATGCTTAAACTGATAGTGTTATATGCATTGTGTCATTGCAAGTATAGTAGTATGCGTTGGTGACACCTCCCTGGAAACACTTATGCTTAAGAGAAATGCTTTCTCTGAGAGGTTGAGATGTATTCTCATCAGTCGATCTATATTTCGACTTTGCATTAATCTGGCTTAAATAATTCCAGATATTTCTCATCTGCGCAGTATTTATGCGTTGGGAGCCTATTGTATGTTGCTCTCAGATGAAAAAAAAAATTATTTTCATTTTTTTTCCGGGGGGTTGTGGTAATCTGTTGCGCACATATTCTTTGGTGGCACGGATTACGCATACATAGGTAATATGTATTTATTTGTCTGATAAAAATATATTTATCTTTGAATGCACGTTGTTCGATCTTAACCCTCTATTGGGCCATTTATGAAATAGTTGGAAAAAAAATTCTTGGAGTGGTTTTTGTGGCTGTCCCATGTCTGAAAAGTGGTGTGAAGGTTAATTTTGGGCAAAAAAATGTTTAGTTAGTGTTTTATGGGTATGTTGCCAATTGGCAACAAATCACCATTAAGGTTGGGAACATTTATTGTTGCCATTTGGCAACATATATCTTTTAACTATGTTTTTTTATGTCTAACAACATCTATTTCACCTTTTTTTACTCCCTACCTACATTTAATATTTAAACAGTAAATAGCAGACAACAAAATTTGTGAAACTTCATGAAGTTAAGTGTAATTTATACAGAAAATGCCACACATACAATGAAACATATAGTTACTGAAAAAAAAAAAATCTTCTGTCTCGTGACTCAATCACAGCTCTACACTCATGTTTCATGAAATACTTTGAAACAGTTTGAATGTTTATTGAGGCACAAGTGTAGGTTACACTTCTCACAGACAGTTCTGGAGTACCCCTTGCATCCAGGAAGTTTGCACCTCCCTTTGTTGGTGACGGAATTGGGGCTGTGGCCAACATTGTCAGTTCTGACATGAAAAGGAGGTACATTTGCTGTTTGCCCTCTCTTCTTTTTAGCCACCAGCTGTGTCTCAGTGCTTCCTGATGGCCTTCCCCTTTTATTATTTTCACTTTTTTCCTGCTTTTAGGAGACACAAAGCAATCTGCAACTTGAAATCAACTAATGGTAGTCTGTCCTTTTTTTTCCATACCATCCTTACACACATCTGAACAATAAGTTAGCCAAGCTTGCACCACAGAAACATCCAGGAAATGAAACAATATTCTGTGGTACCATTTCTTGGATCTAATAGGTATACGATAGAGTGCCAGCAAGGAGTCCAGCAAATCTACCCCTCCCATGAACATGTTATATTCTTTCACAGCTGCAGGGCAAGAAATGTGTATTTCCTTCTTGGCTTTTCTGTCCCATCTTCTGACTACACATTCTGGTTCAACTGCTGCATAGGTGCTTAGCAGTGTGACTGCTTTATTGTCATACCATTTGATAGCTTTCAATGTGGCTCCGTTTGTTGCTGCAGTACAAACAACAGATGACCCTCTTCCTTTCGTTTTCAGTTCCTTATCGGAACACAGATTACACCCTTTCAGCCGGTTTGCGCGGACAGTGCCAAGACATGCAATGCCTTGTTTCCAGAGGCATGCCTGCAATGCTGGCGAATTAAACCAGTTGTCAAAATATACTTTATGCCACACATTTTTAGGGATACGTTGAAGAAGTCTCAGCACGATATTAGCTGATGCTCCTAAATCAGGTTGGCCAGGACACACGTCAATTTTTCCAGTGTAAATTTCAAAATCATGAATCAAACCAGAAATGCTTGAACAAACGAAGACTTTATAGCCCCACTTTTTGGGTTTCTTTGGGTTGTACTGACGCAGAGATGATTGACCTTTGAATGGGATAACTTGCTCATCAATGCTCAGCCTTTCTGCTGGTTTGATTGAATTGAATTTCACTTTCAGAGCGTCAACTAAAGGTCTTAATTTGAACAATTTGTCGCCTTCATTGTCTTGCTGCTTGTTGTTGTCATTGCAGTGAATGTTACTTTTGATTTCTTTAAACCTCTTGTTCGTCATAGTATCAGCAACAAGTCCATAGCGCGTTGTAGAGTCCCAGTACAATTTACAACTGGGCATTCTAACAATACTCATCATAAACGCAATTCCAAAAAACTGTTCCAGTTCTGGCTGACTCAATCTGAGAGGCTTCATGATGTTTTTCTGGATGCTGTACTTGTTTGATTCAGTGACCATATGTGCCATTGTATCATCATCAATGAATCTGCGGAAGTATTCTATTGGTTCTGAGGTAACTGATACGTGTGCCGAATCACCAGAGAAGGGCGGAGCTTCAGAAGATACATCTGAGGCTTCACGGTGTCTCCATAGCATCCGACGACGATCAAAGGTTACATCTGTGTCCTCCAGCTCTGATGCAGATGATTCTGAAAAAAAAGAAAACAAAGATATTAATTATCTGGCAACATAAACAATCATTTATTGGTATACTGGTGTACATGTTATTATTCTGATAATAGTAATAATGATAAAAATTATTCTAATCCACATTATGGTATAAAGCGTTCCACAAGTAAGTCTCCGTCAGCCGATATTTAGTACCTGATGGACTAGGCTGAAACTGTACATAGGTTGTACACTGATGGACAAGGCTACAACTGCAGTCTGAAATAAAGTGGCCACATTAAAAAAAAAACATCAATTAAATTCAACAAACCTGAATCGGTTGTGTCCGAGGAAGGGCCGGGTTGCCACGTGTTATCCAGGATGTCTTCAGCCTCACTGTCTGACAGCTCACTATCGCTAGAAGCCTCAGGTATTGGTCTATAGATTGTAGTCTTTTGGCTGTAAAACTTTTGAGGATCCATTGTGTTTAACTGTAAAAAAAAAAATTAAAAAAAATGACAACATATACATTTTGTAATTCAAAAGTTTTTCATCACAAAATTGTTTAATCTCATCTGATGATACATTATGTTTTGTGATTACTGGCAATTTTAGTGGTTATCATGTGTAGTTTAGTTCTAAAAGTCAAGTCTAGATGAAGTAAATATGTTTTATTCATTTACAATATTATTAGTAATTTATACTGGTAATTCTACTATTTACATTGACCTTTTTAGGATACATAAAATTGCAAATAACAACTTTTTTTTAAATGATGAAGTTTAATCAATTATAATGAGAATAAAATACTAATGTTGTTGATTACAGAGAAATACAACATTAAATATCATTTATTAGGTAAAAAGCAACTGTTGCCAATTGGCAACATGAAGTGGTTTTTATTCCTTAATCGACTTTTGTTGCCAAATGGCAACATACCTAAAATGTAAAATAAGAGTAACTTATTTTATTTATTTATAACTATTAAAGCATTTGTTACAAAGATAAGTGGTTTAAGTTACTCAACATATTTTTTATACACCGTTTTCATAAGGAATTTTAAAAAATAATGTGAAGTAAACTCACCTCTCAATTCGATCTTGCAAACCAGCTACCATGCCTTGACAAAAGAGTGCGTGAAAAAAAAGTATTTCTCCGACAAATGAGTTACCCGGTAATTTAAAATTGGGAATGTTTCTAGAACACAATAAAACAAAAAAATTATTAATTTGAACGCCGGATAGTGAAATAGATGACTTTAAACGGTATGTTGCCAAATGGCAACAAGGCCCAATAGAGGGTTAAGGGACAGAACTCAGATTAGGCGATGGGTATTCATTCTGTGAGTTATCGCTCTTTGTATCGTTCCTGAAAATCGAACTCAGCGGAGGAATCCAGATTTACTTTGATCTATTCTGTGTTTGGTTAGGAATAGATTGTTATTGCTTCAGAATGTCTATGGCCCGAATCTATGTGTAGTTCTTGTCTATGTAGGACGAGTATGTCCTATAGCTTGATATCTTTGTATGTTTATGTCGAATTATTTTTCTTGTACTGTACTTTAGGGGTCAGGTGCTTTTCGGCGCATGAAGATACGTTAGGGGGTTCTTCGGTGATGTAGAAGCCTATGGCGGGAGTCATGTCGTAGACCTGCCCAAAGTTTGTGATCTCTTCAATTTATCATGGGGACGAAGATAGTTTCTTCCAGGATTGTTTAGTCTATGAGTTCCCCAGTTGTGATTCAATAACGCCGGGAGAGCGTTTGTGCTTGCTAGTGTATTCTTATGTCAAGGTAAACGTACTTTTGCTGACTTCGTTCATTCCTAGGCTTAAGATGGGCAGACGTTTACATGAATCTACCTATGTCAGTATGTCAGAACGACATATTATCTAGCAGCACTGTTTATGTTTCTATACAGCAATTATAAGGACAGATTATGCTGATGCTTGTGGAAACTTTGATATTCATGAATTGAATCTTTATTGAAGCTTAGTCGTGCATCGTTATGGTGAGCGATGTTTACAGGACCAGGAGCCATCTTGGAATCCTACCTATTGTCAGTCATCTATCCGAGAACAGGGATGCCCTTATTATCCGATGATGATCAAGAGATCACACTTATGAAAGGAAAATCTATTATGGGTGATTTAACATTCGCTCAGAAGATATTTGCTGAATGCTATTTAAAGAAATCTCCGCTTGGGTGGAAGCTACACTTCTGCTAAAGGAGGGTCTGTCCAGGAGTCACCGTAAACATTATTGATTAACTGACATGACTAGTCAGTAAGGCCTGATGAAGATTTGTTAAACATTATATATTAACTGACATGATCAGTCAGTAAGGCCTGATGAACATTTATATGAGATATGGAACTCTGAACGTTTGTATACTGATGTTCCATTGTGATTGTCCTCAACATGAATGCCAATTTATTATTGTACACCGTGGGTCAACAATATGCTATTGATGTCGACCTGTGTTCCTGCAACTGTAACCGTTCTGTCAAGTGTGTGCGTCCCATTAAACTGTTGAAACGTTCACAGTAGTCTGTATCCTTAACTTCTGATACGTATGAGTGAGTATTTGTACTTCCAGTCAACTTTACAGAACAGTTCACACATTCGCGTATTAACAGTCACTCTACCACTCATGATACACATTACATCCTTGTTGAGTCCTCAAGACGTTTGGAGCAAGATGACCTGTACACCTGACACTGTGCTCGGTTGTTTGAGTTGACTATTCAGTCCCAGTACATCTTTACAACGTACACTGATAAAACACAGTATACAGCATCCAAGAATAACAGCCTTTATCAATATGACCTCATAAAAGGCGTTTATCAATGTGGTAGGCCAGATTACCAGGTTTGACCTGCACAGTGAAGATTACCAGAAGTAACAGCTACTGATACCAGTTCGTTTCCCTGACGCCTGATACAACACACCAACAGTGATAGTTTGCACTTCATTGACAGTTCCTCACGTGACCTATGAAACAGATACGGAAACTAGGTCAGGGTTTATTGACATTTTTCGTTGGACATCACAGCATTACAAGAACATTAGCAAGCAAATTAATTGTGTTAGCAAGAAATACAGTAAGCTGAGAAGTTAATATATTTCATCGGTGGATCTTCTATATACTCATTGTTGAACTTTGTAATAAATTAGTTCAAGAATTTAAAAATTTATTAAAAGTGGCAAGTTATTTTGATTAAAAAACTGAGCCTTCTTTGCAACACACTTCTTCTTCAACACATTGCACTGATGATATATATATTGTATATATGTAGTGGATTTGATGGTATTGTATGATGGTGATATTACTAAGTGTGATGCATGAGGTCAGCTGTGAAGGCTCCTGAGATAAAATGTATCTGTGAATTGTCAGAAGGCCCTTCGTGCTACCACTACGACCTCACACCTATCTTTTTTTTTTCTAATGAATGTGACTACGTTAAATGTCTAGGGTAATGATATGTAATGTGTTGTGGTAGTTTACATACACACACAGATATTTACTAAGTCTAATAATATTAATAAATGTTATAATACACTGAACTAACTCAAGTGTGTAAAATTTTGATAGTAATTTTCTTTAAATTTATTTGTTCTGAACCAAGGTTTTAATTTGGCCAGAACATATGAAAGGTTTTGCAATTATGAAAGAAATGCATGAATATTACATAATAAATGCAAGGTGTGTACATATGTATGTTACTAGACTAGTTAATATTACTACTGTTTATAGTTGTAATCTATTTTGGAGAACACTTAATGGATGTGCTGTTGGGGTGGCCTCATCACTCCCTGTCTATGGTGACTACACATTGTCCAGTTATTGGATGGAATTTTTATGGGTGTGTTAGCAAATAAGTTGAGTTGGTGAATTCTCAGCAGACCAGACGCTCACGTAGCTTGAAGGTGTAGCTCTGGTGCTGAGATCTGGTGGCCCCACCTCTCCGTGCTTGGGGGCTATATCAGAAGTCTGGTGGCCCCACCTCTCCGTGCTTGGGGGCTATATCAGAAGTCTGGTGGCCCCACCTCTCCGTGCTTGGGGGCTATAATAGAAGTATGGTGGTGTAAAGATCTGAAGTTGATTCTTTATCATTATAATATTAGCACTGACTGACTGGTCTTAGAGATTGATTAAATGGTGATGGGTGTTCCTTTAATGGTTACACTGTTCATACGCCCACACAGAGCAGAACAGTTTCTTATATCACGCGAATGTCAAAATATCAAATTCTGAAAGACTAAACATACCACTGCTTCACACGAGATCCTGCTATTAAATTCATTCTGTTTGTTGACCTAGATTTCCGCCACCCAGGCTATTTGCGCGAATACGTATGTGTAAGCTCCTTCTAAACTGAAAACCACCACTGTTACTATATGTGGTTTCAGTCTGATGATTACTCCTTTTAATAGTTAAAGGCTATTTATGGTCATGCGTGACTACCGTCACGCCTACTGTTCTCCTACCGTGTTAAATGTTGTAGTGAGTGTGCGTGGTGCATTCACACGCCACAGATACACACATCAGAGGCATGGAATGGTGTAACGGCAGGTGTACTGTTAATAACGTTTATTTTACACCACAACACGTTCATGAAATACACAGAATACACAGTCACAATTAAGTACAAGTCATAGCAATACAATAATACAGTACTCCAGTCACATCTCCACTTCTCATAATCATGAGCGCTATATAATATTACTACTGTTCTCTCAGCCACGGTCGGCATCCCCGTGCTAATATAATAATAT
The DNA here is from genome assembly GCA_024509875.1 of Oreohelix idahoensis. Lineage (NCBI taxonomy): Eukaryota > Metazoa > Mollusca > Gastropoda > Stylommatophora > Oreohelicidae > Oreohelix > Oreohelix idahoensis. Next base: position 206,554 of record JAMPIV010007040.1, read on the forward strand.
TAATACTGGATCCTCTCAGCAACGGTCGGCATCACCGTGCTTATATAATGAATTCCTCAAATATGCCTCATCAAAGACGCTCTCAACATTGGCGCTCTAATGTAAATAATAAATGGCCGTCTAGCAACGGTCGGCATCCCCGTGCTAATATAATGATATTAATACTGGATCCTCTCAGCAACGGTCGGCATCACCGTGCTTATATAATGAATTCCTCAAATATGCCTCATCAAAGACGCTCTCAACATTGGCGCTCTAATGTAAATAATAAATGGCCTCTCCAACGATGCTTCCAACATCAGCATCACAATAAACGGACAATGGATCCCTTTTCCCAGCAACGGTTGTCCAATAAATAATGGCCTCCTTAAATATGCTTCATCAAAGACGCTCTCAACCTTGGCGCTTTAATATAACTGTGGATCCTTTCAAAATAACAATTGCCTCCTCAAATATCATATAGATCCGGTTAGCCAACGGACATCATCCTCGCCGTGCTAACTACATCAATGGTGAATACTTTCAGCAATTTCTCGCAAGACTGCACTCCCTGGCAATCTGCAGTAATCTCGCCTTCACTCATCTTGACATTTATATATTCAAACAAATGTCCTGGATCCTTACCTCATCAAAAATACTCACAAACACAATTCTCCAATAAATTCAGAAATTATAGGCCTACACAAATAATATGGCCTTTATAACTTTTGCACTGCGCAGGCATTCTCAAAACACACACTGTAGAACCGACCTCTCCCGTCGGTACCCAAAAACAGACTGCCTTAGTTCACACACTAGATCCGCCAAAAAAGACACGAGACTCGGTTGTTTAAAAACACAACTCAGTCTCGAAAATTGCATGGGCTAGTCACACGAGCTTACTCACAGCTCAAGACAGTTCACAGAAAAAAAACATCTCCGCGATTTGAACTGACCAGTGTTCGCCACTTGGAAACTTCTCGATCACACGAGGGAATTCCCCTAATACTATTTTAACTTAACATCAGCTTAACCAAGCAACATAACCCGTAATCGAATCTATTTGCTTAACATTTACAAGATCACTTCCCCTTGATAATATTTACTCTGTAACAGTTGCCACACCGCCCGGGAAAAAAAAATGATTTATCATTTTTTTGTTGAAAAATTTAAGTTCCAAAAATTTAGAAATAAATGAAGTTATATTATATGGCTACCAAAAATGTACCTAACAAAAAACATACCTATTACAATAGTACATCTATACACAATTTCAGCAATAAATGTAAAATTACAACTAAAACATCAAACATAATCAATCAAATATCCCAATGAATGTTACCGATGTAAATTACAACAAAAGCATCAATCATAATACAAGCATACCAAAATTAATCTTAATAGAACACTAAGCTAAGTACATTTAGTACAAGTAACAACCAATAGAAAGTGAAAGAACAAGATCAAACAACAGAAGAATGATCTGTAGTAAAGAAAAGTAAGAAATCGGAAAATGAGAAACAATTAACAATAGCACAAGATAACCAATAAGAACAACAATTTCATGTACAATAAATACAAATTTATCAAAATACTAGTTACATTATATTAAGTTATATAATTAACTCAAGAATACAACGAATGAAAGTATAAGTATCGAAGGAAGAAGAAGTATACAAGTAGAACGAAAAGAAACGAAGATGTGGTACAGAAATATAAACAAGATATGAACACATATCGAAAAGACAACAAAAAGATAGAATGAAATGAAGGATATTCAACAAAGACGAATGGAAAGCAAAGATATGAACGCATAGAAAGTCAATGACAATACATACTAATAAATGTTTAGATCAAATAATATCTTCCAAAAATTAAATACAAACATGATTACAAGGCACAAAATAAAATGTCAAAGTGTATCCATACTAACAGCACAAAACGAATAATTCATAACTAACCAAAGTCTAATAAGTAATTTAACTAAGTTACCAAAGTTATACTTAACTGAAAATAAATTATAAACCTTACACAAACAAATAATAGCATTTGCGATAACTAAGTTTTGACCTAACGCAAAATCAACCGCTAAATAATAAAAATACATCATAATCTCAAATAAGACAAGTTCCAAAAGAAGTAATATCTCTTTCAATCATAGGGCACACAAAAATAATTTACAATGCCAAAAACAATTTTTTTTTAAAAAATTACCATACAAAGTATTTTAGAACGATAAGTTATCAAAAAATAAAATTATTATTTAAGTAATTCTAAGTCATAACTAATAAACTAACAATGAAATTAACTTCTAACCAAATTAGAGAAGCATAAAATATCTTATCTCTAGACAAACACTTAAATCAAAACATGTAAGTTTTTTTGTTTTTTTTTTAAATACATCACCAAAAAAAAAAAACCTAAGAAAATTACAATGTCATCTGTATATCAACTTTCCAACATACAAATATAACATAATGTTACAACAATCTGTCCATCTTTAAACAAACAAAAGTATCAGATGTGTCTATCAATTTTTACAAAAAAAGTTCAATTTAATTTATAAGTTAATTCTGATTAACAATAGCGTTGAGCTTCAGTGTTATTTAACTGTAAATTTATATCTTACTCAGCCTATATATATAGTATAAATAAATCCAAAATCCATTGGTACAATAAGATATGAAAAAGATCCTATAAAAATATCTTCAAAGTTTTTATAAAAAATATTTATCAAATTAATTTGTTGCAAAAATGTTGAAAAAATCTTATTATTTAAATTCTAAGTACTATGTTCTGACAAGATCAATGTTTCTAACAATTTAAATACACAATTATTTCTGATACTGCAAGATAATTCTACAAAATCATATTACACAACATAACAATAAATTCACATAATTATCCTAACAATTACAGCTACAATCCGAAAAATATACAGAAAAAATGAGCACAGGTTTGACACCGCTCACTGCATTTATCAAAAATTACACACAAATTATTACCAACACATATGTTACACACAATCAAAACAGAATAGTATACAATTGCATAAAAAATTGGACTGGTACATTCGAAACAGTCATATATGTTCCACAAAAAATATATATATATAGCAATCAAATGATTCATCAAAATGAACATCATAATGTTTCAAAGAAATTACAAATATTTTAATAGAACATCATATGATATATTATTCACAGAATACAATAACATGTACTATTCTAAAAAATAAATCAGCTGTAAGAAAAAATATTCCCGACAATCCGTCATTAATTCTTGATCCTTCAAAAAGTGATTCGTCAGATGTATAGCGAGACACTCATAGGTTCCGCTTGATAAATAATCCACATTCTTCACGAATAATGTCAACAAGTGCGCCAACTCATCACAACGTCGCACGCTACGAGACAATACAAATGAAAATTTCTATTAATCATCTGTTAGATCTAATAAGGAAAAACGGAAAATCAACTTTCACGTTTACCTATTCCTTGAGGTAGGGTAGAGTCTTGGCCCCTTTTCACACACCTCAACAAGTCCTCCTTACCTCACAGAAGGCTTAGCGATCACTTGACCGTAACGAAAGTTCATCCTTGCTATAGGCTGAAAAAAAATTACTACGTTCACAAGAACGAGATGACCTTTCGCCACCACTAGTGTGACAATCAATAGTGTTATTACTTTGCTTGTAAACAACCTTGCTCTCATGTGGAGTACGGCTAACCTTGTTACAATTTCTATAATTGCTGTTAAGAACATTGTTATTTGTTCTATTGACACAGTTGTACTGTTTCACATCCCAGTTAGCATAATTACGATTAGCATTTCCTCTTGGATAAAAATATCTACCAGATAGAAATGGCTTTTTATCAACAAATTTATTACCATATTGACACTCTTTCACATAATTATTTCCACTATAATTTCTAATACTCTTAGAATCACGAAATTGTGATCTGTCAAATTGTTTCTTGTTTTTAGGCAAAGAAACATTACTATATGAAGAAATCCCTTGGTACATTTTAACCTCAGGGTTATATCTCCTATCAAAAGTATTTTTCTCCTTGTTTGTGGCAGTGTGTTTAAGAACTGGGTCACACTGACTTGACTGGGTGTGACCGAAAGATTTAACCATATCTTTATTGTTTTTCACCAAATATGTTTCCCTCCTGGAACAAGGAGTTCTATCTTTTTTTCCATCAGGGTTCTCACTTAATACCTTGTTTGTTTTTAACAACTTGAATTGAAATTTATTATTAATTCTTTTGTTATCTACAGGGTTATCTAATACTGTAGATTTTCCTTTGCTAGCTTGCCGCCAGGAACCAATATCGCAAGAATTATCGGCATTGCGTTGAAAGTTATATTTCCCTTGGAAAGATTTCTGTCCATTATTCTTGCCTTTAGAATCTGCTTTATGTCTTTCACTGTCAACACTGACAGAAGACCACCTTTTTTTCTTTAAGAGAATGTCAAGTAGACCATCCAATCTCACTCTGGCTTCTGAAATTTGAATATCTCTAAGTGAAATATCTGCACTTAATTTCTTGTTTAACCTCTCAACTCTTAAAACCTTGCAGCTTTCCTCTGCTAGCAAATTTTTAATCTTAGCGACCTTCTCTCTCTCAGCCGTTAATTCTAACAATGTCCCTGTCTCATACTGCTCTTTATTTGACCTCAACTGAGTCAACTCCAGCTGTAGAGACTGAATTTTAATATCATCATTGTTATTATACACAATCTCATCATTCTTCTTAAGGGGTACAATATTCATGTCCTTAATTTGATCACTGAGAATCATCTTATCATTCATCACCTCATGAAGCATTTCTATATAAGTTTGCTCATGTTCATTACTCTCAATTTTCAATTTCTCATACATCTCTCTCCTTTCTTGAAGTTCCTGAGTTAGATTTCTAACTTCACTATTGTTATCCTTAATCTGAGTTTCTAACTCTTTGATTTTACGCAATGCTACACTCAATGCTGTTTGAGTACTAGCAAGTTCTGAGTTTGATTTGCCTAAATCATCTGTAAGTTTAGAGACTTTTTCATGTAACTCACTTACTTCAGCAGTACATTCTATGAAACTTTCCCTTTGCTCTAGGGTACTCTGTTTTATGTCCAATTGCTTCTTCTCTTCTAGCATCCTTTTCTTATACCTCTCATCACTTTCATGAATTAGCTTTTCACATATCAATCTATTTATTTCCGACTCAGTCAGCTCACGGTCTCCAAATCCTAATAGTTCACGGTATTTTTTTTCGTCAGGATCTATATAATAGTCCATAGTGACTTACTTACTTAGACAACTATATATGTATTAATTAAACTTTCACCTCACCAAGCCAATTATCTTTTTAAGAAATTACAATTATTTCTTACTTACTGTACACCAATTTCTGTTATAGTACCTATATATAACATACATCACCTATGCATCAACATATTCTTCATCAATCGATATAATTATCGAAACACAATGACAATTATCAACAGAATAAGTGATGGATAGTATAGGCAGACTTGCTGAAATGCAGAAAAGTGGCACAATCAACACAGAACAAAATCACTTATCTTAATATTCTTCTGTCCCTTCCGCCGACACACCAGATATCACAAAGTTCTGCAGATAAAACCGTTCCAGCGCAGAAAGGTACACAACTAGATTTTCATCTCTTCAGGTTCTTGCCAAAGTGTAGAATACGCTCAACACAGCATCAGCACGTACAGCATACAGGAAACGCAGCACAGCACCCTCTGTAACTGTTGACTTGAAACAATCTGCAAACGACTCTTCAAAACACTTCACATTTAGTTCAACTTGACTGTCTACTAACAACCTGTCAACTTCCCACTGTTATATTCTACCGTGTTGGACACAGTTAACCAACTAGGTCGAGGACCATGACACAATGTGAGGATACATAAGCCACGCCTACACAAGGCTTTCCTATCACGCGAACTCCGTGGGTTTATTCCGTTAAATAAAATGGCCCACCACTGTAAAGATCTGAATCTTCACTCTTTATAATATTATTACTGTTCTCTCAGCAACGGTCGGCATCCCCGTGCTAATATAATAATATTAATACTGGATCCTCTCAGCAACGGTCGGCATCACCGTGCTTATATAATGAATTCCTCAAATATGCCTCATCAAAGACGCTCTCAACATTGGCGCTCTAATGTAAATAATAAATGGCCGTCTAGCAACGGTCGGCATCCCCGTGCTAATATAATGATATTAATACTGGATCCTCTCAGCAACGGTCGGCATCACCGTGCTTATATAATGAATTCCTCAAATATGCCTCATCAAAGACGCTCTCAACATTGGCGCTCTAATGTAAATAATAAATGGCCTCTCCAACGATGCTTCCAACATCAGCATCACAATAAACGGACAATGGATCCCTTTTCCCAGCAACGGTTGTCCAATAAATAATGGCCTCCTTAAATATGCTTCATCAAAGACGCTCTCAACCTTGGCGCTTTAATATAACTGTGGATCCTTTCAAAATAACAATTGCCTCCTCAAATATCATATAGATCCGGTTAGCCAACGGACATCATCCTCGCCGTGCTAACTACATCAATGGTGAATACTTTCAGCAATTTCTCGCAAGACTGCACTCCCTGGCAATCTGCAGTAATCTCGCCTTCACTCATCTTGACATTTATATATTCAAACAAATGTCCTGGATCCTTACCTCATCAAAAATACTCACAAACACAATTCTCCAATAAATTCAGAAATTATAGGCCTACACAAATAATATGGCCTTTATAACTTTTGCACTGCGCAGGCATTCTCAAAACACACACTGTAGAACCGACCTCTCCCGTCGGTACCCAAAAACAGACTGCCTTAGTTCACACACTAGATCCGCCAAAAAAGACACGAGACTCGGTTGTTTAAAAACACAACTCAGTCTCGAAAATTGCATGGGCTAGTCACACGAGCTTACTCACAGCTCAAGACAGTTCACAGAAAAAAAACATCTCCGCGATTTGAACTGACCAGTGTTCGCCACTTGGAAACTTCTCGATCACACGAGGGAATTCCCCTAATACTATTTTAACTTAACATCAGCTTAACCAAGCAACATAACCCGTAATCGAATCTATTTGCTTAACATTTACAAGATCACTTCCCCTTGATAATATTTACTCTGTAACAGGTGGCCCCACCTCTCCGTGCTTGGGGGCTATAATAGGCTGCTCTGACAAAATGTTACTGCACGGATCCACTCTTGTAATTTTCAACAACTCATTTGACACCGCATTGGTGCCAACTGAAACTCACAGTTCTGCAATCAAAGTATTAGTCATGTGTCAGAATTCCATCCTCTAACCATTTCTGGACACAACACTACACAACAACAACACCACATAGACGGGTCAGATCTTTCTGACCAAACAACACATCTTACCAAGTTGGTTTCACATAGGATAAGTTCTCCCAGACTACGTATTCTGAAATATGTTCATTAGCTTCCTGCCATAGAATAGGATAGGTGATATGTTTCACTGATCTCAACACTTGATCTGTCCTTCATAATCCTTGCTGGAGTTTATGTATTTTATTTGTCTCTAGACCCTGAACTGGGGCGGGGGGTCTAGAGCGAATCCTTACTTGTTGTAAGGGACAGATTATGCTATTGCAGTATCAAATCACTCGAAACCTTAAACAAATATTAAAATGTACAAAGAAATAATTTCAGTCTTACCAGAATTATGAATATAGAACACAGTTAAATGCTAGCAAAACTCAGCTGAGCTGCTGGCTTTAGGATGGCGTCCCTCTAAATATTTCAATAGCTTCTGGGAATTACACCACTTAATAATTCACTGTGTCTACTAGGACAACTTATAATGAATGGCACAAAATGCGCGTCTGAGCGCCGATAATATATTCATCTATGGCCAATCACTGCCTTTTCTTTTTTCAAATTCAAATATCCTACCACAAAGTCATTTCAGTCATACCTCAGTCAAGTATGCCTTATTGTCTGTTGGTCCGTCCGTCTCTACTTGCGTTTCACAAAAAAACACACTTGTTTTTTGAACCAACTCTGCCTTCCCCTACACAATTTTGCCTTTAAAGTTATTTTTAGCCACAATTCACCATCCCACCCCGTCTCTTCATTCCAACTAGATTTTAGCACTTGCGTCTTCAAGGCCACAATTTTTTGAAAATTAGTGACATGTTTTATTTCAATGCAGACGATCGTTGATATGAACAACACAGTCTTTTGTCAATATCTTTCTTATTATCTGTCCGTCTGTATAAATGAAAGCATATTATTTCACTGCTCAAGATGGGCCATCCGGCCAGCTAGGTTTTATATTCCTAACATTATTATTAAGAAAAGTTACTTTTCAAATATTTTCTAGAATCTTCTGGAATGCGTTCATCACTGCATTCAAATAAACGGACTAAGTTATCGCAAAAGCGTCCAAAAAATGACTGTGGCGTATAATATCCAAGGTCCCTTTTGTCGATTTCTTTACTTTATGTCAACTTGGGGAACGTGACTTTTTCCTCCTTTCCCCACCAATTTGCGTCCTTTTAGCCTTGCTAGTTTCAAGCACGCGTTCAGTCAGATTTTTCCTTTTGATCTCCGTTCTCATCCCGTTCCGTTTTGCCTTCAAGTCTAACAATTTAATTTCCATGGCGGGTGATGACCCGCGGCGTGGGCGATCATGTATTCTAGCAGCTTACGCATTAGTTTTTATCCCTACGTTGTATCATTGGAGATATTTTAACGTTGTATCACGGTTAATTTTGTGACGTCTTGAAAACATGCCTACGGCAAGTTCTAAAACCAGTGATACCCATAGATAAAATCTCTCCTTACGCCTGCCATTACTCTAATTTTGATCACAGGGGTGCCGACTGAGGAAATCTGCACCGACATTCAATTTGCCTGGGATATATTGGATACTAAACTGATAAGGTTGAAGCAATAAAGACCACCTCAGCAATCTTGCGTTTTCATGCTTAGCCTGAGATAAGAATACGAGAGGCTGATGGTCCGTCTCGACCACAAAAGTCCTACCATACAGATAGATTTGAAACTTCTTTATTGCCCAGATTAACGCTAAACATTCTTTTTCGCTTGTGGAGTATCCTTGTTCCGCCTTATTCAATTTGCGGCTTGCATAAGCGACTGGTTTCAGTTCCCCATCAGGTGAAGATGATCTTTGCAACAAAGCCGCTCCGAGTCCTATATTACTTGCATCGGTTCTTAAGACAAAGTCCTGTGTCAAATCAGGCAGTTTGAGAATAGGCTTGCTAGTGAGTTTTTCCTTTAAGTCTTGGAACGCTAATTCACTTTGCGCAGTCCAATTAATTTTATCTGGAAGTCCCTTGCGAGTCAGATCAGTCAGAGGAGCACAAATAGAGTTAAAATCTTTGATATATTTTTGATAAAATCCGCATAACGACACGAATGATCGCACGTCCTTTTTTGTTTGTGGTCTAGGTGCTCTCTGCAGTTTTTCCAAGTTCTTGGGATCAGGGGTCATGCTACCCTGATATACAGTGTGTCCCAAGAATTCCAACTCTTTGCATCCAATACAACATTTTGTTGGCCTAGCAGTTAAGTTCGCCTCCCTAAGCCTATTAAATAACATTTCTAGAGCTTCAATGTGTTCTTCAAATGTCTCTGTGGCGACGAGAATATCATCCATGAAATTCGTGATACATGGGTTATTCAGGGGATCCAACAATTTGCGCATCATCCTTGAAAATACACTCGGAGCATTTTTCAGTCCGAATGGTAGCATGTTGAATTCATAATGTCCATCCGAAGTGCTAAAAGCCAAATAAGGTCTCACTTCAGGCTTCACTGGGATCTGGTAATAGCCTTTACTAAGATCCACCTTTGAAAAGTATTTTGCCTTGTTCAGTCTGGCAAATAACTGTTTTGTGTCTGGTAATGGATCCACTTGTCCTTCTGTGACAGCATTCAGTTTCCTGTAATCTATGCACAGTCTGTGTTCCCCAGACGGTTTTCTCAACAAAACGACACTAGAACTAAAAGATGATTCACTGTGTGAAATAATCCCCTCCTTCAACAAATAATCTATTTCTTCCTTCAATGCCTTCTCCTTCGCGAACGGAATAGAATAGGCTCTCATACAGATTGGGTTTGAGTCTACCAGTTTCATGTCATACTGTAGCAAATTTGTATGGCCTGGTTTATCTGTTAATACATCTGTATGTTCCTCCAGAACCTGTTGAACTCTCTCCCTCTGGTTTTTAGTCAGGTGCTTACTGACTTTTACCTGTGCTGCTGTTTCACAAGGATGTAATGGGTATTCATGTGAGGTGAGTGGTTCCTTTTGCATTTGAGTTGCGATAGCTAAGGTCAATAAGGGGGTGCTTTCCTGGAGTGGTCTGTCCAGATACTTCTTTAACAGGTTTACATGATAAACTTTCTCCTTCCCCTTTTTGTCAATTTTATAGCTTGTTCTAGACACCTTCTCTAGAACCGTATATGGACCTTGCCAACCAATTTGTAATTTATTCTGGCTTCCGGGTAGTAGAAGCAGCACCTTCTCTCCCACTGCCAGTTCTCTGTCCTTTGCCTTCCTATTAAAATATGCTGCATGTTTCTTCCTGGCTTGTTTCAAATTATCATTTGCCAGTTTCCATCCAGCTTTCAAACGAGTGGTCAGTTCGTTCACGTATTGATAAGATGAGGTAACAGTCTCTTCCGCCTTCTCATCTGTCCAGGTCCTTAATAGGGCTTCTAATGGACCTTTTATTGGCCTCCCAAATAGCAGAGTTGCGGGAGCCATCCCGGTTGAACTATGTGGTACCTCCCGGTACGCAAACAATGCGGCGGGCAGGAATTGATCCCACAGATCCGGTTTTTCGTGTGCCAGCTTTCTCAGGATAGAAATGAGAGTCCCGTTGAACCTCTCTACCTGGCCGTTCCCTTGTGGATGGTACGGACTACAATGAAAGTGTCTGGCTTGAAATAGCTTAAAAACTTCTTCCGTTAGTTTCCCCTTGAACTGAGAACCATTATCCGTCAAGATTTGATGCGGGAATCCTAATCGGGTAAATATTGTAAGTAGTGCCTCTGCTACATGTTTTGAATCAATTGATGGCAGGGCTACCGCCTCTCCCCACATAGAACAAGTGTCCACCAGAGTAAGGATGTAACTGTTCCTCCTCTTGGTCCGAGTGAGAGGTCCTACAATATCCACTGCAACCCTCTCAAAAGGTGTTCCCACTATGGGCATTTCCCCTAGAGTTGCAGGAGCAGTCCAGTGCTTTGGAGCTACCCTTTGACATTCTGGGCAGGATTTGACATATCTTTTTATATCCTCCGTTATCCCTGGCCAGAAGTAATGACAAGCTATACGCTGTCCTGTGGCGCTGATCCCCATGTGACCACTGAAGGGAATCGCATGCCCGAGTTCCATCACTTTATCTCTATATGAAGTGGGAAGAACCAGCTGGTTGTGACCATTTGTTCCAGTTCCGGCCTTCCTGTATAAGAGTTTGTTCTTCATAAAATATTCCCCCTTGCTCGGAGGTGTGTGGCATTTGGGCAATTTTTTAAAACATGGCTTGAGTGTCCTATCCTCAGCCTGCGCCTTCCTCATCTCCTCTGGATGAGCATTTATAGGTTCACCTTCTTCCTCCTTCTTCTGTGACCTGGTCTGCACTGTCGCCATGATCACAGGTTTCTCGGGATTCCCCAAGAAGACGTATCTACACCCCAATATCAGAGGGTAGATTGGTTCATCTATCACTGCTGCTCTGATTTCTCCTTCCACATAGCGAGTTTTCACCGTTATCCTTGCGATGGGAAGTGTCATGAGTGGTATGTCCTTAGTCGCCCCTTGTATTTCCACTGTTTCTGTGGTATACTGACTTGGGTCCACTAGGCTAGACTTCACAACTGAATCATAATCCAAACCTGTATCATAAAGGCACCTTATGGTGACCCCATTACAAATAACATCCTCACAAACTGGGGGGTGATAAGGTTCCTGTTGTCCCTTAGGATTAACCTTTAATCTTTGCGTCCCCGACTTCATTGCAGCAATGTTTGAAGGTTTCCTTCTACAAAATTCGGTGTTATGGTTATCTTTCTTGCACCATTTACACCATCTTTTTCCTTGGTTAAACGGTTTTCTTTCATTGAATTTTTGGTCATTGAACTGTGAGTTTCTGTCTCGGTAGTCATTTCTTGGCCGTTCAAAGTTTGTCCTACCTTTATTTCCCTGCTCTCTATTATCAAATTTATTAAATTGCTGTGGAGCTTTAAAATTGTCTATGTGCTTCTTTTTAGCACCACTTACCTCTGCCTGGGCTGCCTGATACCTCTCAGCGACATTTAAAACCTCCCCCAACTTCTCTGCACCTTGTTCCATGAGAAATTTTCTCATGTCTGGAGCCATGGACTCTCTCAATTGCTCAATCATGATCATTTCTTTAAGATCTTGGGTCTTCCCCAGAGCAGTCCATTTCTCCAAATAGGTTTCCAGTCTGGCAGAGAATTGGTGGTATGTCTCCCCAGACAACAGTTTGGCATTTCTAAATTTCTTACGATAAAATTCCCCATTTTTTTCGTACCTCAATAACAAAGCCTGCTTTAACATGTCATAATTGTCCTGGTCTTCTCTGTTCATTTTTGCGAAGACTTCATAAGAAGTACCTCTCAGTCCCTGTGATAGCTTTAAACTCCACCTCTCTCTCTCTAACCCATATGTAGTAGCTAATAACTCAAAACGTCCTAGGTACCCCTCTATGTCATCGTCTTTTTCAACAAAATGGTCTAAATGAAACCCCATAGCTGAGTTTGAGGCTCCCAGACTGGGCGTAGCATCTGAGGCAAAAGGGCTGGCACCATTTTCAGGAGCCTGGCCTTGTAGCTCCAGCTCCCTTAGTCGTAATTCGTGCTCCCTCTGCAACCTTCTATCTTCTGCCTCCCTTTCGGCAGTCAACCTTTTATCTTCTGCCTCCCTTTCGGCCTTTTTATCTTCTGCCTCCCTTTCGGCCTTTTTATCTTCTGCCTCCCTTTGCTGTCGTTTTTCTTCTGCCTCAATCTGCAGCCTCTTAGTCTCAGCCTCTAACCTCTTCTCTTCAGCCAACCTTTCAGACTCTAATTTTCTTTCAGCCTCTTTTTCTAATCTTCTTTCTTCCCGTTCAATATACTTATCACATTCAGCCGTTACATATTGAATTAAAATCTGACCATCCATTCCCATCTCCTTTGCCGTCAGCACAGCAGCTGATCTGAATTTGGCCAGCTCCGCCATACTTTTTAAACAAATCTAGCAATGTGCAAGATAAAATTTCCAACCACTAAAGTACTTCTAATTACTCTAGTCTAAAATAATTCTAATTAATTAATTAACTACCACTGGCTGTGAAGATTCACCAACTTTTATTTTCAGGGACACTTTTAATTTTAAGGGACACTTTTAATTTTTATAATGTGTTCCCCTAATCTAATTCTCCCCCCAGGAGATCCTAATATACTTAATGGGCTAATTATCCCGGGACAAAGAGACCCCAATATATGTAGTGGATTTGATGGTATTGTATGATGGTGATATTACTAAGTGTGATGCATGAGGTCAGCTGTGAAGGCTCCTGAGATAAAATGTAGCTGTGAATTGTCAGAAGGCCCTTCTTGCTACCACTACGACCTCACACCTATCTTTTTTTTTTCTAATGAATGTGGCTACGTTAAATGTCTAGGGTAATGATATGTAATGTGTTGTGGTAGTTTACATACACACACAGATATTTACTAAGTCTAATAATATTAATAAATGTTATAATACACTGAACTAACTCAAGTGTGTAAAATTTTGATAGTAATTTTCTTTAAATTTATTTGTTCTGAACCAAGGTTTTATTTTGGCCAGAACATATGAAAGGTTTTGCAATTATGAAAGAAATGCATGAATATTACATAATAAATGCAAGGTGTGTACATATGTATGTTACTAGACTAGTTAATATTACTACTGTTTATAGTTGTAATCTATTTTGGAGAACATTTAATGGATGTGCTGTTGGGGTGGCCTCATCACTCCCTGTCTATGGTGACTACACATTGTCCAGTTATTTGATGGAATTTTTATGGGTGTGTTAGCAAATAAGTTGAGTTGGTGAATTCTCAGCAGACCAGACGCTCACGTAGCTTGAAGGTGTAGCTCTGGTGCTGAGATCTGGTGGCCCCACCTCTCCGTGCTTGGGGGCAATATCAGAAGTCTGGTGGCCCCACCTCTCCGTGCTTGGGGGCAATATCAGAAGTCTGGTGGCCCCACCTCTCCGTGCTTGGGGGCCATATCAGAAGTCTGGTGGCCCCACCTCTCCGTGCTTGGGGGCTATAATAGGCTGCTCTGACAAAATGTTACTGCACGGGTCCACTCTTGTAATTTTCAACAACTCATTTGACACCGCATTGGTGCCAACTGAAACTCACAGTTCTGCAATCAAAGTATTAGTCATGTGTCAGAATTCCATCCTCTAACCATTTCTGGACACAACACTACACAACAACAACACCACATAGACGGGTCAGATCTTTCTGACCAAACAACACATCTTACCAAGTTGGTTTCACATAGGATAAGTTCTCCCAGACTACGTATTCTGAAATATGTTCATTAGCTTCCTGCCATAGAATAGGATAGGTGATATGTTTCACTGATCTCAACACTTGATCTGTCCTTCATAATCCTTGCTGGAGTTTATGTATTTTATTTGTCTCTAGACCCTGAACTGGGGCGGGGGGTCTAGAGCGAATCCTTACTTGTTGTAAGGGACAGATTATGCTATTGCAGTATCAAATCACTCGAAACCTTAAACAAATATTAAAATGTACAAAGAAATAATTTCAGTCTTACCAGAATTATGAATATAGAACACAGTTAAATGCTAGCAAAACTCAGCTGAGCTGCTGGCTTTAGGATGGCGTCCCTCTAAATATTTCAATAGCTTCTGGGAATTACACCACTTAATAATTCACTGTGTCTACTAGGACAACTTATAATGAATGGCACAAAATGCGCGTCTGAGCGCCGATAATATATTCATCTATGGCCAATCACTGCCTTTTCTTTTTTCAAATTCAAATATCCTACCAAAGTCATTTCAGTCATACCTCAGTCAAGTATGCCTTATTGTCTGTTGGTCCGTCCGTCTCTACTTGCGTTTCACAAAAAAACACACTTGTTTTTTGAACCAACTCTGCCTTCCCCTACACAATTTTGCCCTTTAAAGTTATTTTTAGCCACAATTCACCATCCCACCCCGTCTCTTCATTCCAACTAGATTTTAGCACTTGCGTCTTCAAGGCCACAATTTTTTGAAAATTAGTGACATGTTTTATTTCAATGCAGACGATCGTTGATATGAACAACACAGTCTTTTGTCAATATCTTTCTTATTATCTGTCCGTCTGTATAAATGAAAGCATATTATTTCACTGCTCAAGATGGGCCATCCGGCCAGCTAGGTTTTATATTCCTAACATTATTATTAAGAAAAGTTACTTTTCAAATATTTTCTAGAATCTTCTGGAATGCGTTCATCACTGCATTCAAATAAACGGACTAAGTTATCGCAAAAGCGTCCAAAAAATGACTGTGGCGTATAATATCCAAGGTCCCTTTTGTCGATTTCTTTACTTTATGTCAACTTGGGGAACGTGACTTTTTCCTCCTTTCCCCACCAATTTGCGTCCTTTTAGCCTCGCTAGTTTCAAGCACGCGTTCAGTCAGATTTTTCCTTTTGATCTCCGTTCTCATCCCGTTCCGTTTGGCCTTCAAGTCTAACAATTTAATTTCCATGGCGGGTGATGACCCGCGGCGTGGGCGATCATGTATTCTAGCAGCTTACGCATTAGTTTTTATCCCTACGTTGTATCATTGGAGATATTTTAACGTTGTATCACGGTTAATGTTGTGACAATGCTATATGTATTTATGTTACATGTTACTTGTTTGCGTATTAAATTAGTTTATATTTTTGCGGGCCTGGATGGGTGGTGACTAATATAAGGTATACCGAGTAATATTGGTCTTATATTAGCGTTCTATAGGGAGCAATTTTCTTGATTGAAAATTTGCTTGCAACGTCTGTTGCTATTTTTGTTAGTTGTGATGAGGTGTTAGTTTCTTCGTTGTTTTTGTTAATAATTTTGTGTTCCTTAGTTTTGTTTGATGTGTTTGTATTTGTAGATCTCCCCTTTTCTGTCATTTATTTTTATACACCATTTTATGTTTATACACTGTGGCGTTATTTGTTTTGTTATTACCTTGCAGTTATCATCACATACTTTGTAACATTATTTTTGGTTAAGCTTTTTCATTTATTTGATTTCTGCAATTGTTTTCATATTGTCTTTTATGCTTGTCCTTTGTTAATGTCTTTGGTTGACATATGATATGAGATAGTTGAGTACACGTATGTTAGACCAGTACTTTATTATTATTATTGTTGTACAAGGAAATATACAAGACCTTTGTAAGGCTTGTTTCCCACAGAGATTGGGATAGTGAGCTAATTATCAAGTTCATTGAGAACTTGTTCCTATTTACTTGGAAATAGATTACATTTTTGTGTCAACTGATTGCTATCATTATTAGACATCATGTCTACATTGGAACACTTTATTGAGATAGGGAAATCCCTAGGCAAGACTGGTGATAAGTTAGAGGAGTATGCTACCACTCAATATGAAAAAGCACAAAAATTTGAAATTGAGAAACTGAAAGCTGAGACTGACCAAAAGAACTTGCAGATGCAGGTGGAGGAAAGTAGATTCCAGATGGAAGAAAAAAGATTAGAAAGAGAAGCTGAGGCTGAACAAAAGAGATTAGACAAAGAAGCTGAACAAAAAAGATTAGAAAGAGAAGCTGAGGCTAAACGAAAGAGATTAGACAAAGAAGCTGAACAAAAAAAATTAGACAGAGAAGCTGAAAAAAAGAGATTAGACAAAGAAGCTGAACAAAAAAGATTAGACAGAGAAGCTGAAGCTGAACAAAAGAGATTAGACAGAGAAGCCGATGAGAGTAAGGCAAAAAGATTACATGAGGAAAAACTATTTGCATTTGAATTAGAAAAATTGAGATTGACAAATATGAGTAATGTTAATCAGGCATCTAGTGGTAATGGTAAACCTTCTACTTACAAGGTTAAGGTTCCACCGTTCAATCAGTCCAGTGACGATATTACATACTGGCTGGATAGATTTGAACGTTCTTGTCGTACACATAATGTGGATAAATCACAGTATGCTAATCAATTGTCAGAGAATTTGAAAGGTGATTATCTGACTAGTTTAAGTTTGGTTGAAGAGTCTGACAAGGATAATTATGATGTTATTAGAGCAGCCTTATTGAAAAAATATCAATTAACAGAGGAAGGTTACCGTATTTTGTTTAAGAAAATGGTACCTGAATCAGGGGTAGAATTCTCAGAATTCATTGCAAGGACACGTCTTACATTTAATCGTTGGATTGAGTTGTCCAAAACAGAAAAGACATATGAAGCCCTTATGGACTTGTTGCTCATGGACAAAATTATGTCATGTGTTATTAAACCCTTCTTGGAATTCCTACATGAGCGTAAACCCAAGACACTAAAAGAAATGCAAGAATATTGTGACCAATACGTCACTGCACACCCTGACATAACTCTTAGCAACACTAAGATTAAAGAAGGTATGCCAGTTGCATCAGCAACACCATACAACCCTAATTATTCACACAAATTTCAGGGACAACAAAACAAGTTTGGAAAAAAAGGTAACCATAATAGTTATCAAAACCAAGGAAACCAATCATTTCAGGGTTCTTCTGCGAAGAACTGGCGACAAGCTGACAGCCCTCGATACAGAGGTGGTCATAATTATAGGAACTTCCGCAGAGGAAGTCATTATAGGAACTATCCAAGTCATCCATCATGGAGACAACAAGACCATAATTATAGAGATACTCATTATAATGAATATGATAATGGTAACCATGAGAATTATGACTCAAACCCAAATAGGGGTTACAATAGAGGGAATAATAATGATTACAGAGGCAATAATAATCGAGGTAGATCTCAATACAAAAAACATAAATCTCATTATCAGGCAAACTCTGCACAGCAAGAGTCACATGAAGCCTATAAACAGAGTAAAGATAATAATGATGCTAATAATATGGCATGTTCCGCTTTTGATTTTGGGAGAGCATCTCAATGCCCCCAATGCAAAACATTATTTGAACCAACTACGGTGTCCACTTTAAGTTGTGGCCATCCTCTTCCCGCTCTTCCAGCGTCAGTCGCGCATGATGGAAGAGGTTCTCTTGTCTTGAATAGAGGTTTAGTTGATGGTACTCCAGTCGCAGTTCTTTTCGATTCGGGGTGCACCGCCATTGGAGTGAGGCAGTCACTCGTAGATCCTTCTCGTGCCACTGGAAAAGTAGTCAAATGTATGACATTTGGCGGCACCTTAGAGAAATACTCTACTGCTATCATTAGGATTGCTACTCCTTTCTTTACAGGAGATGTACACGCATGTCTTCTGCCGAATCCGATCGCTGATCTTATCATCGGTCGTATTCACGGAGTCAAAGAATGCACTCCACAACAAATTTCCGTTTGGTAAAAACAGAATATGCAAACCGCTAATGCTGTAGTCCCTAGAGCTCAAGCTCTTAATATGCCTTAAACTTCATCTACTGAAGTGCATAACCAGGATGATCCCTTGGTAATTTCTCGTGACTCGTTTATAAAACAGCAAGAAGAGAATCCGACTCTAAAGAAATTCTTCACTCTTGCAACAAAAGGTGATCCGAATAAAGATAAAAAGCGTAAATCTTGGATTACAATGAAGAATGGCGTACTTGTACGTATGGTGCAAGACTCCGCCAAGTCAAGTCATTCTCAGATTCTTGTGCCCAAGAATTTGAGAGTTAAAATTTTGCAACACGCACACGACTCTCAGTGTGCGGGACATATGGGTTTTCCCGTACAAAGTCAAGAGTTCTTGCGGCTTTCTTTTGGCCTTTTGTGAACAAAGACATACGGATTTATTGTCGATCTTGTATAGTATGTCAAGAAGTCAAATCCAAAGGTCCACGCCATGCTGCACCTATTCAGGCTGCAGACATTCCTATTCGACCATTTCAGAAAATGGCGATAGACATCATTGGTCCATTTAAGATCAAATCTGCTAGAGGACATCAGTTTATCTTAACGTGTGTGGACATGTGCACACGTTGGCCAGAGGCTATCCCTCTGAAGAGCATTACTACTGCTGATATTGCAGATGCTCTTTGGCTTATATTTTCTCGTCTGGGATTCCCCGGAGAAATATTATCAGATCATGGCACCCAACTAATATCGGATACCATGTCTCAAGTAATGTCTACTCTGCAGATAGAGAGATCTTTGAGTAGTATCTATCATCCTATGTCCAATGGGATGGTCGAACGGCTAAATAGAACACTCAAAAACTTACTAGGGAAGATAACTGAGGATCATCCTCAAGATTGGGATAAGGTTTTACCCGCGGCCCTCTTCGCTTACAGAGAGGTTCCCAATGAACATACAGGATTTTCTCCCTTTGAACTTGTCTTTGGCGCGCGACCGCGCGGCCCTATGTCTTTGCTTCATGATCTCATAACCGCTGATAATATTACCGATGACACGAAATCTTATGAATATGTCATCGCGCTGAGGGAAAAGATTATCGAAGCGTGCAAATTGGCAACTTCTTCTTCTGAATTTGCTAAACAGAAGGCAAGACAATTTGCCAATAAGAAAAGAACCTTACGACAACTTTGTCCTGGTGACAAAGCATTTGTTTTGCTACCTTGTAGGGAAAACAGACTTCTTATTTCTTGGAAAGGTCCGTACGATATAATCTCGAAAATTTCCGATGTTGACTACATTGTCGATATTGATGGTAAGCATAAAACCTTCCACATCAATATGCTTACGGAATTCCATGAACGTCCGGATTATTTACAGCCTATTTTCCAGGCAACGGACGATTCACCAGTCCAACATGGTCATTACTCATCACTGTCCGTAATACAGGATGAGGAAACAAGTTTTTCGGATGTTAATCTTCCGCTTCCGATGATTCCACTTCATTTTAGTGAATCATGGAAAAATGTTACTGTTTCTCCCGATTTATCTTTAGGAGAACAGCGACAAGTTTCGGTTATGTTACAAACATTTCAGGATGTCCTTACTGACATCCCTTGACAAACTCATGTCATTGAACATGACATTATTCTAACTGACCATAATCCTATTAGAGTCAGACCTTATCCTATTCCTATACATTTTCAAGCACAGGTTGAGAAGTAGTTGGATGAGATGATAGATTTAAAAATAATAGAACCATCCACTTCTGCGTATTCTTCGCCGATGGTTATTGTCCGGAAAAAAGACAATAACATACGTCTTTCCGTTGACTATCGCAAATTGAATCAAGTCACGAAGTTTGATGCTGAACCTATGCCTTACTAGGCTTTCTAAATCTCATTTTTTCACTAAACTAGATTTGTCCAAAGGATATTGGCAAGTTCCTCTATCTGAACGCGCCAAACCTTTTACTGCTTTTTCTACACCTAGAGGCCTTTTTCAATGGAATTTCATGCCTTTCGGCCTTATGAACGAACCAGCTACATTCGTACGCATGATGCGTCGGATCTTATCTCATCGCGCAGATGTCATTGCATATCTTGATGATACTTGGGAAGATCACTATTTAGGGTTAAATGAACTATTGTCTACCTTACGCGAGTATAACCTGACAGCGAAAACCTCTAACGCCTGTATTGGTTTTAGCGAAATTGCTTTCTTAGGTCACCGTGTCGGTCATGGTTTCCTAAAGACAGAGGACCATAATACAAGTAAAATACTTAACATTTCTATTCCTAAGACTAAAAAGCAAGTGCGAAGTCTCTTAGGTCACATACAATTTTATGGAAGATTCATTCCGAATCTTTCTTCGATCATGGCACCTCTTTCTTCCTTGCTAAAGAAAGGGTCTCCTAATATAGTCCATTGGACTCAAGAATGTCAATCCTCTTTGGATAAGATCAAAACTATATTTTCTACTGCACCTATTTTAGTGTTACCTACTACAGATAAGACATTTGTTCTTCGTAGTGACGCTTCATCCACAGGGATTGGAGCGGCACTAATGCAAGAGTACGCTGGAACTCTGCATCCTGTGATGTATATTTCTCGAAAACTAAATGCTGCAGAGAAGAATTACTCGGTCCTAGACCGTGAATTATTGGCTATGGTTTGGTCAATTCTTAAACTTCAAAGATTTCTTCTTGGCGCGCATTTCATTGTAGAAACAGACCAGAAAGCTCTTACAGCTATTCAAAGTAAAAATCTGAAGAGCGCGAGATCAACGCGATACGCGATTCCTCTTCAGCCTTTTCATTTTTCGGTACGAGCTATCCGTGGATCAGATAATGTGATGGCAGACATTCTGTCTAGATGCCCACATGATTCCACTTAACTGTTGAGTCTTGGACTTCTTAACACTTCCAACTCGATAACAGATTTTTCTTTTCTATATCAAGATAGATACACATTGTAATTCGTAATGATACTACGTTCATTGATATATATATTCACCGGTACTCGTTGATGATTTTTCTTTTTGTCAATCATGTACTTCGAATGCTTAAACTGATATTGTTATATGCATTGTGTCATTGCAAGTATAGTAGTATGCGTTGGTGACACCTCCCTGGAAACACTTATGCTTAAGAGTAATGCTTTCTCTGAGAGGTTGAGATGTATTCTCATCAGTCGATCTATATTTCGACTTTGCATTAATCTGGCTTAAATAATTCCAGATATTTCTCATCTGCGCAGTATTTATGCGTTGGGAGCCTATTGTATGTTGCTCTCAGATGAAAAAAAAATGATTTTCATTTTTTTCCGGGGGGTGTGGTAATCTGTTGCGCACATATTCTTTGGTGGCACGGATTACGCATACATAGGTAATATGTATTTATTTGTCTGATAAAAATATATTTATCTTTGAATGCACGTTGTTCGGTCTTAAGGGACAGAACTCAGATTAGGCGATGGGTATTCATTCTGTGAGTTATCGCTCTTTGTATCGTTCCTGAAAATCGAACTCAGCGGAGGAATCCAGATTTACTTTGATCTATTCTGTGTTTGGTTAGGAATAGATTGTTATTGCTTCAGAATGTCTATGGCCCGAATCTATGTGTAGTTCTTGTCTATGTAGGACGAGTATGTCCTATAGCTTGATATCTTTGTATGTTTATGTCGAATTATTTTTCTTGTACTGTACTTTAGGGGTCAGGTGCTTTTCGGGGCATGAAGATACGTTAGGGAGTTCTTCGGTGATGTAGAAGCCTATGGCGGGAGTCATGTCGTAGACCTGCCCAAAGTTTGTGATCTCTTCAATTTATCATGGGGACGAAGATAGTTTCTTCCAGGATTGTTTAGTCTATGAGTTCCCCAGTGGTGATTCAATAACGCCGGGAGAGCGTTTGTGCTTGCTAGTGTATTCTTATGTCAAGGTAAACGTACTTTTGCTGACTTCGTTCATTCCTAGGCTTAAGATGGGCAGACGTTTACATGAATCTACCTATGTCAGTATGTCAGAACGACATATTATCTAGCAGCACTGTTTATGTTTCTATACAGCAATTATAAGGACAGATTATGCTGATGCTTGTGGAAACTTTGATATTCATGAATTGAATCTTTATTGAAGCTTAGTCGTGCATCGTTATGGTGAGCGATGTTTACAGGACCAGGAGCCATCTTGGAATCCTACCTATTGTCAGTCATCTATCCGAGAACAGGGATGCCCTTATTATCCGATGATGATCAAGAGATCACACTTATGAAAGGAAAATCTATTATGGGTGATTTAACATTCGCTCAGAAGATATTTGCTGAATGCTATTTAAAGAAATCTCCGCTTGGGTGGAAGCTACACTTATGCTAAAGGAGGTTCTGTCCAGGAGTCACCGTAAACATTATTGATTAACTGACATGACTAGTCAGTAAGGCCTGATGAAGATTTGTTAAACATTATATATTAACTGACATGATCAGTCAGTAAGGCCTGATGAACATTTATATGAGATATGGAACTCTGAACGTTTGTATACTGATGTTCCATTGTGATTGTCCTCAACATGAATGCCAATTTATTATTGTACACCGTGGGTCAACAATATGCTATTGATGTCGACCTGTGTTCCTGCAACTGTAACCGTTCTGTCAAGTGTGTGCGTCCCATTAAACTGTTGAAACGTTCACAGTAGTCTGTATCCTTAACTTCTGATACGTATGAGTGAGTATTTGTACTTCCAGTCAACTTTACAGAACAGTTCACACATTCGCGTATTAACAGTCACTCTACCACTCATGATACACATTACATCCTTGTTGAGTCCTCAAGACGTTTGGAGCAAGATGACCTGTACACCTGACACTGTGCTCGGTTGTTTGAGTTGACTATTCAGTCCCAGTACATCTTTACAACGTACACTGATAAAACACAGTATACAGCATCCAAGAATAACAGCCTTTATCAATGTGACCTCAAAAAAGGCGTTTATCAGACAGATTTGACTTTTATAAGTTTAATATCATTTCCTTGCAGTTGTAGATTTATGTCGTTAAACTTTGTGATTAAATCTGACAAATATGCAATGTCATGCCTGGTGTTCGTTAGTTCTGTACTGAGCAAAGCATGCGAGTCTTTAAAGAATTCTACCAGTTTCAAACAGAGCATAAAAATTTCCTTTTGAGAGCCATCTGACTTCTGTGTGCACCAACAAGCGTTCAAATTGTTCATCAATTACAATGTACAAAGCTCTCGAAATAGTATAGAATTGAGAGCATGGGACTTAATTCTATTAATCGCTGTAACAACAGTATTTAATGATTTCTGAAGCCCATCACTTATTTGCAACAAGATGTTGTCTGTGAATTACAGTGTATTGTAAATATACCAGGTACAGCTTCTTTTAATACCTCGGTAACAACCTATCATTGAAACAAAGCAAAGTCGGTCCTTTCTGAAACACTGTAGTGGATTTGATGGTATTGTATGGTTGAGATGTTACCTAGTGTAATGAATGAGGTCAGCTGTGAAGGCTCCTGAGATAAATGTTGATGCGAATTACAGAAGGCCCTTCTTACTACCACTTACGACCTCAAACATATCTTTTTCTCTCTACTAATATGAATGTAGCTACGTTAAAAAGTCTAGGGTACTGAAATGTAATGTGTTGTAGTGGATTACTAATACTGACTGTACTGTTGGGGTGGTATCATTACGCCCAGTCCGTGTATACCAAACATTGTCCATTGACTTATGGGATGAATACATGGTTTATTTTCCCACAATGGTATGTCTTTATTAGTTGGTGGATTAGTTGATAAATTAGTTGGTAAATTCGTTGGTAAATTAGTTGGTGAATTCCCAGCAGGCCAGATCTCACTTATCTCGACTGCGTCGATCTTGTACAAGAGTCTGGTGGCCCCTCCTCTCCGTGCTGGGGTACACTATTCGGCTGCTCTTACACAATGTTAGACTGCACTGGTCCACGCTTGTGTATTTCACAACAGCATTTGGCACCTCTTCGGTGCCAAACAGAAACTCACAATTCAGAATTCAGAATTGAGAACACAGTTAATATCTAGCAAAACTCAGCTGAGCTGCTGGCTATCTGATGGCGTCCCACTAAATGTATAGAAATACTTCTGGAAACAACACCACAGGTAATAAACCACTGTGTCTCTGGACAGTCTTGTAACGAATGGCAAAAATGCGCATCTCTGTCCTGCCAATATGATTTCATTCATCCAATCACCGACTTCCCCCCTAACTTTCAAATCTACAACCAAAAGTCAAATTTCAGTCAGCTCTCAGTCAAGTATGTATTACTGTCTGTTGGTCCGTCTGTCTCTACTTGTTTTTTCATTAAAAAAACACGCTTGGTTCTTGGACCAACGCCATGCAATACCCTACACACTTCTGCCTCCGAAGTTATTTTTAGCCACAATTCTCCCCCTTTCCCCTCTCTTTAATTACAGCTCGATTTTTGCAATTGCGTCTCAAGGACGAAAATTTTGAAACTTTAGTGACATTTTTTAACAGTGCAGTCGCTCGTCTGATATGAACAACACAGTCTTTTGTCAATATCTTCCTTATTATCTATCCGTCTGTATAATTTAAAGTATATTATTTCGCTGCTCAAGATGGGCTATCAAACTAGCTAGGTTTTATATTCATAACATTATTATTAAGAAAAAATTACTTTTTCAAGGTTAGTTTTTTTCTTTTGAAATCTGTTCGAGAACCTTCTCCACGGCGTTTGCCGCTGAATTCAAATAACAATCAAGTATCGTAAAAGTCCAAGAAATGACTGTTTCTGACAAGAGCTAAAGTCGTTTTTTGTCCACTTCCTTACCTTCTGTCAACTAGTGACGTGAATTTTTTCTTTTTTCTTTTACTACCAATTGCGTCTTTTAGCCTTGCTATCTTCAAACACGTGTTCAGTCATATTTTTCCTTTTGTGTTCTCCGTTTCTCTCCCGTCTACAAAGGGTAAACGTTTCGTCTGCACGTCTAACTCGTTAGTTTTAAATGGCAGTGGGAAAGGCTGGCATGGGCGAGCATGTCTCCTAGTATCTTACGCATTATTTTTAACCCTACATTTTATCGTTAAATTTGGAGATATTTTAACGTTGTATCATGGTAAATTCATCACAAACACAAGCAGGTCTCTTATTTCGTCTACTGCCAGATGAAATACGCTCAGACACACCTCGCGAATTCCAAAGTTAATATTAAACTAGTAAACACTACTTAGGACTGGTTTTCACCTTCCAAAGATTCTGTGATTCTGTTTTAATTTTATTGAGCCAATCACAGACTTCTCGTTGTTCGTTTCAGGAATGACCTAATGGACGATAGGTGTTTTGTTAACCCTGATTTCGCGGTAGTTCCTGATTACAATTTATGATCACCGATGGTTACCTGAGCTCAGGATGGCACATAAACCCGAAACTATGCCTTGCTTAATGATCCTAGTAATACCCTCATCCGAATCTTTCCTATCTCGTTCCCGCCTCATTGATGTCTCTCAAATCTATAACTGCTTTCCCTGATCTAACACTACTGCTTTATTTTTCAAATAGGATAATGCATTTAGTTATCAAATATATACCGAATTTAGCCTGTCATATCCTCAACTGTCCCTTATGCCTGAACACCCTTTGTTTACTACTGAACGCCTCCCCCCCCCCCCGTGACCCCTTTTTCAGCATCGCCCCCTTGGAACCTCCCAACGCCCCCCAGGGGGCGGTACCGCCCACTTTGGAAACCACTGTTCTAGAGTCTAGACTTTACCGAGTAATTTATGTGTCTCTGTAGAGGTGTCAATATCTGCTTTGATGGTCTCTGCTGGAATGCAGTCTGGGATATTAACTTTTCAATATTATGGCGTTTAAAAATCTCTTGCTCATTGGTCTTTCAGTTAACTAGCTGTTACTTTTTTGCTGGCTCGATGTCTGGATTATATGGAGGTGCACTATTTAGTTCCTCAAAATGTTCTGTGCATCTATTGATTCTTCTTCTTCTTCCTCGTTCGTCCTGAAAAGGACGTTAGTTGCGTTGTGTCCGTTCACAGCGGAGCTGCGATATTTGCGCCTTTCGGACGACACATCCAACTTCAGCACGGCATTTTTTTGGGACCGGGTTTGCCTTCCCTCTTCGATCCCTACTCTCTCAGCCAGACTGCAGTGATGCAGCCTGTTTCCAGGACCACCACTTGGAGGTGGAGTAGGGTCTTGGTCAGCTCTGGTTCGCTGACCCCGACGCAAGCAGTGAAGCTATGGGTCGTTGACTGCATTCATCACTTTTGCTGCGTCTTCGGTCCCTATTGATTCACTCTTTTATATTGCCAAGCAAATTTCCATTCGTGGCCTTGATGCCGCCAAATGCTTGCTTGTATTTCCCTTAAGTTTTTGTATGCTGATGTACATGTTCTTCATATTTTCTTTGCCAGTAACCTCTTTTATCTCTCTTACCATCTCATCTTTATACAGTTCCTTTTTTTTGTTTTTTATGATACTTTTTCTTATCTCTTTGTTTACTTCTTTGCATATTTAATGGGCCTAAGCTCTGGAACTTCTTGTGTTGTGCCTATTTAAATCTGCTTTCTTCTTGTTGTTTTCTGTCTTTAATCTTACTTGTGGTATTTGTTATAATCGATGCTTTGTCTCTGTGTTCTCTTTTCCTCAGGTCTTACATATCTCATTCCATACATGTGTTGTTGTCGTAAAATGTTACATCTGTATGACACCACGCTCAAATTAATCGCTCATAAACTAACTATGGTACTTTAAAAGCTATAAATAACTACAATATTTGAAATTTGTCTGAGGGGCAAAGTCCATTTACAGCTAAAAATTTAACTAGAGAATTTGAATGTTTCTACTACCACAGGTTAAAAGTTACTACCCCCATTCACACGCACACCTACCCTAATATTTATCAAAGGACGTAGAAAAATTAACAACCAATCAAATTGGTACCTCGTTTTTGTAGAGTCAAGAAAAAAATTTGGTAGTAGGGCACAATGCAGATTCTGTGTTTTTGACCAAAATTAAATAATTTATTTCTCCATAACTAAAGGGAATTAGAATGAAAGGGATATCTTGAATTATAGCGCTGATATTGATTAATATATTAAGGTAGCTGTGTGGTAGAATTTCATTAAATCTAATTTAAAACTTCATTTTTGTTTTTAAATGTGTTTATGAAGCCAAAACATTTCTCTCCACAATACATAGGTTTATATTCAGGGCCGGATTAAGCTAGTGCGGGGCCTGTAGCATATGTTAAGAAAGGGGGCCTATATTTAAAAAAAAAAACAATAAAACAACACAAATATATTTGAACACATACATTTTTAATTTGCATAGTAATAATCATTATCAAAAGTAACAACACAGTCAATATTATTGTTTAAATATTAATGTTTCTACATTTAGCATGAGCAAATTTGTTGATGATATAGGATGTATCAATTTCACGCAGAAGTTTATTATCAATGCTCATTAGTGTGAGATTGTTCAATCTCTTTTGACCCATGGTGCTCCTTAGTTCATTTTTAATAAGTTTCAGTTTTGAAAATGATCGTTCTCCACTGCATTTGGTTACCGTTAGTGACAAATAGATGCGCAAGGCGATTTCTTCATTTGGAAAACAAGACTCGAAAGAATTGTCAATTATCAAACGGTAATACCGTAACTCTACAAGGTCTAGAGTAGTGCCAATATGAGAAGCAAGACCAGTTTTCAACAGTTCTGTAAACTGCACAAGTTCTTCACAAAGACTTTCTTCCAGATCTTCCGGATATGATTTAATAAGATTCGATGATCTCGTTACCACCTCTTCAGGTGTAAACGACTGTAACTGACGAAGGAATCCAAATACATCATTTAACTTTTGATAAGCTTTCTGGCGTTTTGACAAGGCAGAGAGCAAGCTATCAATAAGGACAAGAAATGTTTGGCTTTTAAACTGCTGAGAAGGCGTTTGAGATTCAACAAGTGGATCAAGTGTGCTGGAACCACTGAAATCATCATACTCTCGATTTCGTTTGTGTTTTCTTCGATTTGTTCTTGATAATGTTCACACTCAGTCAGATCCTTGGCCTTTTGCTCTATGTCTGCAAAAGTAGACCGCATAGCTTGAATATACCCCCGCTGGGATTCAAAGAGTGCACAAGCTGTATTCAAATCTTGGTCAGAATATTGCAAAGAAGCAGTGGTCATTTGAAAACGCTGTAATAATTGATCCCACAGTATGATCATTATTCCAGTTTCTAACTTCATCATGGTTGAAAGTAGACCACGAGCCTGTTGACGACACTCTGCCTTCTGATCATTGTTATCTGAAATATCATCCAAGACTTGTTTTATTGCAGAAAAGCTGTGTAAAAGTGCTTTTGTTGCATCTGCCCGTGCGGACCACCTGGTATCTGACAGTCTTTTCACAAAGGGCAAATGGACTTTTTATGAGTACCGCCAGCACATAATGCAGTAGAAAGGAGACCCCACCGGTAGGTAGAAGCAGAAAAGAAGGTGTACAGACTTTCAACAAATCCAAAGAAAATGACTGCTTCTTGACAACCTCAGCAGCACATTTTCCAACCAAATTTAGTGAATGTGCAAAACACGGAATGTAATGCGCAAACTTATTCATCTCTGTAATTCGTGCTTGTAATCCTATAAACTTGCCACTCATGTTGCTGGCATTGTCATAACTTTGACCACGGCAGTCTTTAATATCAATGTCATTTGCCTTTAAAAAATTAAGTAGACTTTTAGTAAGCTGTTCAGCACTATGACCTTCCATATCCAAAAATGTCACAAATTTTTCAACTGGTCCAGATAGCAAAACATAGCGCAGAGTCAAAGTCAGCTGGTCCATATTAAATATATCTAAGTAGAATCAAATGAAATGGAATAATACTTGTATTTCTTCACTTCACAGAGAATGTGATCCAGTATGCTGGATCCAATCAGATTGATGAATTCCTCACACGTTGTTTTAGATAGATATGATGTATGTTCAAATCCTTTGTTTGCATGAGTACTTATATGCTGTGCCAGAAAAGGGTCAAACTTGGCCAGTAATTCTAACAACCCTAAGTAATTCCCGTTATAAGGGGACCCAACAATTTCACCACTGCCACGAAATGAAAGGCCTCGTTCTGCTAAAAACTTCACAACTTCAATTATTCGCTCTAGACGTTTGTGCCAATACTTTTCTTGAATGTCCATTTGTTTCACAAGTTGGGAATCGACACGTTCACCTTTGTTTTTACGCATCAACAGTGAAATTAAAGCTTGTCTATGTGAGGAGCTTTCTTCATGTCAACGCAAAAGATTGCTTGCATTTTTCCAGTCATTAAACCCTTCCACAGTAAACTTTGATGAACATTCTGAACTCATAAGCTTGCATGGGAAACAGAATAGGCGCCCTTTACTTTCTGAATAGCATAACCATTTTCTTGCATGTTGCTTGTTTGTAAGTTTATGAATATGTGTAAAATAAGACTTCTGACAGTATCGAGTTTTCTTTTCAGTGTCATACAATCGCACGGATGAAGAGAAGGCTCTATCAACATGTTGACATTTTTCACTTCCCTTGGATATCCAATATTCACGCTCACAGTCATCTATATTGTTCGGCCAGTCACCAATATCATTAGAGTACTTCTTCGTTTCACCTATTCTTTCACATTCAGACTCAGTGTATACTGGGTTTTGCTGTATGTTTTCTGCTGCACAGCCTGCACTAATACTAGTTGTTCCTGTACTTCCAGCTTCAGCGGTTAGAGTACCACCACCATGAACATCAAAATATTCTGTCAGCTTACGTGTTTTTGATATCACAAGTTGATCTCTTCTTTCTTTTTCTTCCTTCGCTTTACGTTTTTCACTTCCAGAAGCATAATTGCGTCCAATATCTCTGTGTCTACTGCTCATTTTTTGAGTTTTCTAACCTTACAAATCAAGAAATTTTAATCAAGATCGAAAGAGGGTGTGAGCGCGCCGTATACCTCAATTAAAACAGGAAGTTTCCGTTTCCGAAATTCTAGTTTTTATTGTTAATGCAAATTCATTTCACAAAGAACGAAACAAAATTAGAGGTATCAGTCGCCTAGAGCCAACAAAGTGGCTTCCGTCCAAACGTGACAACATTTTCAACGCCACTTAAATGGCTTCCGTCCGCAAACAGTTAAGATAAAAATAATGAAGAGTAACACTAAGTCACCCTCTTATGCTCTTTCTCTCACAATTTCGTGGCACCAAATGAAAAAGCGCTAAAGATGGCATAAATCACAAGATCATTGGTTTAACGCTCGTATTAGAAGATGGCCAAAAAATTATGTACATATTTATTGGCGCGGGGCCCCTAAAAGCGCGGGGCCCGTAGCTTATGCTACTTTGGCTACTACGTTAATCCGGCTCTGTTTATATTGTCCAGTGATGCATAGTTTTTTACTTTTTAAAGGATAAGTGAGTGGGGGGGGGGGGTGTGATATTAATTTTCCTTGACAACGCATTGTTTACCCCTGGTTACTAACCACTTTTTGAAAACATTATGATTCCCACACTAAAAAGGCGAATTCATAATGATTACATAACTCTTCTGTACCAGAAAACAACAGAGAACCATTTATGAGAAGGGACATTACTCTCCTTAAAGTCAATTGTTTATGAATCATTTTGCCACATGTGGGCTGAAAATTTCAAAGTTGTCAGAGTTCAACCATTCATATTACACCTGTTTGAGTGAAAAAGTTACGTTATTGTGGTAAGCTGTACAAACCAATTTAACAAGAACAATATGGGTGACAAAATAAGGGGTTGGAAGTTAAGAAAACGCAAGCTTTTTGGCAACCAGGGCCCTGGTGAAGTTGTTAGCACAACAGAAAATAATGAAGCAGCTGTTATCGATAACGAAGTTAAGCCTTCTTCTGTGAAGAAAGCACCCTCTCAACCCATACAAAAGATGGACAAACAAATAATGCTTTTATTCTTATGAGTATGGAGCACTTGAATAACTTCATAACAGCAAACATGAGATGTGTAGAATGTTTTGGGTTTATAGTGTCGTGTAGGCTCAATGGAGATTCAAAGCAAGGTTTCTGTCACACAATCTTTGTCAAATGTAGCAACTGCTTGTGGGAAACAACTTTCACAACATCAGGAGATGCAGAAAATGTAGAGGAGACAGGGATAAACACAAAAAAGAACAAGGAAATCAATGTAAGGATGGTAATGTTTGTACGATCACTTGGCCGAGGCCAAACAGCGCTTGAAACGTTTAGCTTGCACACTAGTGCCCCGCCACCAATGACAAGACATAGTTATAGAGTAATTTTTATGCATGTGAATGGCAGTGGCTGAAGAAAGTATGTCTGAGGCTGCTAAAGAAATTAAAATGCAAAGGAAGGGGATATGTATACTCTTGGAGGTCATTAAGATAAGTTAAGTGCACAAAATAACTGTTTGTTAACAAATTTTTCTCCTTTTTTCTTCTTTTTCTCGCTTTCACTATTTAGCATGACAGGTACATTTTGAGACGCGATATCTCAAGAATGAATTGTTGGAATGCTCTGAAACTTTGCAGAGTGTTTTTTAACATCTTACACCTTGATCTGAATCAAATTTTGATTTGACGTCTCAATTTGTTTTATTTGTACAGATGTTTTGCATACTAATGAGGTTCGAAAAATTTCCAATTTTAGTTTTTTTACAAATGGTCACACATAGAACATGCTATATCCCAAATATTTTTGGTTTAGGACATAATGCACTCACATGTGGACTTGTATGCAGAATTTCAACTCTATAAGTTGAGAAATAATTATGTAATGTGGGTTTAAAATAACCCTGCATTTTTTATACTGCGGCGGCCATTTTGAATAGCTAATTAGCATAATTATGCAATCACTCATATGGTTAGATTTCTCTCTTACCAAGGAACATTTTGACACATATAGGCAAAATGTAAAGTTATATATAAGAAAAATTCATGTTTCTACCACACGGCTACCTTAACCTAAAGATTCCCACTTAATAAAATTATCTTGACTTAGAAAAATTTAATTTACTGATATTTTAGATCAGGGTAGACCTACAATTAATTACAAAAAAATTACCCAGATGAAACTGTTAAGGAATAACCAAATGAAGATTAGATAGAACGATAGAGGTCAGTTGGCCGTTTAATTATCACTTTTGTTATTTGAAATCAGCCCATAAATAACTGAGATATAAAATACACAAAGGTAATCAGACGAACGAACACACTTATAATCGCTCCAGTTTATAGTCCAAAAATAGTTAAAATTTTGACTCGTCTTCTGACTGGTTAAGGGTAGTTGATAAAATTTAACACCTCCTTGCATAGTCCGCCATTTGAAAAACAATAACGTTCACTGCCAAGTTGAGATCAGTGGGAAAGCCTTGTGACCAAGCTTTTGCCTTCTGGACGATAAAGCAGTCTGAAAACCTATTTACTGCTAGTCAAGCTTGTGCATGTGTTATTATTCTTTACTTGGGGTAAGACAAATAAGTTTATTTGTAATATATTGACATGTAGGCCACAGGCTGTGTGTGTGCCGCCCTAATTTATTTCGATACTGCCAATTGGGAGAGGTTACGACGACCTAAGTAGGAATGTGTCTAAAAGCAGAATTACTGGGAAGTGAAAAATAAATGTGTTAGTAAATTTGCCATAAAATTTGGCGACTGTAAGTCCAGGAGAAAATAAATTGATAGTGGCTTCTGGAGTGACACAGTGTTCAAATAACATGTGAAACCATGCATAGAATGTTTGGAAGAAGTAATTAACAGGTCACAAGACATATTTGTACACCCCTGCTGATTCTATGGAAGACAATCAATGCTTAAGGAACAGTGGCTTTGATGCCATATGGGGAAAATAATGAAAACACAGGACCGAGTGTAGTCAAGGAAACATAGAGTCTGGTGCAAATTGGTCAGCAGACATGGCTGACCCCAGGTAAGATTACTATTGATTAGTTGAGGAATTGTTATAGAAAGGCTCTAAAGGGTAGAACTTTTCTTTCTTATTCCAGGGTTGTATTACCAGTTACAAAGTTGTTGCAGTAACCTGGAGAAGACAGAACCTGTGGGCAGTAAATGCTTACAAAATAGCTGGAAGCTACATGCTGTATCTTCATCCAGGAGGCAACACTATTTGATTGATCTTGTAAATTCTGGTGCCACAAGCATCAGACAGGCTGACGAGATAAGTCCCTTAGTACGGGCATATGACAGTTCATATATATATATATATAGTGCCGTAGCGTAGGAAGGATAAGAATTTATTTAGAAGAAATAATAGATATGACTGTGGAAGATTGGCTCAAGAATTCCTGTTGGGTTTTTCCACCGCTGAAGGGAGACAAAGTGGGTAAATTCTCCTAACTAGACAGGTCTGGCAAAGTTTGTAAGGAGATATTTGGTCTCTCGCTACCGTCGTCCCCTTCTCAGTTATCTATTATTATTATTCTTAATTACTGGGTTTATATTAGATTTTACGAGGGCCCCCCCCCCTCCCTTATAAAGGAAAATAAACATCAGACAATATGTAACATCTAATAGAAGGAACAAGGCATGGGGTACATTATATACACCCAACTGGTTTATTACAATAAAATTAATAGATGGTGGATGATAGTATTGTCGATGGAATTAGTGTCTGCTGTATGTAATATGTGTCTCACAATTCAAGTGTTTTTCATCATGGATGACTAAAGATAGGGCATTGACATGGTGAGTTCCCTTATTCAAGGAACTTATCTTTTCAGCCCCCGGCTGATAGTGAAGCGTTGTAAGTTCTCTGGTCTCCTTATGACGTTGCACCAGGTAGGTCTTGAATGGTTCGGATTTGCCTTCACTGTGCTCGACTCCGTATTCTGCTCTGAGATTGGACTGTCGTGCAAGGCTCCACCATAGACTACTCAGATGGACTCTAATCACAATTTAGACACGTGGCTTCAGTGCTTTAATGCGTGAATTCGCACGATCTTGATTAGGTCTAGCTTTCTCGATTTCCTGGGCAAGTGAAAAATGGCTGCGTTTGCCGCACTTTTAGCGGGTGATTTCCGCTTGGACACGTGATCCGAAGCGTGCATCACGTGGCTTTTGCATCATAAAGACGCTCCAATCAATAACGTTAAAAGTCACGTGGGGGTTTCCTAAAGTGGCCTAAACTAGTTCTACCTAAGCTTAAGCAGTCGGTCCTAAATTAAAACAGGTTTCTAGCTACCGAGGTCAGGGGTCAACAATGACGTCTTATCTTCTTCTTCTTCTTCTTCGTTCGCCCTGAAAAGGACGGTGGTTGCGTTGTGTCTGTTTACAACGTAATTGTGATATCTGCACCTTTCGGTCGACACATCCGACTTCTGCATGGCATTTTTTAGGACCGGGTTTGCCTTCCCATTGCGATCCGTGCTCGCTCAGCCAGCCTGCACTGCTGCAGACTGTTTCCAGGACCACCACGTGGAGGTGGAGCACGGTCTTGACCAGCTCTGGTTCGCTGGTCCTGACGCAGGCAGTCAAGCTATGAGTCGCTGACTGCGGTCTCTATTGCTGCGTCTTCTGGTCCCACGTCTTATCTAAAAATAGTATTAGGCGCTAGGAGAAAATCACTGAACGCTAGGAGAATATCCACGAGCGAAATTTCCCGTGATTTTACGGGCTTCTCGATCATGCATTAAAGATGAGAAAAAATGGCGGCTCGCAAATAATAATAAAAAGATTGGGCAAGTCGTCACACAAGCCCCTCCTCAAGTTTGACGTTCCGTCCAACTCCTCTGGTCCTGTCTTCCTCTTCTTTTACAGCTTCTCATTTTTCCTCGTTTGCATCCGGATGTCTGCTCAGAAAATCTGCCCCTACGTTGTTCTTCCCAGGTATGTATTCTATGTGAAATGAATATGGCTGCAACAGGAGTGACCATCTCATAAGCCGGGCATTAAGGTTCTTCGGCGCTGCAAGAAATATCAACGGTTGGTGATCACACTGCACCGTGAACTTTTTCCCGTATAAATATGGTTGAAACTTCTGCACCGCCCAGATAAGCGACAGACATTCTCGTTCGATGGTAGAGTAGTTCTGTTCAGCTGAGTGCAATTTCCTACTGGCATATGCAATGGGGAATAGCGTTGCGGAAGGTCCCTCACCAGGCTGGAGGAGAGTGGCTCCTATCCCTATATTGCTAGCTTCGGTTCGCAGCGTAAAATTCAGAGTTAAGTCAGGCAGTCACAGAATTGACCTAGCTGTGAGTTTCTTCTTCAGCAGCGTGTAGGCATTTTCGCACTCCGCTGTCCAGGTTACTTTGTCCGGGTTCCCATTCTTGGTTAACGCGGTCAGTGGTGCACTCAGGGCATTAAAATCTTTAATATATCTCTGGTAGAAGCCACATAGTGACACAAATGACATGACATCTTTTTTAGTCTGGGGTCGTGGGGCACGCTGTAACTTCTCAATATTACGTGCATCTGGGAACATGCATCCATGCGAGATGGTGTGTCCCAGGAATTCTAGCTGCTCGCAGGCAATTTGACATTTTGTAGGGCGAGCGGTGAGTCCTGTTTCTCTAAGTCTTTCAAAGAGTAGGGAAACCGCGTCCAGGTGCTCATCAAAGGTGTTCGTTGCAATAAGTATGTCGTCCATGAAATTACTTATCCCAGGGTGGTTCAGGGGTTCCAGTAACTTCCTCATCATACGAGTAAAGACGCTTGGGGCGTTGCTTAGCCCAAATGGCAATACATTAAACTCGTAATGGCCCTCAGAAGTACTGAATGCTAACATGTGTCGAATTTCCGCTTTTACCGGGATCTGGTAGTACCCTTTGCTAAGGTCTATCTTCGAAAAGTATCGCGCTCTACTCAGCTGGGTGAAAAGCTGATTCTGATCAGGTAAGGGCTCCGCTTGAAATTCAGTTACAGCGTTTAGCCTTCTGTAGTCTATGCAGAGGCGATGTTCTCCTGTGGATTTTCTAAGCAACACGACACTCGCACTATAAGGAGACTCTGATTTTGAGATAATA
Source organism: Oreohelix idahoensis (assembly GCA_024509875.1). Taxonomy (NCBI): domain Eukaryota; kingdom Metazoa; phylum Mollusca; class Gastropoda; order Stylommatophora; family Oreohelicidae; genus Oreohelix; species Oreohelix idahoensis. The sequence continues at coordinate 243,222 of JAMPIV010007040.1, forward strand.
TTTTCCTTAAGCAGGTACTCGATTTCCTCACTCAATTCCTTTGCCTTAGCATAAGGAACAGGATAGTTCTTAACTCGTACCGGGGCGAGGTCTGTTAGCTTCATATCAAATTCTATCAGGTTGGTCATGCCAGGTTTATCCGTGAGTGTACTAGTGTGTTTTCTCAACAACTGTTTCACCTGTGCCTGCTGATCCTCCGTTAAAGTTGAACTGATCCTAACATCTTGGTGAGTTTCACCCTGGCAAAGAGGGTATTCACATGAGGTCAGGGGTTCTGCCTCAGTTTCCGTCGCAATAGCCAGTGTCAGGAAATGTGCTGGTTCTGCACCCGGTCTTTCATAATATTGCTTCAGCAGGTTTATGTGGTAAATTTTCTGCTTCCCCTTTATGGCAATCTTGTAATTGGTGCGCGACATTTTCTCAACAATTTTATATGGACCTCTCCATCCGATTTGCAATTTATTATTGCTACTGGGCAGGAGTAATAAGACCTGTTCTCCTACTTCTAGCTCCCTATCCTTCGCAGTGCGGTTGTAGTAACGTGCATGTTTACGACGTGCACGGCGTACGTTTTCCTTTGCCAGTTCCCATCCTGTTTTAAGGCGTTGGGTCAACTCATTCACGTATTGAGATGCAGAGGTGACCATTTCATCAGCTTTATCATCTGTCCAAGTATGTAACAGTGCCTCTAGAGGTCCTTTTATGGGTCTACCAAACAGCAATGTGGCAGGTGTCATCCCAGTAGAATTGTGGGGTACTTCGCGGTAAGCAAATAGTGCTGCGGGTAAGTATTGATCCCAGCTCTCTGGTTTTTCCTGCGCAAGTTTCCGAAGGATGGAAATAAGGGTCCCGTTAAACCGCTCCACCTGGCCATTTGCTTGGGGTGGTAGGGAGAGGTGTGGATATGTCGGGCCTGAAATAACCTAAACACTTCCTCGGTGAGTTTTCCTCGGAATTGTGAACCATTATCTGTCAGGATCTGTGATGGAAACCCTAGCCGAGTAAATATGGTGAGCAGAGCCTCAGCAACATGCTTGGAATCACAGGCGGGCATAGCAATTGCCTCTGCCCATATGGAGCAACAATCCACTAACGTGAGTATATAACTGTTTCTCTTTTTGCTTCGAGTAAGTGGACCCACAATATCCACCGCTACTCGTTCGAAGGGTGTGCCCAAGATTGGCATTTCTCCCAGAGTGGCTGGAGCTGTCCAGTGTTTCGGCGCTGTCCTCTGGCACTGCGGGCATGATTTCACATATCTCTGAATATCTGCGTTGATACCTGGCCAATAATAATGACATGAAATACGCTGAATCGTGGCACTTATACCCATATGGCCACTAAACGGAAGGGCATGACCCATTTCTAGCACTTGTGCTCTGTATGCTGTTGGAACAACAAGTTGCCCATGTTCCTGTCCTCCATTTCCTGCTTTCCGATGCAACAGCCCATTTTTCTTGTAGAAGTCTCCCTTTTGGAGAGGAGTGTGTGCTCTCGGTAGTTTTTTGTAGCAGGGCGCTAGAGATTGATCCTCAGTTTGTGCCTTTTTTAATTCCTAATGAAGGATGTTGGGTGGGGATTCCAACTCCGTATTCCGTTTGGCCTGTCCTCTAGTGGTGACAGCCGCCACAACCAGAGGGTGAATTGGTTCTCCCAAAAACACATACCTACACTCTAAGATCAAGGGATAAATAGGGTCGTCCAAAATCGCTGCTCTGATTTCCCAAGTCACATATTTCGATTTGACCTGAATCTTGGCTATGGCCAAACGCATAGGTGCTGCACTTTTAGTAGGTCCTTGTATTTCTATAGTGTCTTCTGTCATCTGGTCAGGCTTGACTAGGGATGCACAGACAACTGCGTCGAACGCAAGGCCTGTATCATAAAGGCAGGTCACCTCTTTGTCGTTTACGAGTACTGCCTCAACGACCGGGGGATGTCGGGGTTTGTCCAGAGGTTCTTCTGGTCCATTTCCCCTTTCGGCACCTTTACGTAAGCAGGCAGCATGATGAGGTGGGTTTTTTCGGTTGCACTCCTGCGTATTGTGGGTGATTGTTCTACTGTGCTTACACCATTTTTCCCCTTGCCTCTGCTGCTGGAATGTTGATCTCTGAGTAGTCTTGTAGTCTGGCTTGTCATGCTTTTTGAAGTTAGTATGAGATGGTCTCACTTGGGGGTCCACGTGTGACTGAGCTGTCTGTCTAGATACGTAATCTGGTTGTTTCAGTCGGGGTGGTGGATTCTCTGATAGTGCTGCCTGATACCGTTCCGCTAACTGGACTATGGATTCTAAAGTGCTGGCCCCATTCTCTGTCAGGAATCTTCTCATGTCGGAAGTCATGGTGTCCTTCAGTTGTTCGATCATGACCATTGTCTTCAGGCCTTCCCAATCATGAGTAAAATTTCCTAGGGCACCCCACTTCTCCACATAGGAATCCAGTCTCGCAGCAAACTGAGCAACGCTCTCTCCAACTTCCCTCCTAGAGTTACGGAACCTCTTCCAATAGGCGTCAGCATGTAGCTCATAACGAACCAGTAGTGCATTTTTCAGCGAGTCGTAGTCTTCCTGTAAACCTGGAGGAAGCTTGCTATACACTTCATAAGCAGTTCCTCTAAGCCCTTGCGACAGTTTCAGGTTCTACTTGGTTCTCTCCAAACCAAACGCGGTGGCAAACTTCTCAAATTTGTCCAAATACACATCAATAGAATCAGCTCGTTCCGAGAAAGCTTCGAATGGAAACGTCAAGGATCCCAAGTTTGAAACGTGTGAGGATGGCAAAGGTCCTGGGCTCCCCAAGTGCAAGGAGGGCATATCATCTGACCGTGGCGATAGGTTGCCTGATGATGTAGATGCTGTCGCACCGGCTACTGGTTCAACTCTTTGAGCCTGTCCCTGCATCTCTAACTGCTTCATCTTCAGTGCATGCTCACGTTCATCTCTCTCGCTTGTTTCCTCAGCGTCTACAGCTTTTATCCTCTCATCTATTTCGGCTAACTTTATTCGCTCTTCTCTTTCAGCTTTCGCTGTTTCTCGAGCGTAATACTTATCAGTCTCGACACTGACATAATTCGCAAGGTCCACATCACTATAACCTAGATCTCGACCGGCCTCTCCTAGTGCTGCCTTAAGCTTAACTATTTCAGCCATCATTTGCTGTTATAGTCCACACTGAGTAAGCTAGTGCTACCTTCCAATAGTATTTCTAACAACAAACAAAAACTTACTAATTATCAAACTGCTGTAAAATGAAATTACTACAGTTATGGAGACGTAATGTCTGTAATTCAATTAGATACAAAATCATGAACTAACTTAATTAATACACAACATATATAAAGCGATTCACCAATCAATGCCTGAAATTCTAGAAAAATTGTTTTCTGTCTTTCTAGAACTACTGTGTGAAAATACATGTGTTCAAATAGTATACTGTAATGAATGAATGAATGATACTATCCCAGAGGTATGATATAATTACATAAGTTCAAATCCCGGACTGAGACCCCAGTGTGGCGTAGAGTAGGAAGGATAAGAATTTATTTAGAAGAAATAATAGATATGACTGTGGAAGATTGGTTCAAGAATTCCTGTTGGGTTTTTCCACCGCTGAAGGGAGACAAAGTGGGTAAATTCTCCTAACTAGACAGGTCTGGCAAAGTTTGTAAGGAGATATTTGGTCTCTCGCTACCGTCGTCCCCTTCTCAGTTATCTATTATTATTATTCTTAATTACTGGGTTTATATTAGATTTTACGAGGGCCCCCCCCCCCTCCCTTATAAAGGAAAATAAACATCAGACAATATGTAACATCTAATAGAAGGAACAAGGCATGGGGTACATTATATACACCCAACTGGTTTATTACAATAAAATTAATAGATGGTGGATGATAGTATTGTCGACGGAATTAGTGTCTGCTGTATGTAATATGTGTCTCACAATTCACGTGTTTTTCATCATGGATGACTAAAGATAGGGCATTGACATGGTGAGTTCCCTTATTCAAGGAACTTATCTTTTCAGCCCCCGGCTGATAGTGAAGCGTGGTTAGTTCTCCGGTCTCCTTATGACGTTGCACCAGGTAGGTCTTGAATGGTTCGGATTTGCCTTCACTGTGCTCGACTCCGTATTCTGCTTTGAGATTGGACTGTCGTGCAAGGCTCCACCATAGACTACTCAGATGGACTCTAATCACAATTTAGACACGTGGCTTCAGTGCTTTAATGCGTGAATTCGCACGATCTTGATTAGGTCTAGCTTTCTCGATTTCCTGGGCAAGTGAAAAATGGCTGCGTTTGCCGCACTTTTAGCGTGTGATTTCCGCTTGGACACGTGATCCGAAGCGTGCATCACGTGGCTTTTGCATCATAAAGACGCTCCAATCAATAACGTTAAAAGTCACGTGGGGGTTTCCTAAAGTGGCCTAAACTGGTTCTACCTAAGTTTAAGCAGTCGGTCCTAAATTAAAACAGATTTCTATCTACCGAGGTCAGGGGTCAACAATGACGTCGTATCTAAAAATAGTATTAGGCGCTAGGAGAAAATCACTGAACGCTAGGAGAATATCCACGAGCGAAATTTCCCGTGATTTTACGGGCTTCTCGATCATGCATTAAAGATGAGAAAAAAATGGCGGCTCGCAAATAAAAAAAAATGAAGATTGGGTCAGTCGTCTGTCGTGAAGCATTCTAAATCCACATATATAAATTAAAAAGGAAATGTAAAGCCTAACGAATTAATACAATAAAAGGAAAGAAGAATGGTAAAAGACCAGTGCTGTCACAATGGCTTACAAAAATCCCCCTTTTTCTACTTCGTCTGCATATTGTAACGCTTTCACATTTGATAGTAAAGCCTACTGCATCAATACACGCGTTCTACAAATAAAACTAGTACTATCTTTCTTAGAAAACCTTGAGATAGACATACTGCGTAATGACCTAGATTTAATATTCCATTCATGTCATTTATGCTCTACATAAACTAAGACAGATGGACTTAGGATAGAGAGAGAGAGAGAGAAATGTACTGAGGGACGCATGCAACACTAACACGCAGTCGCGCGATATAAAATAATGCCACCCCCAACGCGAAAGGCATGAAGCACTAACTTTTTTTCAAATAGACAGTTATAAAAAACACTACCAATACACGGTTAGGTTTTAAAAAACATGTTTAATGCTTATTAGGAAACATGACATTCTACTGTTTTATGTCTGAAATCCTGACATTAGTCTGACAGAACAGTCGAAAAGGCAGGTCAGGTGGCGGTTCTAAATCGAAAAAAATAAAAAATACACGACTATCCTAGAAAATACATATTTTGAACGCAGCCACTTAGCTCCATTAAAACTTATATATTTGGGTGCCTTAGGACTTGCTGACAAAGAATATGTTAGGTGTTAAGAAATTAGTTTAATAATTAACAAATTATAGCCATAATACTAGAGTGGTGCTGTCAGACAACACAGGATCATATCTGCTCAGTGGCATGTTTTAAAACCACCATTTTACGGGAAATAGGCCAACAAGTTAAATCCTATTTGGTTGGCTAGAATAATATGTAAGGCGAAACATGATTAGTCGAATGTAAATACTATTTTGGTTGTTAAGGGAGACGGTAGGAAGGGTACATTCTTTTCAAATGTTTTTGTAAACATGGCCCCATTGGCTAGACCATTTGATATAGTCAATTAGGAGCGTCAGTTCAGTGCCACATTTTGAAAATAAACTTATTGAACAACAAATGCGTTGAGATCCAGCTCATATTTTCCTAAATAAAAGCCTGGGACAGAGGCAGATCGGAATTGTGCCATAATTCATCGCCAGTCAACGTATTTGTTTATTATTTCCATGAATTGTGGTAAGCTGGACATTTGATATCTTTTTGATGAAAATTGAATGTGAATTGATAATGTATGTCTGTTTGTGTGTGGTTCAGTAATACACAGGAGGCAAAACCTAGAGATTGCTCCACCATTACCAAAACATGTTGAAGAGGAGTGAAACTGCATGGGATTGCCAAATAGTACTCTGACACCTATCTTATTGAATAGAAGGAAATAATGCTGAAATTGCAGAGGCGTTGTAACCATTAGGGAGAGGAATACTGGTGTAAATTGTTTCAGATGAAGCTGGCAGTTGGACTACCGTGCTGAACTCGGTGTTTGTTATGTATTGTGTTTCAGTGTGGAAATAGATGATAAATTAGTTCTGAAGTAGGAGGTACAACTTTCTTGTATCAGGGACCGTGGTCCTGAACTATTAAAGCAGCACCTGGTCTGAGTTTTGCTGAATCCAGAGGCTGATAGCATACTCCTTGGACCAGATAGCGACCAGGGTTGGTCCTCAAGAATACGGTGAAGCAAGCGAGCAGAAGAGACTGATTCCGGCCGCCCTCACAGAAGATAAGATCTCGTGGCCAGAGCAGCTCAATCTTATGTACTCCCCCCCCCTTCTAAAAGTGACAGTATATGAATTAAAGAGGGACAAGTAATTGTTTCCAATGACAGGAACTGTGAACTTTTCCAATACTATTTCCACCAGAAACAGACACCTGAAGTCATGATGATAAACAACCACCTAGCTTGAAAAATCCAGTATTACCTCATAGTACCACATCACAACTGACACACACATTGTGATAATAATAATATATGTCAATACAAAGATCATATCTATAAATTGTGTACATATAACTTGTAATTACATTTGATTGTGATTCCTGGTTCACTTTGTAGTTGAATCGGGATATCTATTATTGAAAGAAATCAATACATATATTTTTAAACTTTAACGATTGACTCATTTAAGATAGTCTTATAGAGTGTTCCATGTATGTGAGTGTCACAGTGTTGTAAAGAGTTGTGGATTAAACTAAATTGTTTATCTGTCTGTTGGTTATTGTGAACATACACTTCATCACTTTCATAACCCTAGACATTCAACGTAGTCATTACAATATTCCAGAATAAGCCTGACTGAGGTATAAATGTGGTAGCAAGTAAGGTTATCTGTAATGCACCACACTTATTAGATACAGATACCTTCACAGCTGATCTCAGTCAGTACACTATGTCCCCTATAAATATTTATACCATCCCACTTTACCACATATATTGGGGGCTCGTCCGGGATATTGAACCTTCCCCTAGCATGTATATTGGGAGTAATTCACTTCAGGGAATAATAAAATCTAAAAAGGTATTCTTGGGTGGAAAAATAAGGTTGAGCTCTCAGTGCTTGTGGTTGTCCTTAGTTAATTAGACATAGATAAAATTGTTTGGTTAAATATTTTATACATTTTCCTGTTAGAAAATGGCGGACCTGGCCAAATTTCGATCTGCTGCTGTGCAGACTGCTAAAGAGTTAGGAATGGACGGGCAAGTTATGATTGCTTATGTCACTACTGAATGTGACAAATATATTGAACGTGAAGAAAGAAAATTTGAAGCCGAAAGAAAATTAGAATCGGAAAGATTAGAAAAAGAAGCTGAAAGAAAGTTAGAGGCTGAAAAAGAAATTAAGAGGTTGCAGATTGAGGCTGACAAAGAGGCTAAGAAATTGGAGCGGATCGGTAGGCAGAGATTAAAAGGCTCCAGTATGAAGAGAAGAAATTGGAGGCAGAATAAAAATGATTGACTGCAGAGAGGGAAGCACAAAAGGAGGAGAAGAGATTACAAAGGGAACATGATTTACGACTAAGGGAGTTGGAATTTCAAGGCCATGCTCCTGAAAATGGTGCCAGTCCTTTTACCTCCGATGCCACTGCTAGTCAGGGAGCCTCAACCTCAGCTATGAACTTTCATTTAGATCATTTTGTTGAGAAAGACGATGATATCGAGAGCTATCTAAATAGATATGAACTATTAGCTACCACGTATGGGTTAGAGAGAGAAAGGTGGAGCTTAAAGTTATCTCAAGGACTTCGTGGTACGGCTTATGAAGTTTTCGCCAAAATGAGCAGAGCTGATCAAGAAAGTTATGACATGCTAAAGCAGGCTCTTTTGTTAAGATATGAAAAGAATGGTGAATTTTATAGAAAAAAAATTTAGGAATGCTAAACTACTGTCAGGTGAAACCTATCACCAGTTCTCTGCACGGTTAGAGACATACATGGAGAAATGGACTTCTCTGGGGAAAACCCAAGATCTTAAGGAAATGATCCTTATAGAACAACTAAGAGAGTCCATGGCTCCAGACCTGAGAAAGTTTCTCATGGAACAAGGTGCAGAGAGGCTGGGTGAGTTACTAAATGTTGCTGAAAGGTATCAAGCAGCTCAGGCAGAGGTATCGGGTAACAAAAGGAAACAGGTAGACAATTATCAGGCACCACAAAACTTTAATGAATTTGATCATAGAGATCAAAACAAAGGTAAGCATCAGTTTGATAGGCCACGAAATGACTATAAAAATAAAACCCCACAATTCAATGAAAGGAAATATGATAACAGGAAACCCTTCAGACAGGAAGGAAAATATTGTCAAATATGCAGGATGCATAATCATAATACTAGTGAATGTGGTAGGAAAGTTCCTCCATATCACGCGGCATGCATGATAACAGTGGACAAGGGGAAGAAGAAACTGACAGAGAATCATATAAATCTTCAACATCCCCCCATCTGTGAAGAAGTGACATGTAATGGTGCCAAGGTTAGGTGCCTTTACGATTCAGGTTTAGAATATGACTCAGTTGTGAGTGCAACCCTAGTGCACCCTGAACAGTATACCACAGAGAAAGTGGAGATACAAGGGGCCGTAAAGGGAATATCCACCATGACACTTCCCGTAGCCGAGATCAATGTAGAGACAAGGTACGTGGAAGGAGTGATTAGAGCAGCCGTGTGTGACGACCCTAATTACCCGCTGGTGTTAGGAAGCAAATATGTTTTTCTAGGAAGCCCTGTAAAACCTGTGGTAATGGCCACGCTTCAGGTCAGGTCGACCCCTAGTAGAACGGAGGAGGAACCACCACTAGTTTATTCTCATAAGCAGATGAGAAAGGCCCAGGCAAAAGATAAAACATTAAAACCTTGCTTTGGTAAATTGCCAACAAGCCATGCACACCCTAAGAAAGGACAATTTTATTTGAAGGAAGGACTGCTCTTCAGGAAAGCTAGAGCAGGATCCAAAGAACAGGGACAATTGGTATTGCCAACCCCCTACAGGGAAAAAGTGATGGCACAAGCTCATGTTGTACCAGACGGTGGACACCAGAGAAATGGGACCACCCGTCAAAGGACATCGGAAAAATTCTATTGGCCCCAAGTAGCTGCTGATATTGCACAATTTGTGGGGGCCTGTGAAAAATGTAGCAAGGTACAGTCCCCAAGTTGGGAAAATCATAATCAGATGCCAGCCAAGCATTCTGAAACATATGGGCCTAACAATAACAAGGAAAATAACAATAATAAGGTTGACATAGAGGATAGGTATCCACCTTCCCCCCAACAGTGTTCACCAAAAATAATTAGATTCGCAACTCTGAGAAGGGCATCCAGAGAAAATAGAAACTCAGACCAGTCAACCCAGGAACAGTTTGAAGCCGCAGTTAGGGAGCTGGCTGACATTGACATTGAAGATGATCCGCCTAAGTTAAAACCGAAACAAATTGTTAACAGAAGAACAGTGGACGAGTGAGCAATTGGGAAAATGCTCACAGCGCTTCACACTATGGCTATTAACTTAGCATTAAAATGGCACTGGTGACATTGGTAGTCACCCGACCCCACACCGTCCAAGGGGAAGTAGTGTTCGGACCCTGGATGGAGATAACCCACACATCTTATAGCAATGCTAAGGGCGAATTGATTTCTGATGCAGAAACTCATTTCCCCACATATTATCTTAATTCACCAGATTGTCGGTAGGCGGAACTATAGTTGGTGAATATGGCCTCCATTTGAGTGGCACATTATAGAACATTATAAATATATTATTAGAAGGGTGTTTCCACATTCAATCACGCCTGAGATCAGACCAATTGTTGGCTGTGAACATTTCGGAGGAGCAGAGTGTCTCCATTGTTGCCTTTTTGAATTGAGGATAGTCCGAGTGTTTATTAAGGCTGATCAGGAAAATATTGGATCCCCTACACAACTCAGATATCACCATATAGATCAACTCCTCATAACGTACAAATTGAGGAACATCTAATATTCTCGGGACATGTCGTTGAGCAGACTCAGAGAAGAGAAATGGTGAATACTGATTGCTAAGCATCAATAAGACAAGCAGTAACACTTGCCGCTGTTCAGTAATATAACTGAAATGGATTCTTGGATTGCAGAGGTCTGAGGCAATCTTCGTCAGTAGTGCTTACTTTGAATTTACCCACCTGCATTAATCCATGATCAAAATGAAATCAGAGAAACGTTGATGCAGATTTTCTAAGCCGCCATCCATGCGATGAAAATCAAAGAAATCACCAGGCATAGACATAAATTTCTCTATGTGTATATAGAATTATAGACTGACGTATAACGTCTGTTTTAAGTGGGGAGAATTTGTCGTGAAACATTCTAAATCCTCATATATAAATTAAAAAGGAAATGTAAAGCCTAACGAATTAATACAATAAAAGGAAAGAAGAATGGTAAAAGACCAGTGCTGTCACAATGGCTTACAAAAATCCCCCTTTTTCTACTTCGTCTGCATATTGTAACGCTTTCACATTTGATAGTAAAGCCTACTGCATCAGTACACGCGTTCTACAAATAAAACTAGTACTATCTTTCTTAGAAAACCTTGAGATAGATACACTGCGTAATGACCTAGATTTAATATTCCATTCATGTCATTTATGCTCTACGTAAACTAAAAGACAGATGGACTTAGGATAGTGAGAGAGAGAGCAATGTACTGAGGGACGCATGCAACACTAACACGCAGTCGCGCGATATAAAATAATGCCACCCCCAACGCGAAAGGCATGAAGCACTAACTTTTTTCAAATAGACAGTGATAAAAAACACTACCAATACACGGTTAGGTTTTAAAAACATGTTTAATGCTTATTAGGAAACATGACATTCTACTGTTTTATGTCTGAAATCCTGACATTAGTCTGACAGAACAGTCGAAAAGGCAGGACAGGTGGCGGTTCTAAATCGAAAAAAAATAATAAATACACGACTATCCTAGAAAATACATATTTTGAACGCAGCCACTTAGCTCCATTAAAACTTATATATTTGGGTGCCTTAGGACTTGCTGACAAAGAATATGTTAGGTGTTAAGAAATTAGTTTAATAATTAACAAATTATAGCCATAATACTAGAGTGGTGCTGTCAGACAACACAGGATCATATCTGCTCAGTGGCATGTTTTAAAACCACCATTTTACGGGAAATAGGCCAACAAGTTAAATCCTATTTGATTGGCTAGAATAATATGTAAGGCGAAACATGATTAGTCGAATGTAAATACTATTTTGGTTGTTAAGGGAGACGGTAGGAAGGGTACATTCTTTTCAAATGTTTTTGTAAACATGGCCCCATTGGCTAGACCATTTGATACAGTCAATTAGGAGCGTCAGTTCAGTGCCACATTTTGAAAATAAACTTATTGAACAAGTGCGTTGAGATCCAGCTCATATTTTTCTAAATAAAAGCCTGGGACAGAGGCAGATCGGAATTGTGCCATAATTCATCGCCAGTCAACGTATTTGTTTATTATTTCCATGAATTGTGGTAAGCTGGACATTTGATATCTTTTTGATGAAAATTGAATGTGAATTGATAATGTATGTCTGTTTGTGTGTGGTTCAGTAATACACAGGAGGCAAAACCTAGAGATTGCTCCACCATTACCAAAACATGTTGAAGAGGAGTGAAACTGCATGGGATTGCCAAATAGTACTCTGACACCTATCTTATTGAATAGAAGGAAATAATGCTGAAATTGCAGAGGCGTTGTAACCATTAGGGAGAGGAATACTGGTGTAAATTGTTTCAGATGAAGCTGGCAGTTGGACTACCGTGCTGAACTCGGTGTTTGTTATGTATTGTGTTTTAGTGTGGAAATAGATTATAAATTAGTTCTGAAGTAGGAGGTACAACCTTCTTGTTTCAGGGACCGTCGTCCTGAACTATTAAAGCAGCACCTGGTCTGAGTTTTGCTGAATCCAGAGGCTGATAGCATACTCCTTGGACCAGATAGCGACCAGGGTTGGTCCTCAAGAATACGGTGAAGCAAGTGAGCAGAAGAGACTGATTCCGGCCGCCCTCACAGAAGATAAGATCTCGTGGCCAGAGCAGCTCAATCTTATGTACTCCCCCCCTTCTAAAAGTGACAGTATATGAATTAAAGAGGGACAAGTAATTGTTTCCAATGACAGGAACTGTGAACTTTTCCAATACTATTTCCACCAAAAACAGACACCTGAAGTCATGATGATAAACAACCACCTAGCTTGAAAAATCCAGTATTACCTCATAGTACCACATCACAACTGACACACACATTGTGATAATAATAATATATGTCAATACAAAGATCATATCTATAAATTGTGTACATATAACTTGTAATTACATTTGATTGTGATTTCTGGTTCACTTTGTAGTTGAATCAGGATATCTATTATTGAAAGAAATCAATACATATATTTTTAAACTTTAACGATTGACTCATTTAAGATAGTCTTATAGAGTGTTCTATGTATGTGAGTGTCACAGTGTTGTAAAGAGTTGTGGATTAAACTAAATTGTTTATCTGTCTGTTGGTTGTTGTGAACATACACTTCATCACTTTCATAACCCTAGACATTCAACGTAGTCATTACAATATTCCAGAATAAGCCTGACTGAGGTATAAATGTGGTAGCAAGTAAGGTTATCTGTAATACACCACACTTATTAGATACAGATACCTTCACAGCTGATTTCAGTCAGTACACTAAGTCCCCTATAAATATTTATACCATCCCACTTTACCACATCGTCATATATATATATATATATATATATATATATATATATATATATATATATATATATATATATATATATATATATATATATCAAAACGTACACACTGTCTTACTGTTACGTGCAGTCTTTGTTATCTTACAATATTATACATTGGTATACTTGTTATGTTCGCAAATATTTTGTAAACAAAATAGTGTTTAAGGAAAAGTCATTATTGAGTTACTTCCCTTGAAAGTTGTGTCGGCTCTTTCGATCGAACTCCGCGGATGGATCCAGTTTTCTGCGATTTATTCTTTGTTTGGGTAGTAATAGATTGTTCTTGCTTCAGAATATCTATGGCCTGAATTTATGTGTATTGTTTGTCTGAGTAGGACGAGTCTGTCTTATATCTGTATATCTTTACATATCTAAGTCGAACTATATGTTCTGTTGTCTCTAGAGAGGTCAAAGGCTATTCGGCGGATGTGTCGCTAGAGTGTGGTGTGATTTGGCTTCGTCCTGATAGGGACTGTGTTTTCTATGTCGGCTTGTCGCCGGGGAAAAAGTGATCTCAGTATTTGTGGGGAAAGTGATAGTCGTCTAGACCTATCGTGTATGCTTTACCCCAGTGTTTATTCGTATTGCCAAGGAATGGCAGAATCATATTTCTGATACCAAGGTAATAATAGACACTCTTATGAACTCTCGTACGAAGCCACCATTTTCGATAGGTACGATTTGAATGTCTAAGAGAATATATTTGACTCGATGAAAACGACTTCGATTCCTAGCAGCACTATATCCTGTAGATTGCAGTCAATTGTTCATGATCAAATCTACAGAGCAATGAAAGATTTAATGAATGACTAACTTTAGGACAGATTCATTATCTGTATCCAAACGTGAGTGACAGCTCACGAGTGAAGCCATCTTGGAACCAAAACATGTAGTGACTTTCAAGAAGAGAAAAGGGATGCCCGTATTATCGCTTGATTAGTCCAGAGATCACTGCTACACATGAGAACCCATTGCTAGCGGTTCAATATTATTATATGAAAAAACTGTGCTGAACCTTATGTTAAAGAATCTTCGCTAGACGAGATTAGGTAGAAGCCATCTTGGATATTGTTTATAATCTGACGTGCTTTGTCAGTAAACTCAGTTGATATATATATATGGGCAATACTGAGTGCTTGGCTACTGACAGTCCATTATAATATTATTCTACATGAGTGCCCATGTAACATAACATTGCAAGACCATTTATCCACTGTACCATGATGTATTATGCCAACCTGTGATTTGTCACTATCTGTGCTGTCGAGTGTGTACGTCCAATTAAACTTTAGTAAAGGTACACAGTCGTTGGTGTCGATGACTTCCAGCCATACATGAGTGTGAGAAAAGAACATTTGTCAACACCACGAACCCTTCCTATCATTCGCACATTATACACTCCATCTATGTCTACACACCACTGCGTAGGTCAAGTTGACATTCCATACTCGAACCACGAGCAACACAACAACACAGTATTTAACTCTGGTGATGTTCGAGCGAGCTTCAGATTTCTCAGCATGTCTCTTGCTCAGGGCAAGGGTCTTGTATTAAGAGTTTATCAACTGATGATGATGATGATGTCTGCTTCCATCCACTTATAATTATCTTTTGGTGGACATCATTAACGGGAATAAAATAACAACTTTATCAACTGGTGGACCAGCTTTCTGGGTTTGACCTCGCAGAAGTTCAGAAGTCAACAGATTACCGATACCAGACCGTTTCCTGTGGCTGATACGACACACTTGCAGTATTGGTTTGCTCTTTGTCAACACTTCGTCACGTGACCTGTCAAGTGAATGCAGTATGTAGGTCAGCGTTGTTGACATTTTTACATTAGACATTACAGAGTTTCACAGAACAGTTGGATCAATTCTTGTCAATATTAACAGGAAGACAGTATTAGTGAACTAAGAAGTCCTATTTTCATCGATGGATCTTCTTGTTTTCCATATATGAACTTTAATATTTAAGGCCAGAATGTTTAATTGAATAAAGTGGCAGTTTGTTTATTTTCATAAAAATAACTTTGCCATTACTGTAAAACTGAGCCTATTTTGCAACACATACTATCATACACATAATTTATATATATTTATGTTTACATGTTATTTGTTTGTATAGTATGTTAGTTTCTATGTCAGCGGGTTGTGTTTAAGGTTGGGCGGCGTCCTCACAACAGAATATCCCACGTCATAGAGGGTCCGTTGTGGGCGTTTTCTATAGGTGCAATTTTCTTGATTGAAAATTTGCTGCGACAACTGTTGCTTTTGTGTTAGCTGTGAAGTCTGTAATTATTGTTATTTTTGTAATATTTCTTTGTTCTTTAGTTTTGTTTTGATTTGTTTGTAATTTGTTGGTCTAACCTTTTCTATCTTTCAGTTCTATTCACAATTTATATTCATATATTGTGACGTCATTTGTGTTGTTATTCTTTGCAGATTCAGTGATTATTTTCATTGATTTCCCTATTTGATTTATTTTGATTTCTGCAAACGTTCTTGTATTGTCAGTCCTATTTGTACTTTATGTATTCTGTTGGTTGACATATGTTTTATATAGGTATATTTCATAAGACACAATTGCCTGTGCACTGCACTTGGATTATGGTATAAACCAGTACCTGATTATTATTACTATTATACAAGACCTTATTAAGGCTTGTGACCCACAGATATTGGGATAGTATACTGATTAATCAAGTCATTGAGAACTTGTGGTATTATTATTGATTCAGGTGATTAGTATTATTGTTAGACATCATGTCTACATTAGAATACTTCATTACACAAGGGAAAGCCCTTGATAAGACTGGTCAACAATTAGAACAATGGGCTGTTGCTCAATATGACAAAGCATTAGCTGCAGAAGAGAAAAAAGCTGCTGCAGAAGAAAGAAAAGCTATGGCTGAAGAGAAAAGATTAGAAAGAGAAGCTGAGGCTGCTGCTGAACAAAAGAAATTGCAGATGCAGGTGGAGGAAAGGAGATTTGAAGCTGAACAAAAAAAATTAGAAAGAGAAGCTGCAGCTGAACAAAAAAAATTAGAAAGAGAAGCTGCTGCTGAACAAAAAAGATTAGACAGGGAAGCTGAACAAAAAAGATTAGACAGGGAGGCTGAACAAAAAAGATTAGATGCTGAAGAGAAAAAAGCAATAAGAGAACATGAATTTGAGTTAGAGAAATTGAGATTGACAAGTATGAGTAATGTTAATCAGGCATCTAGTGGTAATGGTAAACCTTCTACTTACAAGGTTAAGGTTCCACCGTTCAATCAGTCCAGTGACGATATTACATTCTGGCTGGATAGATTTGAACGTTCTTGTCGTACACATAATGTGGATAAATCACAATACGCTAATCAATTATTAGAAAACTTGAAAGGTGAATCTTTGACTAGATTATGCCTTGTAGGAGAAGCAGATAAGGATAATTATGATGTCATTAGGGCGGCTTTGATAAAAAAATATCAGCTAAGTGAGGAAGGCTATCGCCTTTTATTTAAAACGATGGTGCCTGAGACGGGTGTAGAATTCTCAGAATTCACTGCAAAGGCACGTCTCACAGTTGATCGTTGGATTGAGCTTTCCAAAACAGAAAAAACGTATGAAGGACTTATGGATTTGTTGCTCAGAGATAAGATTATGTCATGTGTGAACAAACCTTTCCTTGAATTTATACATGAGCGTAAACCCAAATCTCTAAAAGAAATGGAAGAATATTGTTCCCAATATGTCACTGCACACCCCGACGTGACTTTTGGCAACACTAAGATTAAGGAGAGTATGCCAGTTGCTGCAGCAACACCATACAATCCCAATTATTCACACAGATTTCAGGGACCTCAAAACAGATTTGATAAAAAAGGTAACCATAATAGTTATCAAAACCAAGGTAACCAATCATTTCAGGGTTCTTCTTCAAAGAACTGGAGACGAGCTGATAGCTCTCGACACAGGGGTGGTCATAATTATAGGAATTTCCGTAGAGGAAGTAATTATAGAAACTATCAGGGTTATCCGTCTTGGAGTCAACAAGATCATAATTACAGAGATACTCATTATAATGAATATGATAATGGTAACCAAGGGAACTATGACTCAAACCCAAATAGGGGTTACAATAGAGGTAACAATAACTACAGAGGTGATAATAACCGAGGTAGATCTCAAAACAAAAGACATAAACCACATTTTCAGGCAAACTCTGCACAACAAGAGTCCCATGAAGCCTATAAACAGAGTAAAGATAATAATGATGCTAGTAATATGGCATGTGCCGCTTTTGATTTTGGGAGAGCATCTCAGTGCCCCCAATGCAAAACGTTATTTGAGCCAACCACAGTGTCTACTTTAAGCTGTGGCCATCCTCTTCCTGCTCTTCCGGCATCAGTCGCGCATGATGGAAGAGGTTCTCTTGTCTTACATAAGGGTTTAGTGAATAACAATCCAGTCTCTGTGCTATTTGATTCTGGATGCACCACAATTGGTGTTAGGCAGTCACTCGTAGATCCTTCCCGTGCCACTGGACAAGTAGTCAAATGTGTAACATTTGGCGGCACATTAGAGAAATACTCTACTGCTATCATTAGGATTGCTACTCCTTTCTTTACAGGAGATGTACACGCATGTCTTCTTCCGAATCCGATCGCTGACCTCATCATCGGTCGCATTCATGGAGTCAAGAATGCACTCCGCAACAAATTTCCACGTGGGAAAGGCAAAACATGCAGATTGCTAACGCTGTAGTCACTAGAGCTCAGGCTCTTAATATGCCTCAAACTTCATCTACTGAAGATAATGAAGTGCATAACCAAGATAATCCCTTGGTAATTTCTCGTGACTCGTTTATAAAACAGCAAGAAGATGATCCCACTCTGAAGAAATTCTTCATTCTTGCAACTAAAGGTGATCCGAATAAAGACACAAGTCGTAAATCGTGGATTACAAAGAAGAATGGCGTACTTGTACGTATGGTTCAAGACTCCATTACGTCAAGTCATTCTCAAATCCTGGTTCCCAAGAATTTGAGAGTTAAAATTTTGCAGCACGCTCACGACTCTCAGTGTGCTGGACACATGGGTTTTTCCCGTACTAAGTCAAGAGTCCTTGCGGCTTTCTTTTGGCCATTGGTAAACAAGGACATACGGATTTATTGTCGATCTTGTAAAGTATGTCAGGAAGTTAAATCCAAAGGTCCACGGCATGCTGCACCCATTCAGGCGGCGGACATTCCTATTCGGCCGTTCCAAAAAATGGCCATAGACATTATTGGTCCATTTAAGATCAAGTCTGCCAGAGGACATCAGTTTATCTTGACGTGTGTTGATATGTGCACACGTTGGCCAGAGGCTATTCCTCTGAAGAGCATTACTACTGCTGATATTGCAGATGCTCTTTGGCTTATATTTTCTCGTCTGGGGTTCCCCGGAGAGATATTGTCAGACCATGGCACCCAACTAATATCAGATACCATGTCTCAAGTAATGTCTACTCTGCAGATAGATAGATCTTTAAGTAGTATCTACCATCCAATGTCTAATGGTATGGTCGAACGCCTTAATAGAACACTTAAAAACTTACTGGGGAAGATAACTGAGGATCATCCTCAAGACTGGGACAGAGTTTTACCTGCGGCCCTCTTCGCTTACAGAGAGGTACCCAATGAACATACGGGATTTTCTCCCTTTGAACTCGTCTTTGGCGCGCGTCCGCGTGGCCCTATGTCGTTGCTTCACGATCTCATAACATCTGACAATATTGACGATGACACAAAGTCATCCTACGAATATGTCATCGCGTTGAGACAAAAGATTATCGAAGCATGCAAATTAGCAACTTCTTCGTCTGAATTTGCGAAACAGAAGGCAAGGCAATTTGCCAATAAGAAGAGATGCTTACGACAACTTTGTCCTGGTGACAAAGCATTTGTATTACTACCTTGTAGGGAAAACAGATTACTTATTTCTTGGAAAGGTCCGTACGATATAATATCGAAAATTTCCGATGTCGACTATATTGTCGATATTGATGGGAAGCATAAAACCTTCCACATCAATATGCTTACTGAATTCCATGAACGTCCGGATTATTTGCAACCCATTTTCCAAGCAACGGACAATTCTCCAGTACAACATGGTCATTACTCATCACTGTCCGTGATACAGGATGAGGAAACAAGTTTTTCAGATGTAAATCTTCCTCTTCCAATGATCCCACTTCATTCTAGTGAATCATGGAAGAACGTTACTGTCTCTCCTGATTTGTCTCTAGGAGAACAGCGACAAGTTTCAACTATGTTGCAAACATTTCAGGATGTACTCACTGACATCCCTGGACAAACGAATGTCATTGAACATGACATTGTTCTAACTGACCATACTCCTATTAGGGTTAGACCTTATCCTATACCTATACATTTTCAAGCACAGGTCGAGAAAGAGTTGGATGAGATGATAGATTTGAAAATAATCGAACCATCCACCTCTGCATATTCTTCGCCGATGGTTATTGTGCGTAAAAAAGACAATAACATACGTCTTTGCGTTGACTATCGAAAATTGAATCAAGTAACGAAGTTCGATGCCGAACCTATGCCTTTACTGGAAGAGCTACTTACTCGACTCTCCAAATCTCATTTTTTCACTAAACTTGATTTGTCTAAAGGATATTGGCAAGTTCCTTTATCTGAACGCGCCAAACCTCTCACGGCTTTTTCAACACCTAGAGGTTTGTTCCAATGGAATTTTATGCCTTTCGGTCTTATGAACGCACCAGCTACATTCGTACGCATGATGCGCCGAATCCTATCTTATCGGTCAGATGTCATTGCATATCTAGACGACATCTGTCTTTTCAGCGATACTTGGGAAGATCACTATTCAGGGTTAGATGAATTGCTGTCTACTTTGCGTGAGCACAACCTGACAGCGAAACCCTCTAAAGCCTATATTGGTTTTAGCGAAATTTCTTTCCTAGGCCACCGAGTTGGTCATGGTTTCCTAAAGACAGAGGACCATAATACTAGTAAGATACTTAACATCTCAATCCCTAAGACTAAAAAACAGGTGAGAAGTCTGTTAGGTCTTATTCAATTTTATGGCAGATTCATTCAGAATCTATCCTCTATCATGGCACCTCTCTCAACACTTCTAAAGAAAGGTTCGCCTAATGTGGTCCACTGGTCTCAGGAATGCCAATGCTCTCTGGATAAGATTAAAACATTGTTTTCAACACCACCTATTTTAGTGCTACCCACTAAAGATAAGACATTCGTTCTTCGTAGTGACGCTTCATCCACTGGGATTGGAGCGGCACTAATGCAAGAGTACTCTGGAACTCTGCATCCTGTAATGTATATTTCCAGAAAACTTAATGCGGCAGAAAGGAATTATTCGGTTTTAGACCGTGAGCTATTAGCTATGGTTTGGTCGATCCTCAAACTACAGAGATTCCTTCTAGGCGCACATTTCATAGTAGAAACCGACCAAAAAGCTCTTACTGCTATACAGAGTAAGAATTTGAAGAGCTCGAGGTCTACTCGATATGCAATTGCTCTTCAACCTTTTCATTTCTCTGTGCGAGCTATTCGTGGATCAGATAATGTGATGGCAGACATTCTGTCAAGATGCCCACATGATTCCACATAACTATTAGGGCTTAGACTTCTTGATATGTCTAGTTCTATAGTAGTTCCTTTTCTATATCATGATAGATACACATTTGTAATTTAATAATATAATGATTGTATCACTACATAGCGGTTCATTGATGTTTATTCACCGCTGTGCTTTGATGATTTTTTCTTCATAAATCATAAATTTAAGATATCTAATACGAAATGATGATATGAATTTTTTAGGCATTGTGTAATTGCCAGAATTGTATTATACTTTGATGACACCTTCCTGGAAAAATATACTTGTAGAGAAATAATTTCTCTCAGTTTATGAGACACATTCTCACCAGTCGCTCCATAAGTCGACTTAGCCTCATATTAGGCGTTATAGGTATTCCTGATATTTTCATCTGCGCATTATTCATGCGTTGTGAGCCTATTGTACGTTGCTCCTAGATGTATTTCAAAAAAAAAAAAAAAAGTTCCATTTTTTTTTCCCGGGAGGTGTGGTAAGACTGTTACGTGCAGTCTTTGATATCTTACAATATTATACATTGGTATACTTGTTATGTTCGCAAATATTTTGTAAACAAAATAGTGCTTAAGGAAAGTCATTATTGAGTTACTTCCCTTGAAAGTTGTGTCGGCTCTTTCGATCGAACTCCGCGGATAAATCCATTTTACTGCGATTTATTCTTTGTTTGGGTAGTAATAGATTGTTCTTGCTTCAGAATATCTATGGCCTGAATTTATGTGTATTGTTTGTCTGAGTAGGACGAGTCTGTCTTATATCTGTATATCTTTACATATCTAAGTCGAACTATATGTTCTGTTGTCTCTAGAGAGGTCAAAGGCTATTCGGCGGATGTGTCGCTAGAGTGTGGTGTGATTTGGCTTCGTCCTGATAGGGACTGTGTTTTCTATGTCGGCTTGTCGCCGGGGAAAAAGTGATCTCAGTATTTGTGGGGAAAGTGATAGTCGTCTAGACCTATCGTGTATGCTTTACCCCAGTGTTTATTCGTATTGCCAAGGAATGGCAGAATCATATTTCTGATACCAAGGTAATAATAGACACTCTTATGAACTCTCGTACGAAGCCACCATTTTCGATAGGTACGATTTGAATGTCTAAGAGAATATATTTGACTCGATGAAAACGACTTCGATTCCTAGCAGCACTATATCCTGTAGAATGCAGTCAATTGTTCATGATCAAATCTACAGAGCAAGGAAATGTTTAATGAATGACTAACTTTAGGACAGATTCATTATCTGTATCCAAACGTGAGTGACAGCTCACGAGTGAAGCCATCTTGGAACCAAACATGTAGTGACTTTCAAGAAGAGAAAAGGGACGCCCGTATTATCGCTTGATTAGTCCAGAGATCACTGCTACACATGAGAACCCTTTATTAGCGGTTCAATATTATTATATGGAAAAATATGTGCTGAACATTATGTTGGAGAATCGTCGCTAGACGAGATTAGGTAGAAGCCATCTTGGATATTGTTTATAATCTGACGTGCTTTGTCAGTAAACTCAGTTGATATATATATATGGGCAATACTGAGTGCTTGGCTACTGACAGTCCATTATACTATTATTCTACATGAGTGCCCATGTAACATAACATTGCAAGACCATTTATCCACTGTACCATGATGTATTATGCCAACCTGTGATTTGTCACTATCTGTGCTGTCGAGTGTGTACGTCCAATTAAACTTTAGTAAAGGTACACAGTCGTTGGTGTCGATGACTTCCAGCCATACATGAGTGTAAGAAAAGAACATTTGTCAACACCACGAACCCTTCCTATCATTCGCACATTATACACTCCATCTATGTCTACACACCACTGCGTAGGTCAAGTTGACATTCCATACTCGAACCACGAGCAACACAACAACACAGTATTTAACTCTGGTGATGTTCGAGCGAGCTTCAGTAATCAGAACACCAGAGGACTTTATCAACTCTTGCTCAGGGCAAGGGTCTTGTATTAAGAGTTTATCAACTGATGATGATGATGATGTCTGCTTCCATCCACTTATAATTATCTTTTGGTGGACATCATTAACGGGAATAAAATAACAACTTTATCACTTACTTACTTGATTTTTATATGAGTTAACGTTCTGTTTGAAATTATTCATTCCTCATACTAAATACATTACCCTAGACACGTAGCCACATAACTCAACAGAGATTAATGTACACTGGGTGAGATCAGAAGAGGTAGCGGATAGGGACCTTGAGAAATACATCATCACCATCCTTACTCAGGGAGCTTACATAGCTTGACCTCACCTTGTTTACCTTTGATTTTATTAACATCAAAACCTCTTATTACAGTTGTCAGTTGCCAATGGTCTATATTCGCTGTATCATTTAAGTGTTCATGCATTAGGTATTTTTTTGGTTAAGATGGATATTGTAGCAATACATTTTTATCTTGTTTCTTGATTTCTGATATATTCCACATTAAACTGTTATAGCTATTCAGAACCCACATCACTGCATTCTGGACAAACCCATAAGTGCTCAGTCTCCCTCAGAAAATGTTGAAGGGTATGAATACTAATTGTTCTTGTAGCGCACTGGTTGTATACATGACGGATGCGTCCTTTCAAACGTTCATCTCTGCTAGTCGTGCGTTACCCCATTCACCTCTTTCGGACAGACTTTCAGTCTTTACTCAGCTATGTATCAACTCAAATTTATACGTATGGCAAAAGGTACAGTTAAAAGTGCATTTACGTACTGTATGGACCAACTTAGAGCTATTTGGATTAGAAAGTATTTGAATTTTACTGTTATCTTTTTAACATATGGAAATAATATTTTCAGTTAAATGGCTTAAAACCATTTTTAATCATTTTTAATCGATTCTGGTTTTAATGCTGCTGTTTTTTGTGATAGCAAAGATGCATAAAACACAGAAACCGTGCAATTATGCAACTTCTGGAACAGACCATTTCATCAAAATGCTCCTTCCTCCGAGGCCAAATAAGTGGAACACCTTGTACATAGAAACAAAACAACTTGCCAACACATGCAGGAATCACTACATGACATTGGGCTGAAGGGCGAGAGCCCAAGCGGCGCTGGATCAATAACAACGACAACAACAATCAAATGTGTGTTTTTTTTGTTTTTTTTTTTCGTAACAGGTGGCAATAAACATACAGAGCAAAAATTGCAAAACCTGAGTTAAAATATGATGATATCTATATAAACGATCCAATAACATGAAATCTTTTGGGATTGTTGATAATGATTTGCTCAATTCTGTGAGGAAGACCGACTTAATCAGTTGTCGGAACTGAATTGAAATGGGGAATTATTGAATTGGCGTCTTTCGCGTAATTTAATCTGTCACATAAAAGCCAGACCACTTTAAATATCTCGGAGCTATTATAGACCGAAAGGTAGGCATCAAAGAAGAGTTGGCCACTCGAAAAGCAGCGGCTGGGAGACTTTTTCAGGCCATAAATCGAGGATTCCTCAGCAAGAGAGAGGTTGGTAAGAAAACGAAGATGGCTGTATACCGCTCCACCTATGTCCCAGTCTTGACATGTGGATGCGAGTCATGGGCAATGACTACAACCCACAAAAGCCAGATCCAAACCTCAGAAATGAGGTATCTGAGGAAGTGGTTGAAGTAACAAGAAGAGACATGGTCCGCAACCAGACGATACGTCAAGGCCTAAAATGCCACCCCCTGCAGTCCCAACTAAGATGGTTTGGCCCTGTCTGCAGAATGGGAGAAGATCGGCTACCACGACAAGCATCGGAAACAAACAGCCAGGGATCCAGACCCCCAGGACGACCCAGAGTCCGCTGGGAGGACAACATTAGACAATCTTTGAAGGACCGTGGACTAGAATGGAACCAGGCCAGGAGGAAGACAGCCGATAGGATAGTCTGGCGCTCTCTCTTCCAAACCTCTACACCTCACGGTAGAAGGGGAACGACTAAGTAAGTAAGCATAAAAGCCAGACTTTTCGCCATTTAAAAAAAAAAAACATCCGGCTTGACGCACAGTTCGGGAAAATCCGGACTTATGGTAACCCTAATCTGCGGTCATTCTGTGGTATGCGGCAATGAGTAAAAGCTGACAGATTAGCTTCGAGGGCACCCATATTGGGGACACTGTATATGGGCAAGAGAGAAATACTAAAGATAATTAATGACCACTTATCAGAGAACGGTACTGCAATATATAAATCAACAATGCTAAAATTGCTGACAAATACTTTTTATCTGAATGTTAAATTTGTCATCACGTCACGTGATATAATGTAAAGAATGTCACATGATCAGTCAAATGAAAAGATGCGTAAAGCCAAGGTGTTTAATGGATGTATTTGTCCGTAGCGTAAATAGATAAACATTTCTGGATAAAAACCGGATACATTTACCGTAAAGTTTGTTAGACATAAAACTACTGTGTTTGAAATAATTCGACTTAAACAAACGCAGAATTATGCCCAATACAAAGCTTCACTTTATTGTTTTAACAACTATGTGTTGTTCGTCCATCACGGGTGATGAAGACCACTCTGTTCATCCAATTATTTAGGAATATGTTAGGTTAGTCTATGGGTATAAAGGTGACTGACGAGCCCGATGCGGGCCTGGAAAGATCTCGGACAGTGTGGGCAGGGAATGTTTGCTTCATGTGAAGGTTTTATTTCACTGTCCTTTCTAGTTTGTCTCCGCTGTTCCGCTGCTGCTCTTCTGGATGATTCGCATGCCGCTGCACCTTTACGAAGATATGTGCGCCAAGCAGTTCGGTCTTGCGCAGCAGCTTCCCATGTGTCTGGGTTTATGTCAAAGGTTTTCAATGACGTCTTTAACGTGTCTTTGAAGCGCTTTTTTTGGCCACCATGGGAGCGTTTACCCTTCTGCATCTCACCATAAAAGAGTATCTTTGGCAGTCGATGGTCTGGCATGCGGACTACATGACCTGCCCAGCGAATCTGTGACTGCATCAGAATAGTATCAATACTAGGGATACCAGCTCTGTCAAGAACGGCGGAAACAACTATGTAGGCTAGGCCATGAACACAACAAACTAAACTGGAATCCCTTCACTTTAATATTATTCTTGTTCAGAGTTTCTTCTTGATTTTGTTTGCTAATTTTTGTTTGTTTGCTTCATTATTTACTTAACGTATAAGCACAATTGTGATTGTCCCTATTTACAATGATTTGACAAATGTGATGCCACTTTCTCATATCGGCAGTTTTTCGTATTATTTGGAATTGAAAACAATATATATCCTAATTATAACCCATCGGAGGTTGAACGGGATATTTTTCTTCATTGATTTAAAAAAAAAAACAACAAACAGTAACATAGCAATGGTAATAAATATTTTTTTTAAAAAGAAATAAAAAAAAACTTTCAAGAGAATATTCTTCTGTAAGTTAGTAAATGCCCAGCTTCAGACGATCTGTAAGCAAATTAAAATATATATATATACATAAATATTATGCCATTTGACTAAATTTGGTGGTCTGATTATTACTAATTATTTCGATATAATGGCTGTGTTAGTCAGGTCTTCTGACATTTTGAATGTTTGTAATTGTAGTGTAGTACATAATTAGAAGTTAAATGAAGCACAATTGTAGGCACACCTGTTTTGAAACATTTAAAGTCATCTGTAAAATCTGGGATTCTAGAATGAGAACCACCTTGTAATGCAGGTTTCCTCAGTGTGTGTCCTAAAACCAGCTTCTTATAACCTCTTGTTCTGCTGGCACTTATCTGGTTCTTTCCATCACTACATTGCAGATTTTGTCTTTATCATTTCAATTCTTATATCCTATGTAAGCCCTCATTTATAACTTTTTGGATGTTGTTTTTGTTACTATCTTTGTTGCAGAACCATACAATAGGGTTTCATTGATATTTGAGTTGTAGGCACATCTACAGAGATATTATACAAATCAAATGTAAATTTTAAAATATTTCCTACCATGACTGTGAATATTATAATTAAGACTATAAATGCTAGAATTAAAAAAATGTTCACATGTTTTGTCTACGTTTCAGATTTATTCTATTGGAACCCTGCTGAAGTTGCTAATTTGAGTGACGGATATTATAATTAACTTTGTCTGCAACAGTTATCAGAGGCAATGACTACCAACATGATACACATAACTTGCCTACTGCTGACTGTAGCAGCTATCTGGTGTATTGTCCTGGCCTCAGAAAACGTGGAAGTGTTTGAAGTGAAACCACCATATAAGCAGAGAGCTATCATGTACAATATTACTGTCCTTACCACTGCAAGTTCTAGTGTCTGTGAGAAGAAATTCTTGGGTGTTACTATTGATACTAGTGCCGTGAAAAATAGATGGGTTGGCTTTAATTTCAGGTAATATTCTACTTATTTTGTGTATCTTAAAATATATTTCTCTGGTGCTTGATTAACATTTATAATGTTTTTAACACTTAATAGTTTAATTACATACAATCGTTCAATAGCATGCAGTAGCTTGCAGTTTCTCTGTGCGATTTATTCTGAGTATACTCTGTAAAATGAAAATACTTGAGGATAGGTCACAGCAGTTGGGTATGAAAATACACAAGAAAAAGGCACAAATGATGAGAATAAAATGAAAGGCCTGATGTGTTTAGTTAGTTATTCAATTGATTATCCAACAATGTTTGCCATTTGCAAACTAATATATAAAGAGACCCAATGCTTACCTGCAGAATCGCTAAATAAAAATTGTGGCTTTGCATACTTCACAAAAATGACAATGGCATGGAAGAAGTAATTTAAAAATATATAGCTCTCTCATTTTTATAATGATTTTTAAAAAAATACAGAATAGCAGACCAACAATGACACAGATGAAAATTCAAGCTAAAAAAGTAAGTCCTCACCATTTGATTGATTCATTGTGTTTGTTAAATTTTTTGTCTGCGGGACAGTTTTGGTGCCCCTGAGCTTTGGCGCCTCAAGCCAGTGACCCCATTGGTTTTTTTCTAGAGTTAGCCATGGCATCAATATAGAGAAAGGTGGCGAAATAAAAAATTGATATCAAAATAAGAATATAAAAGGCAAGTGAAGCTTTCATCGCGTTGGGAAATATGTGGAAATCATTTGAAATCATGTCCAACACAAGAATCAGAATCTGCAACTCAAATGCCAAGTCTTTATTGAATGGCTCTGAAACAAGGGGTCATAATTGTAGTTACCACTTATGCAGGAAGGCTGCATCAGAGTATTTTCTGTTCTCTTGCATGGGTGGCTTGTGTAGCAATTTTCTTTACATGATGAAAATGCTAGTCCATTAGTCCGTGTATAACCTTGACATTGATCATTTCTTTCAACACTCCTCAGGGAGCTGCAGTTCTACTCTTTCTTTGTCTCATCAGAGACTCCTGTAAACCACCTGGCGGTTGTTGTTGTTGTTGGCAGTTGTTGGTGTTGTTTAACTAGGGCTGCTGAGCTTCTCACTCTTATGCAGTCAGTACCACATTGAAGTTCCCTTGGTATTATCTACACTGTAGATTTAGGCTTTTCCTGTGACTTTTCTGTTATTCCAAAACGTGTTGAGTTGAAGTCATGAGCTCCAGCTTATCCAGCTTGGCTTGCATTTAAAAGATCATCTCATTTGGTCTCAAGCTAGAAGCATGTGGCATCTTGTGCATTTCTTGCCATCCAAATATGCAAAAATCTCCAAATATGCAGAGCTAAAATACTGTTCTCTGGTTCAGAGCTCTCTCAACAAATGGCCACGTTTTACACAGAGCCACTTTTCAGCTCTCCCTGTCCATCATAGGGTCCATAGTGAGGTCCTCCTGCCCATGGTCAACCAGGTAAAAAAGCCAGAGTTATGCCTGAAGTTCAAGTGACTCCTCCAAGCTTAGTGTGCAATGTTTCACCTCAGGTGGAATCCCTGAAAGTATGTGGATAATTTCATGAGTCAGTGAGGGTGTAATTAGTCTCACAGACAGAGGTTCACGTCAATATCTGTATACTATTGCATTGTGCTTAGCTGGTGGTCATATAGAGATGACTCCAGATATGCCTCCATGCATGATCTGGGGGTAAATTTAGAACAGTGATTGATAGATTATAGATTGTATATTACTATTAATGAATTACCTCACTATGTGTCGTTCCTCTGGATCTCTTTTGAGACATACAGAATAGGACTACTAAACTCTCAGGCATGTCATAGAAAGTGGCAACTACGTAGCTGGCAGCTACATAATGTAAAACAAATTGTCACATAAACCACTGTTGCAAAAGCATGTGAATGCTTGGTACATGCTTCCTGCAAGAGGACCAGCTGTGTTAGTGGCTCTGTGCTCCATAAGGAACGCAAATAAAAATGATGAATGAGGATGAATAAACTACTTCATTAATTCATTAATGTATGATTAATGACTTGAACTCTATTAATTTAGTTGTGTATAACTGATTTTAGTTTGATTACATTGTTGTTTAAATGATACATTTTTGTTATATCTGTATTATTGCTTTTAACTTTATATTAACTTTATATACTAACATTTGCTTCATTGCTGCTTTAAAATGGATGCCCACTACTCACTGGTAAGTAATGTACACTACTGTATTTTTCCATATCCCATAAACTTTTATATATTTATTAGCTTGTGAAAATTATCTGGGGAGTTGTCAGTGATTGTGAGTCCTAAACTTGATCTTTTTGCTTGCTTCTGTTGATGAGTGTAGTTGTTGCAGAAAACTCAGAAATACTCTTAAGATTATTATACTTCTTTTCTTGTAATTTATGTTCCAAGAGTTGATGGTTGGGACCTGTTCAAGTATCATATTTCCCAACATATATGTCACATTAAAAAAAATAACTGGATGTTATAAGGGGATTTCATGGCTATCATAAAGTAGCAAGTTGTTATCTTTTGTCTCACTGATGGGTTTAGAGTTGTTTTTTTATTTATTTTAAGCAGTGTACCAGTAATTGTGTGGAACTCACTTGTCTGTTACCGGTGTCCGAAATGGAATCAAAGAATAGTAATGCTGTTCCTTACCTTGCATATTGCAGAAAGTGGCAGAGGAGGGTTGGTCAACTAAAGACAAGACTTGGCATGAGTTTTCCAAAGGCCTATACTCCTTAGGGAGCTGAAGAATGATGAAGGAATGAATGAATGTAACTCTTGCTAACGTGTTGTAGAGTATCACATCTCCTGATTGGTCAATCATATTTTGCAGTGTAGAAAAGACTGAAACCAGTTGTGAAGCCATTGTTAAAGTGTGGCATCAGTAACGCCTTGAACAGCACAGAAGTTGGTATTCTGTTTGATTAGAATGACAGTTCATTGTTCAACAGCAGCACTGACCATGAGGATGAGGAATGTAATCATCATCATGATGAGGGTGACAACAGTTTTAGATTACTGAGTTTTGAAAATGAATAATAAATTCTTCTTCCTTCAGATGGTCATGATATGTGATTTTTTAGTTTCAAAAAAATATATTTAGGTACTTTCTCATCACAGTCCCTTCTTTTCACAACATAATTCCATTCCAGCTCAAATAAGTTGCAGAACCTGGCTGAAGCATTGATCCCCTGTGATTTACGTTTTGGTGGGACTACAGCAGACTTCCTAATCTTCGACTCAAATGCTGCAAGTGACCATGTACAATTACAGAGAGAACAAGCTGCTGAGTTTGCAGACACTTTTGAGGACAAAAAGTTACGGCCACAGGCACAGCAAAATTTTACGATGTCAGGTTGGTTAGCTGCATATGTCACAGTTGAATTTTACAGAATAATTCATGTTTCCTATAATGACATCAGTAGTTGTGTCTCTGTGAAGAGACAAAGAAAAAATAGGACTACTGCACAACATGCATGTCCTACAAGGTGATTAATGTGAAGTTGTACATTAGGCTGGTAACCTCATCATGTAAACGACATTTTCATAGAAGCCGTCGCTGCAGGAGCATGTGAATGCTTGGTGCAGACTTCCAGCAAGGGGGAGGGGCAGCTACAGTGGTGGCTCTATGCTCAGTAAGGATCTCAAATGATGATGGTCATCATCATCATAATAGGCAATTCCCAAGTTCAAGTCCTTTTAAGGGTGGAAAAAAGCTAAAAACCAATTATAATTATTTACTTAATGAACAGTTACACAGGTTTTTAGTTTTTTTTTTTTCCTCTTGAACTGATGCAGTTCATTTTTCCTTGTAATGATACAATTAGTTTTGTTTTGTGATAATAAAATGTTTCAAGACCTGAAGGTCTTTTATATTTGGACATGCGCCCTAATATAACCAACTATGTTAACGGGACGCGCCTTGCCAAAACAAGGCACAATTTTATTTTTTTTTTAAAAGAAAAATTTCCTTTGTGATGATACAATTAATTTTTCTTGTGATACAATTAGGTTTCTATTTTTGTAATGATACAGTTACTATCACACTAGTACATGAAGGGTCATTGCAAGTTTCTTCCAGTGGTAAAAAAATATTACATACTCTCTTCCACACCCTCCACCCAGTAAGGAATAAAATACTAGATAGTTTAATGACATGTTGTACCCCGTATGAAGCAATGTTTCAAATGTATGTGCTGTTTAATTGCATAGAAGGTTTTTTTCTTCTTCATACTCCTTGAACTTTCCGTGGAGCCTTCAAATAAATTTTTTCCATATGATGTATATTATTTATCATAAGGTTTCAAATGTATGTGCTGTTTGATTGCATGGGTTTTTTTTCTTATTCTTCTTCATACTCCTTGAACTATCCATGGAGCCTTCAAATAAATTCTTTCCATATGATGTATATTATGTATCATCATCCATCGACTCCCTAAGGAGCATAGGCCATCAGTTCCAGGACTTTTCAAGTCTTCCTCATCATTTTCATATCTGTCTCCAGTTCTCTTCTCCATGTGTTCTTTCATGTTTTTTCTCTACTTCTCTTACCCTGGGGTTTCCAGAACAAGGACTACCTGGTATTGCTATTCTCAATGTGTGTCCTATCCATCACCAGCAACTTCTCATCTCTTGCTCCACTGGCACTTGTCTGGTTCTTGTCATCAGTTTTACATTAGTGATCTTGTCATACCACTTAAATCCTTCTATACTATGCAAGCATCCATTTATGAAAGTCTGTAGCTCTTTGGTTGGTTGTTTTTCTTGTTCTCCATGTTTAAGAGCCACATAACAGGACTCACTTGACATTTAAGTTGAAGATTCTGATTTTATATTACAATATACATCCTTTACATTTTACCACAAAAACTTCAACAAGCACTATGGATACAGAAAGCAAGAGGAGCTTTCATTGCATTGGGAAACATATGGAGATCAAGAGAAGTCAAGTCCAACATAAAAATAAGAATCTTCAACTCAAATGTCAAGTCAGTCGTATTGTATGGCTCAACAAAAAAAAAAACAACCAAAAAGCTACAGACTTTTATAAACAGGTGCCTGCATAGAATAGAAGGATTGAAATGGTATGACAAAGTCACAAATGTGGAACTGATGACAAGAACCAGACAAGTGCCAGTGGAACAAGAGAGGAGAAGAAGATGCTGGTGATGGATAGAACACACATTGAGGAAATCTGTTGATAGCATTACAAGGCAGTCCTTGTTCTGGAACCCCCATGGTAAGAGAGGCAGACGTAGAACAAGAAACACACGGAGAAGAGAGCTGGATACAGAAGTGAAAATGATGAGGAAAACATGGACTTAACTGATAACACGTGACAGGAGGACTTGGCATGTGTTGTTGAAGACCTATGCTCCTTGAGGAGCTAAAGGGTATTGATTAATTGATTGACATACACCCTATTCTGTTTCAATACTATATCTATTTTTTTAATGCAGGAAAACAGTGGGATGAATTGACAACATTTGTAAAGAAAGTTGGATGGGACCTCATCTTTGACTTTAATGTCTTCAGGAGAAGTTATGGTGTCTGGGACCCATCTAATGCTGACCTACTTTTAAACTATTCAGCAACCAAGGGTGTACAGCTTCCATCCTTTCAGTTAGGAAATGGTATATGTGTTGTTAAAATGTACTTTCTCTTTTCATGTTTTCTTTTTACTGTTATTATACATATGCATGAGATACAGAGGAACTCTTGTACAGTGATCTAGACAGAATGCTACAGAGACAGGACACTGCTGCAAGAACAACCTGTTGTTGTGGGCTTCCAGCAAGGTGACTTTTATCTGCAGTGGTGGTTACATGGGGAGCGAAAAGAAAAATGATCATTTTTCTACATATTTTTTTACAATTTGAATGCCTTACAATTGTTGTTTTTTATTTTAAATTATATGAATATTTCAGTTTTTCCAACTCAATTCTTCACATAGATAAATAATTGCATGAGTAGTAAATGGGAAGAGATTAAAAATGTTACTTGAAGTAAAGTTATTCCACTTTTCTATATGATCACTCCACCTCCCATAATTCCTGGGGGTCTCTGGTGAGTGAAAGCAAACATAGGACTACTACTGCTTCAGGTATGTCATATGAGGTGATGAATATAAGGTTGTGTGCATGAGGATGGTGATCTCATCTTCTTTGGTCCTTGGCCATCGACTGACAAAGCAGTCAGTGACCATCACTCCTGGTTGTGTCTTGTATGGCAGCAACAAACTGTCTCCACCTTCCTCAGCCAGCAGCCATCCTTCGTATGGTGTCCCATTTCTGGTTCATGCTTTGCATCTCTGTTTCTACAGTTCTCTGCCCGGTAGCTTTTGGCCGGCCTTTCTTTCACTTTTCTTCTGGAGTCCATAGTAAGGCAGTTTGTTTGATATTGCATACATGCCAACCCCTGGAGATAAAAAAAGCCTGTAAAAGAAATCCAAAACACCATACAAAGACAGAAAAAACCATACAAAAGTTGAAGAAAAAAAACCATATCAAACAAGTTTTAATTTGTGTAAAAATATTTTCAATCTGAGAGGGCTGCGTTATAACTGAGACATGCACCCGTTATAACTGAGACATGCTTTTGTTATAACTGAGACATGCACCATTTGTAAATCTTCACTTGTTTTAAAACAAAACAACAAGTGTCTGATTTAACACTTTAAAACACATCAATCGAATAAGGCTGATTGATTTTATTGGTTGATTTTTTATTCTTCTGACCAATCATCTCACTGAATCTCATGACGTGAATATTTGCTAAGGTGTGGCATATAAGACGATTGAATATATATATATACACACGCATATGTACAGTCATGCGCCGCATAATGTCCGTTTGGACAATGTCCGACCACATATACGTCCGTGGTCCAATAAGGTTATAATAGAGTTCAGAAATCCTGATCGGAGAAGAGGACGAAGCGGACGTAACCGGACATAGCGAAAGGAACAGCTTCCCGCATGCAACACGTGTATCTCATGTCTCTTGTATACAGTACAAAGTGATTGTGATGCCAAGCGTATAATGGTACAGTACATATATATAACCTATAATACAGTACATATGTCATAATAAACGCCTATGTTACTGGCCTATATATGTACTGTACTGTACTTACTATCGTTATTTTAATGTGAACTTTCGAAAATACATTACCGTATGTGTACAGTATCTTGGCTATTTAGTCAATACAGGTACGCTACAGTATCCCATATAACTTTGCTAAGTATAAAGTATATATATATATTGTTATTGTTGATCAGAATTGATGTCATTGTCAGGCAAACCCATAGGTGCTCAGTCTCCCTCAGCAAATATCGAAGGGTATGATTGCTAATTTGCTAAACAAAAACCTGTATGGGAATAATGGCTAACCTGTACTAGTTGACATGTATGTGATGGTGTCAGGGTCTTTTCAGAGGATATGGCCAACCCAATTCCAGCATCTACCAGCTACGATAAGGAGCAAAAAGGAAAATGTTGATAATGATATGATATCAGTCAATACCCTTTAGCTCCCCGAGGAGCATAGGCCTTCAACAAACACATGCCAAGTCTTCCTGTCCTGTGCCATCCGCTCAAGTTCTTTCCATGTTTATGATATGAAATGATCACTGAAAAAAAAATATTTCTCCACTTTTATTTCAGAACCAGACCTCTACTTGCGGTCCTTTAATGTTACAATTACACCCAGCGACCTTGTATCAGACTTCAAAATACTCAAGAGCCTGATTTCCAATTATACTATGTACAAGGACAGTCAACTTTTTGGGCCTGGTGTCACAAATCTTGGTGTTCATTCTACATCTAAGACATATTTACAGCAGTAAGGCGATTGTACGATTAGTTGATCCATTGTGGTTGTTGTCTTTGATTGAAATGATTTGTAATAATGTCAGTTTCTTTAAACTCTGCAAAAATTAATATATAAGGATCATTGATGGTGTGAGGATAAGGGGTAGTCTGATGGAGTGGTCATGTGGATGATGGCAGATAGTTGGTGGATTTGATGTAATCTTGGACACCTCCAGGCTTTCTCACCCCTTTCCACCTTGTTAACAGCAGGGCAGTTTTGAGAGACTTTACTTTGTTTGGTTTTTTTTTGTTGTTTTATTTCTTGTTTGTATTAGTGTGTTTTTTATTGTTATTCTTTGTTTGTTTCTTGGAAAGAAGGTGTCACACGCAAATACATTCACACAATTTTGGTTTTTATTTACTATAAAATCTGATTTTATTGTCTTGAATTTATTACACTATATGTCCTAATTATAACCCATCAAGGGTTGAATGGGATTCTTTATTTAAAACAAAAAAAAATTTGAACTCTGCAAGCGCCGACTTAGACATATGTCCTCCATTAAGCTTTTCCTTAGTTTCTGAGCAGTGGGTTCTTTTTTTAACCTTTTCAGCCTCTGATGAGTTATAATTAGGATATATCATCATCATCATCACCCTTCAGCTCCATTAAACTTATGTCAAGTCCTCTTGTCCTGTGCCATCAGCTCAAGGTCTTTCCATATCTTCTTCGTTCCCTTCGTATCTTCTTCATCACCTTCATGCTTGTCTCTCTTCTCCATGTTTTCTTTGGTTTCCCTTCTACCTCTCTCACCCTGGGGATTCCAGAACAAAGTCTGTTTTGATATAGACTAGAGTATCAACAGGTTTCCTCAATGTGTGTCCTATCCATCTCCAGGATCTTCTTCTCATATCTTTCTCAAGTGGCGTGTGTCTGGTTCTTGTCATAATATAGAATTGATGACAAGAACCAGACACACGCCAGTTGAGAAAGAAGGGTCATACCACTTCAGTTAGGATATATTGTGGCTATAATTTTATATATTCTGTTAAATTACTGTTCTTTGTTTATGGCACTATCTCTCCTAGGTAAGTATTGAATACAGAGGTTTTTTTAAAGCAGTGAAGCTGTGCATTATTATATCAATGATATAAATTTAATGAAAAAAAAAACTTGTATGTGTACAAACATTAATTTCACTCATATTGGTACTATTGGCTAATCTGAAACAGTTTTTGTTTGTTTTGTTTTCTGGCAATGTGCAAGAATAGTATTAAGTATTTGTTTTTAAAAAACCACTGTTGATTTGTCTGCATATAAGTTAGTTTAGTTTATGTTTATACAATAATAAATATTGTCATCTCCCTTCAACTCTACATGGGGCATAGGCTTTTAACAAACTTCTTTTTCTTCTTTGTCATTGACTCTCAGATAACCACATCTATCTTTCTTTATAAAGCTGGCAGTCTGTCTCAGGCTTCTCTTATCACTGTACAGTTTCTCCCTCAACTGGGCTGAAGAAGGCTATGCTGCCAATTTGCTCCTCTTGTGGAGGTGATAGTTTTACAGTACGTCCTATGTTTTGTGTGTCCTCCCCACATGGGCACATATCTGTCTGTACAATTTTTAATTTGTTTTACAGATGGTACTAGAGTCTGATGATATATACAGGGTGGTCATAAAGTCTTTCCCTGATTTCAAAAATTAAAAAAAAAAAAAAAATATTCTGTGCAGAGACACTTGGTTTTTTGGAAATTATTCCAGAACTAAAACAGTTTTTTATGCTATTTGTAGATTTCAACATTTGCGATTTTCAACACTAATATTTGAGGGATTGCAAGTTCTCTTGAGGCACGACAGGTTTATTTCTGAGGACTGCGTTCAAACGCCGTGCGCACTGCGTCCACAGTTTCTTCACTCACACGAGGCCTACCTGCTCTGGGCATGTCACCAACGCTGCCAGTGTCCGTAAACTTTATATACCAAGCTTTGATGCTTTTAACATCTGGAGGATCTCGTACAAATTTGAAATCAGGGAAAGACTTTATGACCACCCTGTATATCTACAGACTTTTATAAACGGATGCTTGCGTAGAATAGGACTGAAATGGTATGACAAAGTCACAAATGTGGAATTGATGACAAGAACCAGACAAGTGCCAGTGGAACAAGAGTTGAGAAGAAGACGCTGGCGATGGATAGGACACACATTGAGGAAACCTGTTGATAGCATTACAAGGCAGTGCTTGTTCTAGAATCCACAGGGAAAGAGAGGCAGAGGTAGAAAAAAAAACACATGGAGAAGAGAACTGGAAACAGGTGAAAATGATGAGGAAAACATGGAAAGAACTTGAGCGAATGGCACAGGACAGGAAGACGTGGCATGTTTTTGTTGAAGGCCTATGCTCCTTGTGGAGCTAAAGGGTATTGATTGACTAGAGTCTGCAACTGCCAGTTCTTAGTCTGAAAATGATCACTTGGACTCTTCCTGGCAATGTACAGTATTCAAACAAACTAATGCCAAGTGTTTCCTGTCTCATGACATCAGCTGCAGGTCTTTTCATATCTTCTTCATTATTGTCCATTGTTTGTTTAATGTAGAACATTTGAGTTGCCAAATCTGGAGATTTTCCTAAAACCTTACAAAGGGAAGAAAAAGGAAAAATGATGATAATGATAGTATTATAGATGTATACTAAACTGGTTTGGTGCAGTACAAACCTCTTGTAGAAGAAAGTGAGCAACACTTACAGTAACTAGTAGACACTGCAGGCAGACTGAGGGAAATAAATAAGTGATTTATTAACCTGGCTCGTACATGCATCTAAAATGTGGATCACTGTTACTGTGCTTTTAACTCAGCGCATTCCCTAGCTCATACTCACACCACAGATTACCTGTTCCCAAACAAGCTGAACATAAAACCAAAATTGCACATGTCTAAAGTGCATATTCAAAGTTATGGAAAATTAACACAGCACTATAGTACTGCTTACTTTCATTCTACTGGCTTGTATTCCCCCCAAAAAACTAATGCCGCCAACAACCTCCCTGTCTCACTGCTTCCTTCCAACAACAACTGCCCTGTCAAAAATCTTTCATTCACTTCTGTCATGCAATAAAATTGTATACATTTTATCTACAGATTCATTGAAGCAGGTGGAGCAGATGTAGTAAATGAAATAGGCATCCACCAGTGAGTATGAACTCTCGTCTGTTGTAACATTACTTTTTTATTATTCTTCCTGAAGTTGCATTCTGACAGGGTTAGATGATTGCATCTGTCAGCAGCTTCCTGTCTTTGGTGTTGGTTATTAATTATGTTTGTAAGCCAGTGCTTTATCTTATAACTTTTTAGTCTGTCTGGTGGATCATATTGTAGACAAACTGGGAAACCACCATCTCATCCCTTACCTAGTCATGGATTGAAGCAACTTTCTTATATAAAGAAAATTTTATGTTCTTCCAGAATTCAGTTCTTTTTGGCTCTTTATTTGTGATTCCACAGATATTGCATTTAGTCATTTGTCTGCTTATGTCCTTGTATGCCAACATTTTTCTGTACATGATACTTCTCCACTTGAAAGTTTGGTGTATTCTTCTTTCTTGTACTTGAACAGTTGAGCAAGCACATTTGGTTTTCTGGACTTATAACAGTTTTGCCATATCCCTGCTTGCCAGAAGCTTTTCAGGGTGACTCAATGGAGATAACCCACAGCTGACAGACTGGCCTCGAGAGCACCCATAGTGGGGACACTGGACATGGATAAGGGAGAGATACTAAGGGCTATTAATGATCGCCTGCTGGATAATGACACTGCAATGGATGAATCAACAAGGCTGAGGCTGTTGGAGTTTGGCATCAAACGAGGGACTAGCAGAAATGGAAGTGAGAGAGGATGCATCCATCGTATGTACAATCAGCGTGCTACAGGTACTATTAGCATTCATACTCTGAGGGAGACTGAGCACCTATGGGTTTGCCCAGAGGGCAGTGAGGTCGATTCTGATTAACAATAACAATGTTGGTCCAAGCCCAACAGTCTACTACTTTCTCCATTTACTGTATCCATTGAAATGCGCTAAGGATGGACTTAGGAAGACAGAGAATGTTGCATGGAGTAGGATTCATTCTCAGACCAGAAAAGATTAAACAGTAGCCCCCCCACACACACACAAAGACTACAAAACTGAGATAATTGTAGTGCTGCTATTGAAAGAAAAGTGAGTGAACACCTCATTTATACAGGGAGCTTAAAAAAAAAAAAGAATAACAGACAACATTTTAAAAGAGAAGCTGTGAGAGAAAATTGTATAAAAAAATAACCATATGTGAAGAGGCAGATATAGCCAACTGTGAATTTATGCACCATACAATAATAGCTACACCACAGAGGGACCAAGTTGAATTCTTTGATAAACTATCATAAAACTGAGATCTAATATAGTGAAGTCTCTAGCACTTCACTCCTCTCAGCAGTTTCTGTTATGGCACTACCTTGATATTTTTTATTGACAACTGTCAGCAAAATTCAGAAATGACAGCCAGCTAAGAGAGTTATTATTGTTGAACAGAATCGACATCATTGCACTTAAAAAAGGTCACTTTCTAAATTCAGCACTCAGTCCTTAAATACATGATTAAAGAATAGTGTCAAGAATGATGCTTTTGGTGTTGTGTTAGTGATGCATTTATAACATCTGTGCTCCACAGTGAGCTTTATTATTATTATGTTTGCATTGGAAAGGATAGTTAAATGAGATTGCAGGGCTTGTTTATTACAGCATGCTTTTGAGCATACCCAGTAATAGTGTCAGCTAGATAATGTGTGAAAATGGTTTGCAATTTTTCACCTGTGATGTCACGTAGTTTTGTAAGTACCATGCAGTGCCATATGAAAAAGGGGAAGCAAGGAAGCATATATGGAAGAGAGTAAACGACCCTGTGTATGTCTGGCAGTTAGGAGGGAATTGACCTGGAATTTTCGGTCTAAATGTTACGCACAGAATTATTTTCTAAAAGACATTGTGTAATTAACTTGTCTGAATTGTACACTTTGATTTTTCGCACAGTCTGAGCTAGATAACTCTTGTTTAACTGTGATTACATTTTACAAGGATGGTTACCTTCTCTTGTGACGGGACTCATCGGTCCATTTTCTGAACGATGTGTTGGTCACTCTCCTTATATGGTAGTATCGCTCAACTGTTTCTTAGAATGATTGAAACCAGTGTTGAGGATTCTTTTGCTGTCCATGTAAGGCGCGATTTCTTACAAAAAAACATTCTGGAAGGTCTTCAACAATCATCTCATTTTGATTATTACTCCGGTGTATGCGTTCTGCGCATGTCCCAACTTTAAGAGAGAATCGTTTTCCGCCCAGGGATTCGATGAGATGTTCTGAGCCGAGCAGGACGCTATGCAGCGTCTCTGTGATTTGTTAATAGGGAATTAGGAATCCTTCTGTGAGTTAGTGTAGCTAACAAGGTCCTTCCCTTGATGATTCAAAAAATGCCTGGAGGCGTGTGTTTTGTGGTGTTGATTTCAAAACAAGGTAATACCTCATTTATGTTTCAAATCTATAATTTAACATTATGTTGACAATGGTCGATCTCTGCTCGCTCACGTATTACAGTGATAGAGGTTCTTCTACTAGAAGTCATACCCCAGGTATCTTCATACCTGCGATTTATATGTATACGGGATATACTAAGCCCGAGGAACAGTTCTACGTCCTATGAACATCGCTATGTCAGCGATTGCACCTTTGTCGAGGGTTAGACTTAGGAATGTTATAAAGGTCAGCTTGACCTGTACTCCATGTATGCCATTCTCGTGCGAACAGTAATGGACTTATTTTGTACATCTGATCTTCCAGTATCAGAGAGGAGTATTGATATTTATGAATATTTATGAGATGAAGCTGAGGCTATCGTCAGCTAGGATTATCTGTATCAACTTGGAGAATGTATGCAGATCCATGATATCAACTTTAGTATGCTGAATATATTGAACTATTGATGTCTATGACTTTGTAACGTACCTGTCATTTGTGGCGTCCAAATAAATGATGAAACGTCAAAGCAGTTCACCCTTTTTATGACTTCACATGTCATACTTCATATGCTGTAACTCTGAACTACCTCACTAATATATACACAGCAACAACAACAAAAACCAGATAAGACACCCTACATCTTCAACTATAATATACCTGGTGTCGATAGGGGTGGTATTTTGACAGAGCTAAAGATTTTCAACGTACTTGGACTTATACTTGCAACGTCCATAGCGGCCTTATCATCATTGAGAAGACAGCCTTAAATCCACCCTTATCATTTTATGGTGGCCAGAAACTGGTTAATCTGGTACCAGCACTCAAGGGGGTCAACAAACCCATACAGCATACTCCATACAACATTCAAGTTTATCATTTTGAACTCACTTCCTTCAATGAAATATTTTGAAACTACCCGGCGTTGCTGAATTTGGAAATATTTTTAAAGTACCCGGCGCTGCTCATCAGTTTATCAAAGTTTCCTGATTGAGAAGGACAAGTGCCGATCAAGTCGATTTACTGTTCCTGATTGAGAAGGACAAGTGCCGATCCAGTCGATTTACTGTTCCTGATTGAGAAGGACAAGTGCAGATCAAATCAATTTACTGTTGCTGATTCAGAAGGTCAAATGCCAATCGAATCGATTTATAGCAGTTAGAAGGTCAAGTGCCAAGCATTGTAAGGAAGAAGGACAAGTGCCGAAACAACATTCAATATCAGAAGCTCTTTTCCTACGTCATGACTGTTCATGGGAGCAGATGTCGATCAACGTTGGATCATTTATCCTCAGAATGCTGATCACATCCTGTTCTGCACCGTGCTGACGCTTGGATTTATAGAAGTTAAGTGGCCTGTTTTGTTTGTGAACTGTGCCCTTATACTCTAACTGAGCCTTCTATACTTTCACATCCTTATTGTCAATTTGCTACATGTTATATGTTTATTTGTATATTTATATGTTTATATTTCAGCGGGTTTGGTTGGGTAGGTGACTATCATAAGAGATACCACGTCATAGAGGTCTTATGATAGCGTTCTGTAGGAGCAATTTTCTTAATTGAAAATTTGCATGCAACATCTGTTGCTATTTTTGTTAGTTGTGATGACATGTGCATTTTTGTTTTCAGTATTTTTTCGCATTCTTTAGTTTTGTTTTGATTTGTTTGTATTTGTAGGTCTCCCCTTCCTATTATTCAGTTCTTTTCACCATTTTTGTTTATACACTGTGACGTCATTTGTTTGTTTACATTTTTCGCATTTGTCAACACATCCTTTGTGATATTTTCCTTAGTTCTTCTGTTTATTTCTTTGACTTTTGCGAATGTTTTCGTATTGTGTTTGATCTTTGTTATTGTTTACATTGTCTTCGATTGTTGTTATTGTTTACATAGTTCTTGCATAGTTAGCTTTCACTATTGTTACATATTTTCTTATGCACTATTAGCTGTATAGTGCACTGATCATAACTAACTGGTGGATTGGTTATGCACTATTGGATGTGTAGTGCCCTTATGATTAAGAAGTGACTTGTGGTATTATTATACATTGAGTAATACAAGTTCTTTGTCAAAGACTTGTTTCCCACAAAGATTGGAGTGAACATTGTGATTATACAAGTACTTATTTAAGTCTTGTCACTATTAAGGTTGAAATAAGTTAATTAATTATTTCAGATTTTGTGACTCATAATATTAGACATCATGT
The DNA here is from genome assembly GCA_024509875.1 of Oreohelix idahoensis. NCBI lineage: Eukaryota > Metazoa > Mollusca > Gastropoda > Stylommatophora > Oreohelicidae > Oreohelix > Oreohelix idahoensis. Next base: position 285,786 of record JAMPIV010007040.1, read on the forward strand.
CTACACTTGATTACTTTATTGAGCAAGGGAAATCCCTTGGCAAGACTGGTGATAAATTGGAAGAGTATGCAAATACTCAATGGATTAAAGCACTAAAGTCTGAAGAGAAAAGACAAAAAGAGGAAAATAAAAGATTAGACAGAGAATCTGAGCAAAAAAAGATAGATGCTGAGAATCTGAGACTGCAGATGCAGGCAGATGAAAGAAAATTCCAGATGGAAATGGAAAAGCAGAAAAGAGAAGCTGAAGCTGAGGAGAGAAGATTGGACAAAGAAGCTGAGGAAAGAAAATTTCAGCTACAATTAGAGGCTGAAAATAAAAGACTTGAAAAAGAGGCTGAAAATAAAAGACTTGAAAAAGATGCTGAAAATAAAAGACTAGAGATAGAGGCTGAAAATAAGAGACTACAGGCTGAGGCTGAAGAGAAAAGGTTACAAAGAGAGGCTGATGAGAGAAAAGCAAAAATGGAGCATGAAGAAAAACTCTTAGCTTTGGAGTTAGAAAAGATGACATTATTGAACACTGGTAATGCTAATGATGCAAATAAGGTGTCAGATAAGTTCAATGCGAGTACTTTTAAGATTAAACTACCTGCATTCAATGCTTCCAGTGACGATATAACGTTTTATCTGGATAGATTCGAACGTGCATGTACAACACATAACATAGATAAATCAATGTATGTTTATCGTTATCCAACTTACTTAGAGGTGATACTTTGAGTGTGTTAAGTATGGTAGATGAGCCTGACAAGAACAATTATGAGGTTATCAGGGCAGTCTTGTTAAAGAAGTACCAACTTAACGAAGACGGCTATCGTCTTCAATTTAAAAATATGTTGCCAGATACTGGAGTTGAATTCTCTGAATTCATTTCAAAGATTCGACTTACTTTTTCACGTTGGGTTGAGCTGTCTAAGACAGAACATACATATGAAGCACTTATGGACTTACTACTTAGAGACAAGGTTATGTCTTCTGTCAATGAATCCTTTCTTTCTTTTCTTCATGAGCGTAAGCCTAAAAACATAAAAGAAATGGAAGAATACTGTTGCCAGTATGTGACTGCGCACCCTCACGTAACCATTACCAACTCTAGAGTAAAAGAAGGTTTGCCAGTTACTTCGGCAGCACCATATGGCCAAAACTTCAAACGTAAATTTCAGGGTACTCAACATAATATTAATAGAAAGAGTAACCGTAATTATGATCAAAATCATAGCAATCAATCACATGGTGATTCTTCTTCGAATAACTGGAGACAAGCTGACACTCCTCGTTATTATTGCATCTAATAATTTTAGACATTTCCGCAAAGGTAGTCAGTATAGAGGTAACTACTTTTCGCGTAAACCTCAAAATCAAACTACTAGATCTTCAAATCAATACAGAGATGATAATGACAATTATGGAAACTGGAACACAAACCAGGATAACAATTACAGGAGAGAAAATAATGATAATTTCAGAGGCAATAATGGTCGCGGTAGATCTCTACATAAGAGAAAGAGATATCAACAGACAAACTCTGTACAACAAGAATCTCAGGGAGCAGATAAACAGGTTAATGATGATAAAAACCCTAATGCTATCAGATGTTCTGCTTTTGATTTTGGTAGAGCAAATAAATGTCCCCAATGTAGTACTTTGTTCGAACCAACTACCGTAACTACTTTAAGCTGTGGTCACCCTCTTCCCGCTCTCCCTGCTGCAGTTGCGCATGACGGGAGAGGTTCTCTTATACTACATAAGGGTCTTGTAAATAGTAATCCAGTCTCACTGCTGTTTGATTCTGGATGTACTACTATTGGTGTTAGACAATCTCTTGTAAATCCATCCTGTGCTACAGGAAAGGTCATCAAATGTGTCACATTTGGTGGCACTTTGGAAAAGTATCCTACTGCCATAATACATATTGCTACTCCCTTCTTTACAGGAGATGTCCACGCATGTCTTCTACCTAACCCTATTGCGGAACTTATTATCGGTCATATTCACGGAGTTAGGGAATGTACCCCACAGCAGATAGCTGCTTGGGAAGACCAGAATATGCATGCTACCAATGCAGTGGTCACAAGAGCACAAGCTCTAGAGACACCCCAAACTTCATTGACTAGTGATGATGAAGTAAATAGCCAAGGTAGTCACTGCATTATTTCACGTGACTCATTCATAAAGTTGCAAGAAGAAGATCCTTCTTTACAAAAATTCTTCATTCTAGCAAAAAAAGGTGACCCAAATCAAAATACAAGTAGAAAGTCTTGAATTTCTATGAAGAACAGCGTACTTGTACGTATGGTACAAGACTCGACTACGTCTGCACATTCTCAAATTCCCTTGCCTAAGAGTATGAGATTGCAAATATTGCAACATGCTCATGACTCGCAATGTGCTGGACATATGGGTTTTTCCCGTACAAAGTCGAGGGTTCTTGCGGCTTTCTTTTGGCCATTTGTAAGCAAGGACATACGTATTTACTGTCGATCTTGCAAAGTATGTCAGGAGGTCAAATCGAGAGGACCACGACATGCTGCGCCTATCCAGGCTGCTGACATTCCTATTCATCCTTTTCAGAAGATGGCGATAGATATTATCGGTCCTTTTAGGATTAAGTCGGCCAGAGGACATCAATTTATCCTCACATGTGTCGATATGTGCACACGTTGGCCAGAGGCTATCCCTCTCAAGAGCATCTCAACTGCCGATATTGCAGACGCTCTTTGGCTGATATTTTCTCGCTTGGGTTTCCCCAGAGAAATATTGTCAGACCATGGCACACAACTTATATCTGACACTATGTCACAGGTAATGTCTATTTTACATATTAAGAGGTCTCTCAGCAGTATATATCACCCAATGTCGAATGGGTTAGTTGAGCGTTTGAATAGGACACTAAAGACTTTACTTGGGAAGATAACTGAGGATCATCCTCAGGATTGGGACAGGGTTTTACCCGCGGCTCTCTTTGCTTATAGAGAGGTCCCCAATGAACACACAGGGTTTTCTCCTTTTGAACTTGTCTTTGGCGCGCGACCGTGCGGCCCTATGTCTTTACTTCACGATCTCATCACTGCCGATAATATTACCGATGACACTCAATCTTCTTATGAGTATGTCATTGCTCTAAGGCAAAAGATCATCGAGGTATGCAAATTAGCAACTTCGTCATCCGAGTTTGCCAAAGAAAAGGCAAGGCTATTTGCTAATAAGAATAGATGTCTACGACAACTTTGTCCAGGTGACAAAGCTCTCGTCCTACTTCCTTCACGGGAGAACAGACTTCTTATTGCATGGAAAGGTCCATATGCAATAGTCTCCAAGATTTCCGACGTCGACTATGTTGTCGATATTGATGGGAAACATAAAACTTTCCACATAAATATGTTGTCGGAATTTCATGAACGACCTGACTATTTGCAGCCTATTTTCCAGGCGACGGACGATTCTCCAGTACCTCATGGTCATTACTCATCCCTGTCAGTCATACAGGATGAGGAAACTACTTTTTCTGATGTCAATCTTCAATTTCCTATGGTCCCACTTCATTCTACGGAATCTTGGAAAAACGTTACCGTTTCTCCTAATCTTTCCGCTGAAGAACATCGACAAGTCTCTTCGATGTTGCAGACATTTCAGGATGTCCTTACAGACATCCCAGGACACACACATGTCATCGAACATGACATAGTGCTTACTGACCATAATCCTATCAGAGTCAGACCCTATCCAATACCTATCCATTTTCAGTCACAAGTTGAGAAAGAATTGGATGAGATGATACGATTGGAAATAATCGAACCATCTACTTCACCATACTCTTCGTCTATGGTTATTGTCCGGAAAAAAGACAATAATATTCACATTTGCATTGATTATCGCAAATTGAACCAAGTTACGAAGTTTGATGCTGAACCTATGCCTTCACTAGAGGAGCTACTAAACAAACTTTCTAATTCTAGATTCTTTACCAAACTTGATGCGTCGAATTCTTTCATATCGTACTGATGTCATAGCATACTTAGACGATATCTGTCTATTTAGTGATTCCTGGGAAGATCACTATTTGGGTTTATACGAATTGCTGTCTACTCTTCGCGAGTATAACTTGACTGAAAAACCCTCTAAAGCCTTTATAGGATTTAGTGAGATTTCTTTCCTGGGTCATCGTGTTGGTCATGGTCTCTTAAAGACAGAGGACCACAATGTTTCGAAAATACTAAACATTTCTGTCCCTAAGAGGAAGAAACAAGTACGGAGTCTCTTAGGTTTGATACAGTTTTACGGACGATTCATTCCGAATCTGTCCTCCATTATGGCACCACTTTCTACTTTACTGAAGAAAGGATCGCCTAATCTGATCTGCTGGTCTCAAGAATGTCAATCCTCATTGGACCAGATTAAAACTCTATTTTCATCTCTACCTATTCTTAGGTTACCTACTATTGAGAAGACTTTTGTTCTTCGAAGTGATGCCTCATCAACTGGGATTGGGGCAGCACTTATGCAGGAGTATTCTGATACTCTGCATCCGGTGATGTATATCTCTAGGAAATTAAATGCTGCAGAAAGGAATTACTCGGTTTTAGACCGTGAATTATTGGCTATGGTATGGTCAATTCTCAAGTTGCAAAGATTCCTTCTAGGCACACATTTCATTGTGGAAACCGCCCAGAAAGTTCTTACTGCTATTCAGAGCAAAAACTTGAAGAGCTCGAGGTCCACTCGATATGCCATAGCTCTTCAACCATTTCATTTTACTGTGCAAGCTATCCGTGGTTCGGATAATGTGATGGCAGACATTCTGTCCAGATGCCCACACGATTCCACTTAATTCTTCTGTCATATATATTTCCTGATATACAGTCCACTACTATAATGACATATCAGCACATATGTTATCACTTTTAGTGAATTTATAACATTGTACCATATAATTTCCTTTTTCTGTTACCAATTTGATCATAACAGAAGAAGGCTTAGTTAGCAATATATGGGCCAAAAGTTTACATGGCCACATTTATATATTGTATTTTGATTAATGTATTAAGAAATTTAGCATATACCATAAAGATTTTTTGTTATTGATATTTTCGCAGCACACCATTGACGTCTGCGAGATTATGTACATTGTGGAACTTTGAAGTATATCAAGTCCTAAGCTAATTTGGAGCGGATTATGTCCACATCTTCTAGGAACATCTATTTAATTAGAACAATACAATGTATCATTATATTATATGCTTGTATCATGTATTTTTTGTGTAATTCTCTAGTGCGGGATATTATTATATGTCACCGCTGTTTGCACAACACTTCATTGTTTAATACTATGATAATATATGTAATTTCATAGATTTGTATGAGTATGATTTGGCTTGCATTATGATGTTGCCATCACTGTGGCGTATGTTGGTGGCACCTCCCTGGAATATACGCGTACACTTAGGGAAATATTTTCTCTAAGGTTCTGAGATATAATCTCAGCTATCGCTCTATGCGTCGAGCTAGCCGCATATTAGGCATTATATCTGCGCATCATACGTGCGTTTAGAGCCTGTTGTTTCTGGCTCTAGGATTTTTAAAAAAAATGTTTCATTTTTTTTTTCCCGGAGGGTGCGATAATCTGTTACGCACAGAATTATTTTCTAAAAGACATTGTATAATTAACTTGTCTGAATTGTACACTTTGATTTTTCGCACAGTCTAAGCTAGATAATTCTTGTTTAACTGTGATTACATTTTACAAGGATGGTTACCTTCTCTTGTGACGGGACTCATCGGTCCATTTTCTGAACGATGTGTTGGTCACTCTCCTTATATGGTAGTATCGGTCAACTGTTTCTTAGAATGATTGAAACCAGTGTTGAGGATTCTTTTGCTGTCCATGTAAGGCGCGATTTCTTACAAAAAAACATTCTGGAAGGTCTTCAACCATCGTCTCATTTTGATTATTACTCCAGTGTATGCGTTCTGCGCATGTCCCAACTTTAAGAGAGTTAGAATCGTTTTCCGCCCAGGGATTCGATGAGATGTTCTGAGCCGAGCAGGACGCTATGCAGCGTCTCTGTGATTTTTTAATAGGGAATTAGGAATCCTTCTGTGAGTTAGTGTAGCTAACAAGGTCCTTCCCTTGATGATTCAAAAAACGCCTGGAGGCGTGTGTTTTGTGGTGTTGATTTCGAAACAAGGTAATACCTCATTTATGTTTCAAATCTATAATTTAACATTATGTTGACAATGGTCGATCTCTGCTCGCTCACGTATTACAGTGATAGAGGTTCACCCTTTTTATGACTTCACATGTCATACTTCATATGCTGTAACTCTGAACTACCTCACTAATATATACACAGCAACAACAACAAAAACCAGATAAGACACCCTACATCTTCAACTATAATATACCTGGTGTCGATAGGGGTTGTATTTTGACAGAGCTAAAGATTTTCAACGTACTTGGACTTATACTTGCAACGTCCATAGCGGCCTTATCATCATTGAGAAGACAGCCCTAAATCCACCCTTATCAGTCATGCCATTCCACGATTGAGTGAATGCCAAGTACATCCATTGATATTCTCATATTAAATCGCTTGGAAACATATGTTAGCTGTCTTGGTGGTTCTTTGTGTTAAAGAACAGTTTAATTTGTTACCCTTAGTCAACAAGACAGCTGACAGAGTGTGGTAGGCATAGCCACATCCATTTCCGTGATATTCATTCCAAGATTGAGTGAATGCCAACTACATCTATTGATATTCTCATATTAAATCACTTGAAAACTTATGAGGGAACTGTCTTGATGGCTCTTTTTGTGAAAGTTCACAGTTTAATTTGTTACCCTTAGTCAACGAGACAGCGGGCTGAGTGTGGTAGGTATAGATAGAATTTAGTAATCCAGTATAAAAGTTGTTGGACTTTCAAGAGTTAAGCTGCATGTTTCTATGTGGCTGACTGTACAAACCAGTAATATGTCATTTGAGTGTTGTTGTTTTTTTAAACACTTTTTATTAACTTGGCATGCCTGTTGTTTGGATGTTTCAAATCTTTGACGTTCAAAATCCCTAAATTCTACTTATCGTAAACAGCTGAAACTTTTCATGCAGCTCCCTTTCTTAGTACATTTTAATTTCTCGAGTTTTGATTGGCATTGGCCCAACTGATTTTATTATAATAATGAAAACAATGTCACCCGTGTGTTACTGGGGCCTGGAAGGGTAGCAAAGAATAGTAACACTGTACCCCACCAATAAATAAATAAATATTAGACAAACATAAAGGTATGTTTCAGGAACTCATGAGAAATAAAGAAGTAGAAAACTAGACAACAGAAAAACAACAGACGTGAGTGGCTTACCGGGGAATTGAACCCAGGATCTTCAGAATAGCATCATCGCCTAGCTACGGTGGAAGCAAATCACTCTATCTCCCACTAGTGGTGCTAGTTGACAGGGAGGATAGTGTGATTCGCTTCCGTAGCTAGGCGGTGGTGCCATTCAGAAGGTCTTGGGTTTGATTCCCCGGTAAGCCACTCACTTCTGTTGTTTTTCTGTTGTCTAGTTTTCTACTTCTTTATTCCTCACGAGCCCCTGAAACATACCTTTATGCGTGTAATATTTATTTATTTACTGTTTACAGGCCTCAGGTTTCCCTTCTTTATTTGTTTAAATGTTTGTACCCTACCAAGCATGTTATAAAAAGCGACTAAGGAGGGTTGGGCATAGGGCCAGTTCCCCTGTTCTGTAAAAAAGTTAACCAACAAAAACTTCAACAAGCATGGACAGGTCAACTCTGGCAGGGAGGTGCATGATGCAGCAGAGAGGAAGCTGAAAGGAGTCTGAGTTGCTGGCTAACCTTCTTTCTTCTAGGACATGCAAAGAACTTCAGCTGATAGCAGGTGACAGGAGGACTTTGCATGTGTTTGTTGAAGGCCTATGCTCCTTGGGGAGCTAAAGGATATTGATTGATTGATCAAAAACAATGTAGAATAAAGCAAAAGTAACTATTAGCGCAAGAGTTTTATGGTAAGGGAAATAATGAATAGTGAAAACAGACTGTGTTTTGTATTTAAATGGCTGAGCTTGAGATGATAATGGTAGTGTGCTATTAAATAAATATATTTTTTTCAAAGAACTAAATCAGTTATTTTTTTGGTGTTAAATATAACTTTAGTAGTGACCAACTTTCATGTGAGCTTCACATAAGTTGTTTAAACTTATCAAAATAAACATAGCTGACATCAAGGGAGCAAGAATAAAGAGGGAGATGTGATGGATGGCACAGACAGAAACAACGATCAAGCAGGTGACCACAGTTGAAAATATATTTAAAGGGGAAGAGCGGAGTAAGTCAGATGAGACCTGGATTAACTACCAGCAAGTCATCATCAGCCTTGGCAGAGAGTGTAGAACTTGGGGCAATGGGAAAGCGGAACTGGAAATTAATCAACTGATGCTTGATCATGCTGACGATAATGATGCCATTGTGTATACTGATGAGGCTGTGATCCATGGTGAAAAATCAGGTTGGGGCTTCTCTGCTAGGGTAAAGGACAGAATCGTCACCGAACATAGCGGGGCTTACAAGACAACAACTTCCAGCATGAGAATGGAGGTAGAGGCAGCTACTGCAGCCTTAAGGTGGCTAACTGAGACTTCAGTAACAAAGGCAGTCATTGTATCAGACTCTCAGTCCATGCTTTGAGAGGATCAAAATGGTTGGCTATGGCATGAATGAAAAACCTCCATAGAAGTTTCGAATCTGCAGGAGCTTGTGTGGATCTACTGTCCTGGTCATGCAGGGGTATGTGATAATGAGAGAGCTGACAGACTAGCATCAAGAGCACCAACAGTGGGGATACTGAATATGGATAAGGGAGGGATACTGAGAACAATTAATGATCGCCTGTTAGAGAATGACACTGTAATAGATGAATCATCAAGGTTAAGACTGTTGGAATTTGGCATCAAACGTCAGGCTAGAAGAGATGGATGTGTGAGAGGATGTATCCGTCGTGTTTATAACCAACGAGCTAGAGGAACAGTTAGCATTCACACTTTTCGACATATACTGAGGGAGACTGGGCATCTATGGGTTTGCTCAGAGTGCAACGATTTCAATTCTATTTAATAATAACAATAAATTATCAAAATATGTTTAGTGCATTTAATTACAATAATAAAAGTGGTTCCTAAAACTTTGATTTTGCATTTACTTATTTTTTATAAGCTACTACATGAATGGTGCTACGGCTAGACTTCAGGATTTTCTGAATACATCCATCCTGAATTCTTTAAAGACTGTGCTTGATGTGGCCATAAACCTTACAAGTGTAGTTCCTCATCCAGTCCGTATTCGATTGTCAGAGACATCTTCATGTTACGGTGGTGGAGCAGTGAGCATATCTAATGCCTATGCTGCTGGATTCCTGTAAGTTCGTTTTTTTTTACAAAGAATAGGGCTACTGTTTATTTGGTCATTCATTAAAAAAAGGTGACTAATGAGTTGTGGATAGGGCTGGCTACCTCATTATGTAAAACATATAGCTACAAATATATCCAAGGCACACACAGAATGATGCATATTTGCAGCTCATCAGAAAAGAACAAGTCACAATCTTCAGACTCTGCACAGGCCACAACAGACCTAGATATCATCTCGTCAACAAGCTAAATATAGGAACTAACGATGAGTATAACTGTGGCACTGATAAAATGACTTCTGAGCATCTGCTTCAAAGATGCCTAACTTAATAGCAACACAGTTGGCACATATGGCCATACCAGTACCATTCATGGAAAAACTCTATGGAGATACATGTAGCATCAAGCTGGCCACTGCTTTCTTTGAAAATATTCAAGCAGACGTCTGAGAGTGTAGGAAGAAGAAGATGTTGCCTCAAAGATCACTGCAAGAGCACATGAATACTTTGGTGCAGGTTTTATGCAAGGAAATCAGCAGCAGTGGTGACTCCATGCTCCGTAAGTAGCAAAAGGGGAAACGATGATGATGATGATGCATGACATAATAAGTCATGAAATATTCATACACTGTTAGTTCGTCATGACTGGTTTTGGTCTTAATACTTTTTTTTTTTTTTAACCAGCGGCACTTGGGCTTTCAGCCCTTTGGCCCAATGACATGTCATTGCGAGGCTGGGGAACCTGAGGACTTTCCTTCCAACCCGGTCAGGAGCTTCGCTCCTTCCCATCTACAGAGGGTTTATCACAGGAGCCGTTCAGGTTATTCAGTCAAATTTCCGGCCGTAAACATTTCTTCAAACGTTGACGCCCAGGTTTGAACCATGAACACCTGGTTGCCAGTACAACGCCGAAGCCATTACACCAGCGTGGCTCCCCGGTCTTAATACTTAAATAAACTGTATAATTTGTGTTGGACATAGAAATTATGCTCAACATAAATTTGCATTGAACATAGAAATTATGCTCAATATAAATCTGTGTTGGACATAGAAATTATGCTCAACTTAAATTTGTGTTTGATCTAGAAATTACGCTCAGTATAAATTTATGTTGGACATAGAAATTACGCTCAACTTAAATTTGTGTTGAGCTTACAAACCTGTGGTTCCCAGTCCGGTCAGACAAAAGCAACAGGAGGGTGACACTTGGGAGTCATAACTCAAGTGGGCCTCCCCCCCCATTTCCCCCTCCTCCCAAAGAGTCAAGATGATAAAGGGCCTGAATGCTTGACTTGAGGGATGGGGGTACTTCTAATTATCAGATTGCCTCCTGCTGTAATGCTCCATACGGAGTTTCCTATTACTGTTTAGTAATTTGTGTTTAGTGAAGCACTTGGGTTTAGTCAAGAACTTGTATGTGATGCAGAACTTATCCATTGGCAAATAGGTACCACACTTAATGCGCTTTTTAAAATTAAAATGTTACAGTAATAATATGAAAAAACATCGACAGCTTTTTTTAAAGTTAGGAGAAGCTTATCACAGAGTTTGATGGCACTGAGATTTGTGAAACGTTATGAAATATATTGTTATGTGCTGAAAATAATGATGCTTGAGCAGTTTGTTATATGCTTCACATTTTACTGTGTCAGTTACAAAACTTGTCTTGCTATATATTTTGTGCTACAGTTGGCTGGATAAACTGGGCATTGCTGCACAATATGGTTTATCAAGAGTGTTTAGACAGACTTTTGTTGGAGGCTCTTATGAGCTTGTTTCTAGTAGTACATTCAATCCAAATCCAGTAAGTAGAAATGTTTATGTTGTCAAGGTCAGAATTAGAGATGCTATCTCTAGAAGTGATTGTGCTTGTCACATGATTGTTTTAGTGTGATTATGTTTGTCATATATTTGTATATGATGTGATTATGTTTGTCACATTTTAGTTATGGTGTGATTATGTTTGTCACATTTTATGTTATGGAGTTTGTCACATTTTTGTTATGATGTGATTGTGTTTGTCACATTTTTGTTATGATGTGATTGCATTTGTCACATTTTTGTTATGATGTGATTTTGTTTTTCACATTTTTGTTATGATGTGATTTTGTTTTTCACATTTTTGTTATGATGTGATTGTGTTTCTCACATTTTTGTTATGATGTGATTGTGTTTCTCACATTTTTGTTATGATGTGATTGTGTTTGTCACATTTTTGTTATAATGTGATTATGTTTGTCACATTTTTGTTATGTTGTGGTTATGTTTGTCATGTTTTTGTTACGGTGTGTGTATGTTTATTACATTTTTGTTATGGTGTGATTATGTTTCAGGTCACGGCGGAGGTGGGAGACTATGGGTTACACGTTCTGGGGATGGGCAAGAGCAGATGGACAGGGGCAGGAAAAGTTGGAACAGCAACAGGAGAGACGGTGCTTTGCTCTGGAGGAGTGGATGGACAGCGCAGTGGGGGCGTGGCCATTGTTCTGCAGAGGGGAGTGGAGGGGACATTGCTGGAGTGGAGGCCCATCAGCGGCAGACATATGAGATTGGGATTGAGAGGGAGATTCACCAGCGCTACAGTGGTACAGTGCTGCGTACCAGCGGGTGATAGCGATGGGGAGGTCGGGGATGGATTCTGTCAACGAATGCGGAGGGAGATGGAGGACACACCTGGATGTGATCTTGCTATAGTGATGGGAGGCCTCGGTGCGAGGGTTGGTACATACAATACATGTGGTGAAGGAACGGTGGGGAGGTGCGGCGGCGGAGCAGCAGGCGAGAGTGGGGATAAACTGGTAAGTTTCTGTGGCATTGGCAGCCTGGTCATTGGAGGAACGCTTTTCCCACATAAAGAAATTCACGGATTAGCATGGGAATCACCGGGTGGTCGGGACGGGGACCAGATGGACCACATCGTGGTTGGTGGTGGATGGAGACGTGCATTGCGGGATGTGAGGGTGGGGGGAGGTGTGGGAGGTGGTCACCATTTGGTGGTAGCAAGGCTGGGGGTGAGGCTGGGCCGGCTGTGGCTGCACGGAGGGGGTTTGACATCGGCAGGTTGGGGGACTCCCTTGCCAGAGGGGCTTTTGCGGCCGACGTGGAGAAGCGGTGTCAATTTGCCGGGGGTCGGGAGGGGACATTGGCTGATGATGTGGATCAGAATTTCAGCACCATTTCAGCAATATACGGGGAGGGCGGCGGGTCGTGCTTGGGATTCCGGGAGGGGAGGGGGCGGGACTGGATGGCACCAGAGACATTGGGCACCATGGCGATGGGAGGGGAGGTGAGGGGAGAGAGGGCAGGGGCGAGGTCCCCCGGGTTGGAGCGACTGTATAGCGGGCGGTGCGGTCGGCTGGACGGGGGGAATTGAGCGCCAGGCCCGAGCCAACGGGAGGAATTTACTGGACGATCTTGCGGGACGGGCTGAGGGGGCGGCGCTGAGAGATGGACAGAGCGCGGTGTGCAAAATAACTCAGTTCGTCAGCGGAGGACGAGGTGCAGGCAGTGTTACATTAGTGGGAGATGGGTGGGGTGGTCTCATCGCGGCGGCGGGAGAACGGGAAACGGGGTGGGCAGAGCGCTTCGGAGGGGCTCTGGGTGGGGGGCCACCGGAGACACAGTTGAATGTTCCTGGGGCTGAGGGCAATCTGGATGTGAATACAGACATTCCACGAGGGGAGGAGGTCATCACGGCAGTCAAGGGGTTGGGGAACGGCAGGGCTCCGGGCCATGATGACTTGGGTGCAGAGCTGTTTGGGATGGACCCTGGGCTGGCGGCGGAGCTGTTGGAGCCACTGTTTGCGCGGTTCTGGAGGGCGGGGATGGCACCATCAAAGTGGAACGGGGGAATAGTTGTCGGATTGCCCGGGAGGGGAGATCTTGCGGACTGCAGTGGTTGGAGAGGGGTCGCTCTTCTCTCAGTTCCCAGCAAGGTACTGGGCAGGATGGTTATACAGAGAGTTTCAGGGGCAGTAGACCACAGGCTGAGGAGGGGGCGGGTGGGATTTGGAGGGAGCGGAGGATGTGTGGATCGTATATTCACTCTCGGGAACATTGTGGAGCAGTGCTCGGAGTGGCAGGGACAGCTTTACATTGGTTTCGTTGATTTTGAATAGGCTTTTGATGGCATGCATGGGGACAGTTTATGGAAGGTACTGAGGGGTTGTGGGGTTCCGGGCTGCGTGGTGTCAATCGTAAAGGGCCTCTTTGCCGGCTTTGCATGTGGTGTTGGGCAGGGCGGCCTGGCCTTTGGGGTGGGGGCGGGAGTGCGGCGGGGATGCCCCTTGTCAACCACTCTGTTTTTGGCAGTCGTGGACTGGGTGGTGCGCCGGGCGGCGGAGGGCGGTCCGGAAGGGGTGGGATGGACGGCATTTTCTACGGGTATGCGGATGGCATTGCGCTGCTGGCGCATTCACATCGGCACATCCAGGAGGGGACGGATGGACTTGGTAGGTTTAGCCAGCGGGTGGGCTTGGACATCAGTTTAGAGAGGTCTGGGGTCATGGGGCTCGGTATGAGCAATCCTGGGCCCATGTCGGTGGGGAGTCAGTGGCTGGTGCAGACAGATACCTTCACATGCCTGGGAAGCATGGTGGCGCCGGACGGCGGGGCGGGCAGGGACATCGGCGTCAGAGTGAATAGGGCAAGGGCAGCCTTCTTTGGCCTGGACGGCATCTGGGGGTCCTCCCAGTGCAGCACGGGCACAGAATTGAGATTGTGTCAGAGCTGTGTGCTTTCTGTGCTTCTCTGTGGTGCAGAGTGCTGGGGGGTTGCAGAGAGGGAGATGTCGAGGTTGTCCTCTTTTCGCACAGCATGCCTGGGAGAAATTCACCGAATCTTTTGGCCGAGTGCCATCGCTGGCCGGGATCTGCTTGCTCATGGCAAGCGGGGGGACATGCGCGCCATCGTGGCTGGCGGACGCTGGGGCTGGGTTGGCCATGTCCTCAGAAGAGACCCTGATGCCATCACAAGAACAGCTATGCTTTGGACCCCTGAAGGAAAACGAAAGAGAGGCCGACCAAAAACAACCTGGCGGAGGACTGTGGAGGCTGAGATGCAAAGAATGAACCAGAGTTGGGGCACTGTACGAAGGATGGCCACCGACCAAGCAAAGTGGAATCAATTTGTTGTTGCCCTACAAGACGCCACTAGGCGTGATGGCCACTGACTGCTTTGACGGTCGGCGGCTAAGGATCAAAGAAGAAGAAGAAATGATTATGTTTATCACATTTTTTTTATAATGTGATTATATTTGTCACATTTTTGTTATGTTGTGGTTATGTGTGCCATATTTTTGTTACATTCTGAATATGTTTATAACATTTTTGTTATGGTGTGATTACATTTGTCACATTTTATGTTATGGAGTTTATCACATTTATATTTGTCACATTTTTGTTATGTTTGCCATGTTTTTGTTATGGTGTGATTATGTTTATCACCTTTTTGTTATGGTGTGATTATGTTGGTCACCCTGTGTAGTTCCAGGGGGTCTCTGAAGAGACAAAGAAAAAATAGGACCACAGCACCCACAATCATGTTGTACGAGGTGACTAAAGTGAGGTTGTGCATCTTCTTCTTTGGTCCCTGGTTGTGCATCTTCTTCTTCAGTCCCTGGTTGTGCATCTTCTTCGGTCTCTGGTTGTGCATCTTCTTCAGTCCCTGGTTGTGCATCTTCTTCTTTGGTCCCTGGTTGTGCATCTTCTTCTTCGGTCCCTGGTTGTGCATCGGGCTGGCAACCTCTTCATGTAAAATAATTTGTCACAGAAATGATCACTGCAAGAGCATGTGACTGTTTGGTGCAGGCTTCCTGCAAGGGGACCAGTTACAGTGGTGGCTCTATGCTCTGTAAGGATTTCAAAGGGAAATGATTATGATGATGCTGGTCATATTTTTGTTCTGGCTTCCATTGTTTGTAGCATTTGTGATCAATCATAGTAAGATGAAATATGACACCTAATTAATTATTCTTTGTCAAAAGATAACTTAATATCAGTCAGTGCCTAACCATAGCCTGTGTTGTTATTTTTAATACAGTAGAACTCCATTTATCCGAACCCCATGGGACCAAGCATCGTTCGGATAATCAAATGTTCGGATAATTGGATTACATAATGTATCGAGTACATGTACACATATTTCTAAAAATAATTAACAATCACAAGGAAAATACACTATAAAACATATTTACTTGTACTGTAATAATAATACCCACACTGTATTAGATCACTGTATCACCAAAATCTTTCATTACAATGCAGTGCATGTACTACTTGTATTAATTTTTTTTGTTAAGAAAGAGAAATGTTTTTAAAACAACATTACAAACGATTCAAAACCAGGCGCAACTTACGTATACATGTACTTGCACAGATGTAACCCACTATTTAAAATAATGAGGAATCCTCTTTTGCACCAAACTGGATAGTCTGTTTTTGGCTGCTAAGTCCCGCATTCTCTTCAACAGCAGAAGCTGTGTAGGACAGCTGTCATCTTCTTGCTCGTACCAAGCCATCGCTGTTTCTAGTGCTATAAAGGCCTCTTCAGGACTTGGTCGACGTTTTGGGTTTTCTTCATAATCTACAAGTACATCATGTACTTCTGAGGAGTCTTCATCATCGGTCACTACATGTATTTGGTTTTCTTCTTGCACAAAAGACAAAATTTCTTCGTCATTCAAAAACTGAAAACCAGAATCATTATCATCTTCTAGCCACATGTGTGCATCATCTTTGTCACAGTCCGAAAATCCGGGCATTGCTTGAAACAGTTCCACAACTTCATTTATACAATCATCATTTGTGTCCACTGCAGTAGTTTCATTTCCTCCTTTTTTCCCAAGCAATCTATTCCAAGCCTTGTTGAGATTATCTTGTGACAGGGTGGTCCAAGCATCAGCTAACATATAGCAGCAGTCTTTGAGATTAAGCTTTTTGGAAAACGCCACCACACTTTCTTCATCTTCAGCCAACAATAAACGACGCAGGACTTCCTTCTTGTACATCTTTTTAAGCTTTGCTATAACACCCTGATTCATTGGTTGAATCAGTGCTGTTACATTGGGAGGCAGAAAAATTACTTTAAAATTTGCATCAACTGCATTCAATGTATCCGTCTCTGGATGAGATGGTGCATTGTCCAGTAGAAGAATTACTTTTCCAGTTTTCTTTTCTTGTTCTTTCAACCTCTTCACATTTGGGATGAACTGATTTGTATACCAATCAAGAAATATTTCACTATTCATCCAAGCACTCTTCTGTGCTTTGTAGCACAATGGGAGACATGTCACATTCTTTAATTAAACAACGTGGTTTTTTGGCTTTGCCGATCATTAGCACCGGTAAACGATGACTTCCACTGGCATTCGCGGCTACCAAAATGGTTACTCTCTCTTTGCACTTTTTAAACCCAGGGGCAGCTGCTTCGCGCTGAGATGCAAGTGATTTTTGAGGCAATGATTTCCAGTATAAGCCAGTCTCATCGGCATTATACACATCATCGAGTAAATAACCTTCTTCTTCCAAAAAAGCCAAGAATGTTTCTTGAAAATTTTCAGCGGCAGTTGCATCGCTAGATAAAGATTCCCCTTGAATCTCCAATTCTCGTATGCCATGACGAGATTTAAAGTTTCTTAACCATCCCTGGCTAGCCTTAAAGTCAGGAGGACCGTCAAGTTGATTGTTGAACTGAAGTGCCTTTTCACACAATAGAAAGCCAGAGATATGTTCCCCTTTGCTTCTTCTTTGCACAAACCATATATACAAAGCCTCTTCCAATTTCAAATCTTTCGCATTTCTCATGGTTTTATGTTTCTTCGACCCATTTTCACTATCCAATTTCGATGCCAAACTCATAATTCTATCCTTGTTACTTTTGATGTCAGAGACGGTAGCTTTCCCAACATTGAAAATCCTCGCAAATGAAGACACAGTTTCACCTTTTCCTAGTCTCTTGATAATTTTTGTTTTCTTTTCAATTGACAAAACATTGCGGTTCCTTTTATATGCTTTAGGCCTACTGGAAGATGCGAGATCGCACAGAGAAATACGTGTACACCAAAATTATTCTGCTGTAGTAGCAGACACAATTATTTTAAGTTGAACTGTGTTTAGCCAGTGTTCTGCCTAGAACGCACACGTACACTGGATTAGTAAACCAGATATTAACTGACTTTATGATCTAACTGACTTCCTGTACGTAAGCGACCGTCCATTAGCCCATCTCATTGTCTACAAATTGTTCACACACATTTGAAGCTTGCCGCATCAAAAGATTCAGAACTGTAGTCTAACGTGACTGGTGGCGTCAGATTTTTTTTTTCTGGAAAAAGTGTTCGGATAATTGGATGTTCGGATAATTGGGGTTCGGATAAATGGAGTTCTACTGTATTTTGTTTGTTGCAAAACCGTTTGTGCGTCTGTTGTCAAAGCCACATACAAAACTCACATAATGTATTCTCCTTGTGTACAGGACTTCTACCTCTCAGTTCTGTTTAAAAGACTGGTCGAAGGTCCAGTGTTTCCTGTCACGGCAACACCAGCACTAGGACAACTAAGAGTTTATGCAAACTGTGCTAGGAAAGACTTGTAAGTTTATTCTGGCAAAACTCAGACAGTCAATGCCATTTAACCATCTGGTTGTTTTTACATTCTAGAAGAATAGACATCAGACAGTCAATGCCGTTTAACCCTCTGGTTGTTTTTACATTCTAGGAAGAATAAACAGATAGTCAATGCCGTTTAACCCTCTGGTTGTTTTTACATTCTAGGAAGAATAGACATCAGATAGTCAATGCCGTTTAACCCTCTGGTTGTTTTTACATTCTAGGAAGAATAGACATCAGACAGTCAATGCCGTTTAACCCTCTGGTTGTTTTTACATTCTAGGAAGAATAGGCATCTTGTGTGGCATGACACAAGAGGCAACTGAAATGAGGTTATGTGGGGCGGGGCTGACAACCTTATCATGTCAAACAAATTGTCGCTGCCCTGGCAAAATTTAAAAATTAGGAAACCTACCCACTGCAACATTTTTTATAGAATGTGTGATTCCTGTATAAACACATTGGGATCCTTGCCAGTGCTACAGAGTCTGTGCACTGTGCTGAGATCCTCCTTGTATGATCTAAGGGAGGAAATTGGAGCACTGAAGGAGTTTTCCGTGTGCAATGAAGATGGTCCTTAGAAAGAAATGAAACCAAACAAATTGCTACACCACAGTCAGCAAGAGCGTTTGATGTGATTTGGAGCAAGCTACCTTCACGGAGGACCAATTGTAGTGTGCCCTATGCTCTTTAAACAGCAAGAAAAGCATGGGCAATCACAGCTGAGGTTCAAAGATGTGTGCAAGAGAGACATGAAGGCACTGGATATAAATCCAGAAACCTGGGAGGATGAAGCTGCCGATCGCACCAAGTGGCAATGCTCACTACAGCGCTACCTCAGATTGGCAAAAAGAAGCTCTCACAATGAACAGAAGAGAAAAGAGCATGCCAAAAGGAACACCAGAAAACAAAAAGCAGCTGAGGGCTATCACTTCAGGGGCATATTCCCATAGTTTGTTATGACCGAAGGGGGGCTACTAAGTTACATTTGAATCCATTCTTTCTTTTCAGTACTGCAATAAACAGGGGGGGGGGGGGGCGGGGGGGGGGGGGGGGGGGGGGGGGTGTGTTAGAGATTTGTGATATCACATTAGGGGGTGTCAGGGTTTTTGTGATGAAATGTGACAAGGGCGAGAGAGGAGTTTAAAAGTTGCACAATTTGTGTGACTTCATATGTGAACGAACCCATATCCCACATGTAAGATTTAAAAAACCTAAACATTACCTAATTGCTTCACATAAGCTAATACAGATGAAAAACCTATGGCAAGGCACAAGCAAAGAAACAAAGTTACAACTGATCAGAGCATGTATATTCCCAGTAGCAACATACGGCTGCGAGACTTGGACACTCAATAAAACAGTTGCAAAAAAGATTACATCATTCGAAATGAAATGCTACAGAAGGATGTTGAGAATACCCTGGACAGAAAAAAAGACCAACAGAGAAGTACTGCACTCACTAAACGTACAGGAACATTGGCTCCTAAATACCATCGCAATAAGGAAGCTGAAATTTTTCGGTCATATAAAAAGACATAATAGTCTGGAAAAAACAGTGATGGAAGGCATGGTCCCTGGAAAAAGGGGAAGGGGTCGACCTAGACGACGGTGGACCCAGGACATCACAGAGAGTCTGAACTTGTCTTTGGCTGATGCAGGTCGACTTGCCCAGATTCGTGATGCGTTCAGAGCAGCTGTAATGGAGACAACGTTCTGGAAAGAATACGTCACATGATGATGAAACATTACCTAAAAAATCATTGATATTCAATTGAGTCCGTATCTTATTTTTCATATAGTTTCAGCTACCCTCCAGGTGCACTGGTTTTGTATTACTTAAATCTAGGAGATGAAGAAGCTGTTCTGTCTTTGACTCAGTTTGCTAGTGAAGACCGTGAAGTATTTTTACTGACCCCAGGAGATGACCATGAACTTCTTTCTAGGTTTGAATTTATTTTTTAAATATTTGACTCCTTTTATGTTTAATGTTGGTTCCATGTTGCTACATCCAAGCACTGCATTTAGGCTAACTGGGCATCCAATTGGCAGTGGGCTTATACCACTTGCCCCTCACGGTAAAGTTACTGGGGTCTGGGTTCAAAATTTCTTTAGCTGTGGTTGCATGTTATTAAATGTTTGCTATTTTTGTGTTGCCTGTTACCATATAAAGGCACATTCCATGTTACTACACTGGTTGTGGTTCAGTTTTACAGTATTTAGCTGTAGTGGGTATTAAAACTTGCAGGACCTGATTGCCTGTTGCTATATGTAAACAGTGGTTTTTTTTGTCCTATCTGTCTTCCACATGCCTGTAATTTTCCTTATATTTTTTTATCATTCATTTACTATGTAGGAACCTTTGGTTTCTCTCTTTCTTTACTTACAAATTGCAACTGTAACCACTCAATGCAATCCAAGATTATTAATGTTCAATTGTAATCTATTTTGTTTGAGGGTGAGTGGGTGAATGATTGGTGATTGATATATTGGATGTATGCTTGTAAATAAGAAAATTAGGAAGTATGTCTCTAAAGATTTCTGGATTATGCCGGTCATTTCTTTTACAGATACAGGTTCTTGTGAGTCAAGGGATAGGCCAATGTATTGTCTTGAAAGTAGAATCAGTTGTACTTGAGCTGAAAATCTTATTCTATTACATAATTAAAAATCTGAACAAAAATAATGTCTATGTCAGTTTTAAACTGGAGCAACACAACGTAATCTTGGAACAACAGTTTGGGTGAAACCCATGTTAAGCTACAAGAACAAACAGAGAAGGTAAACAAAACAAATAACGTAGATGTAAATGTGAAAAACACAAGGTACAGAAATATGCATGAAAGAACTGCAAACAAAAATATGTCAAAACAGAAACTGAAATATAAAAGTAGCGGCAACTGTATCTCTATACATTAATTATTTTGTTCACTAGAGATCTCATATAAAATTCACAACTTAATCACGGTTAATTTAAACCTGAAAGTTACTGTTGTGTTACTGTATTTATTTGTTTGTTTTCGGTCCAAGCACGTGAAAACTGGTGTTTCTCCTCTGCAGTGTATGTAATAACCAGTTCAATACCATGTGGGTTAAATATATATATATATAACTGTTAAGGTCGGATTTTGGTCTAGGGGAGGTTATCTGTAAAATTTTTGTAAGTACAGGCCGGATCTTTGGTTAGCTCCCTTGTTTAGCTATTTATGTGTTTAAAATAACTTCGCGAATGTTCTGGATACAGAACAGCTAGAACGTGGGTGAACGAAATTCGCGCTGGGATGATTTTTGAGTGAGCGATGGTCTCTCGCGTTCACTGAGCTGTTTTTTAGGCGGGGAAAATTTATCGTGAAAGTCGAATGCTGAGATAGCTGAGTGAAGGGACTGAGGAATATAGTCAGTGTGTATCCCGATATTGAGAATTGTTTTGAAAGGGATTTTGATATTTCCTGAGATTTCATAAAGCCGTGGATATGAAGGCTTTAATTTATTCTGCAGAATGTACATTGTGTATGATTTTTCGGGCCATTGGATAGGCCATTATGTTTGATACCTCTGATGAGAGAGATTTGTGAAGGACGACAGATTATTATAGGGAAGGTGTTTTTCTCCCAGGAGTTATGTTGAGTCTGACGATACAGACATTATTGTACTGCAATATAGGCAGTTCCCTTTGTTGTAGGGATAATTTGGACCAGGAAACTTTAGCATTATAAACTGCCGTACTTATACAGCTGTGGTGCTTGGATTTTTATGCTATGTAATTAACCACCTACGGATTTGGTGTCCATGAGAGGTATTCTATTTTGCTGTGTGCTGTAAACTGTGACTATGTACCTAGTGATGTCCTCGTGACTGTAGATTATTAAAAACAGTGTAGAACGATCAGAAGTTATAACCTTTTCCTGACTTCTACATGTGCGTTGGTGTGTGTGACTATTGTTGACTTTCGTTAGAACTACATGCATTCGCGCTCTTTGATGTCTGTACACCCACACACCTGGTCGGCCATTTGTAAGCCCGACAAATACTGATATGCCTTATCAGTTCTCCTATCATAACAGCACATTTACCATCTTTACTGAACCACCACAGTTCTACTCCAGTATTATCTGTAAGTACCCGGCGTTGCCCGGAAGTCTCTCACCCTTAACAACCACAGACACCAAACCTTGTCTTTATCAATAACATGTACAGTTAATTTCTTAAACTAAAATAGTTCAATTTACTGTTTTCTTGCTTCCTGATGAAATCTGTCTCTATTTTTGTGCTTTCTTGAGTAGATGAATATAAGTGTTACTTTATGACTCATGTGACTGTCAAATGTCTTCTATACACACCACAGTGTTTATTTCATCATTACATAGTCTATTCGTAGGTGGGTTAATTTGGTGTTGTTTGAAAATTGAATAGTAGCCCAACACTGAGCTACTTATCTGAAACAAAGTCCTTCCTAGGCCTCGTACAGCAGTATGATTGGATAGAACCCCACCACTGCGGGTCCTCCAATCGTCAAGATGACACAGTTACAACTGGCAAAAGCTCTGACAAACTTGAGCTTCTAATTGCTGACTTGGTCACTAGAGATTGTGTATGACACTCAGGGAAGGATATAACCCTCAATCACAGACAGGCTTTTAATGGTTACACAATCTGCTCACACTTCTGCAGATGGCAACAGAGTTGATATAACTGCTTGTGCTCTGTGTCTGTAACTTGAAATAGGCGGCGAGTGTGTCTGTGTCATGCGTTCTCTCCCCTTTTAAAATGGCCTTGCGGATGTACGAGGTGGCAACTGGACCAAGGTACGTTTGCATGCATCCAAAATCGTGTAAGCAAGGCAAGATGTACTAAGATAGTAAATCCAAAATAATTCTGGAATCCTTATTTCTGCACCGATTTCCTCCATCTTAGGCTTATTTTACTCAAATGAATGAGCTCTATCACTATGAATATCCATTTTATCCTATAGTTTATCCAACTGTTCACTGGAGCAGCCGAAACAGGGAAATACACAACATGGTTCATGTTCCACTGTCTTCTATTCATGTTTAACTTGCATTTGATGGTTTTTTAATGTTTGGTACTTTGACTTCCTGATGGTTTTTTTAAGGTTTGGTAGTTTAACTTTTTCATGGTTTTTTTTTAAGGTTTGGAAGTTTAAATTCTTGATGATTTTTTAAGGTTTGGTAGTTTGACTTCTTGATGGTTTTTTTAAGGTTTGGTAAACTTCTCATATTAAAATTGTGTGGTGAATATTATTTTATCTTTATTTATTTGCAGATTTGTCAAGCTAAATGGGCAAATTCTCTTGATGTCCGGTGATGATGTACCTCAGATGTTGCCTGGCCATCAGAGAGGAGATATAACAGTTGAAGGCCATTCATTTGGCTTTATTGTCATTCCTCAGGCCAGTGTGCCAGCTTGTGCCAGCTACTGTGCAAGTGCTGCAGAGTGACAAAATGTATGACAGACCTTGGTGAAATATCTGGTTATATTTTCATGCAGAATATAACATACATTTTTACTTTTAAGTAAATTAATTTGCATTAATAAGTATTTATTTGTTTGCACAATGAAAACAAGTGTCCATGACATTCTCCAGAACTAAAAAGTATCAATACTTATACATTCAGCGTTGGCACTATTGAACTTCCCTTAATCTTCCACAGCATTCCATGCCATAAATTGTTGTGTGGCAGAAACACAATATTGTTAGGTTCTTTTCTGTTCTTGATGTCTTTTCACTAAATCTGTCTTCGATACTGTTTTATACCCATCTTTGCTTCATTAATCCTTACTTACTTACTTAATTGTTCCTCTACCCTGCAGTGCAGAGGTTTGCCAGAGAGGATGCCATACTATCTTAACAGCTGTCTTTCTCCTGACTTAGTTCCAATCTAGTCCTTGGTCCTTCAGGGATTATCTAATGTTGTCCTCCCAGCGAACTCTGGGTTGTCCTGGAGTCTGGATCCCTGGCTCTTAGTTTCCCATATTTGGTGTAGTAGCTTATCTTCTCCCATTCTGTAGACATGGCAAAACCATCTTAATTGGGACTGTTCCACTTGGGTTTGGGTTTTGAGACCCTGACCTATTGTCTGGTTGCGGACCATCCCTCTTCTTATTACTTCAAGCATCTTCCTCAGATACCTCATTTCTGAGGTTTGGAGCTGGCTTTTGTGGGTTGTAGTCATTGCTTCTTTCACCCATCTCCGTAAATTTAGCTGTCTTTGTCTCATATTTTCTAAAAGTTATATCTGTTATGTACTATAATTACTTTTATACATTCAGACAGGTTTTGCATAACCTTTAACTTATTGATTCTTTCACTTGCTGCGGCCACCCATATCTTGTTACTTTTTATTTTAAAACTGTCACTTGTTATAACGAACCTTTATAATGTATGCTGTATATTTGTTTTCTTTCTGGTGGGCCGCTGTGTTCAAATTTTATCCTTTTCTTTTTGTACTGAATTATTCATAATAAATCCTTTTATATTTTTAGTTAGAAAGCTTAATATTTTGTATTTTAAAAAATGGCTCACTTAAAAAATAATTTAACAATATGTTTTCAGGGACTTCAAATTAAATATTCTACTTGTTCTGTTTGTTTAGACAGCAGGATTTTTATATACTTTTATATATTACATAGTTTTTGGTTTGATACCAGTAAAATATTAGTGGTTAATTACTGTATTCAGAATTAATCTTCGTAAATTTTTCTATTCTTTTTTACATTTAGATAAAGCATCATTGTTCAAAAGTCATACTGTCCATAGCGCAAGGAACTGTTTTTTGCATATTTCGTTATCGTGTTGTACTTTGCAGCAGCATTATAACATGGTTTGGTTTACATACATGCGAAGTAGTACGGGTTACCCGTTTTCTGTACAGGCTTTTCACGTTTTCATATATATATGGCTGTACATACTTTCTGTACAGGTTTTTGCCTAATTATTAACACTTTACAATTCGATTCGGCCAAAAATGCCAGTACTCACAGTCTACCATCCATACTTTGAGAGTTGAAACACTGTTTAGTGAGACCTGAGTATTTCTGGAACTCATGAAGAAATTGTTTTCTGAATCGATCAATATTTTGATTTTTCGCAAATTTCTTTTTCTTACATCTTGGCTTTCCGGGCGTGGTAATTTTGTTTTGGGAGCTAAGAGTTGACTTATTTGATCAAGAAAGATGATTATGTGCCTGAAACAGATGTAGGTATTGAATTTAGTCTCTAACAATGACAAAAATGAATCCAGGGAAAGACTTCAGTCTAATAATATTGATGACAGATCAAAGTAGGAGGTAGTGAACATAGCATACTTTTGTTAAAATGTGTGACTTTGTAGGAAACTTTTGACCTAAACATACTCTAGATCTAGTTTATCTGGTCACAGACTTGAGACATAATGGGTTCACAGCATAATTCATAGTGGAGATTATTAAAGGGCCTAAACACTAGACTGACAGGGGGAACCCTTATGATGATCAGACTGCCTACTGTTGTAATGCTCAGTATTGAGTTTCCTATTATATCCAACGTGAAGAATTGTACCAAATGTACAAACAAGAAAAACACAGTCAACAATAACAAAAGCATGTGTGAAAAAATATGCTCTTTTGGTTTCTCAAAGAATAAAACTTCCGTTGTTTGGTTTTTTCTTTGTACAGTTCTTTTTTAATATTTTTTTTAGGCTACAAGTTATTAAGATTTTTGTACAGGTTTTTTGGATTGTTTTACATTTTTGGGGGCTTTTTTTTACATTTTTCCAAATTTTTTGTATAATTTATTAACTCTGTCAGTGCTCTGATTTCCTCTCAGATCGCACAAGGAGGAACTGAGCACAGTGCATGAACTCCATAGCACCAACGAGGATCTTAGTGTGTATACAGGAATCTCACACTCTATAAATATTTTTGTGGTGGGTAGGTTTCCTCATTTTAAAATTTTGCCAGGGCAGCTGCCGTCTGACTTACTTTTTACGATTTCCAACTGCTGAAGGATTTTAAACATGTGTAACTTACACACGTGACCTATTTTTTCGCCCTTATCCAAGAAGGCAAGGCATCTGATCTCACTAGCCAGGAAATTAGGGGGGGGAGTATGACATCATTAGGAACCACTGGTTCTGAAAAAAATTTCCATCAATTATGTTCCCTGTACTGGGAGCGAACCTGGTACCTTTAGAATTAGAGGCGGATGCCATACTTCTTAGCTACTCCAACCTTATTGTAACATAAAGGTTGATAAAGAATTGTCATGAGATTGGATTATGTTGAACGTGCAGCTGGCTTGAACCTGTTTATTTTTCAGGCTGTGGACAGTTAAACACCTGCAAACAGTTTCTCAATCTGTACACAGAAATTAGGAGATTTCTTCAAGATCAGCTGTGATATAATTATCTAATTCCTTCACTAAGCAGTTTCATACTTATTGCTACTCAATCACAACAATATAAATTAGTAGTGTAAAACTTCAGTTTTTACTTTTTTAAATTTTCAACTTGATTTTGTTGTTGTTACCTTATTAAAGTAGGCCTAAATGTTTTATCACAAATTTCTACTCTACAAGATATACATGGAGGCATATCTGGAGTCATCCTTATATGACCACCAGCTAAGCACAGTGCTACAGCATAAAGTTGTGGTGGTGAACCTGTCTGTGAGGCTAATTACACCCTCACTGACCCTTGGATCATTCACACACTTCTAAGTTTTCCCCCTGTGGTGAAACGTGTTGAGAACCCACACTGCGCACTGGGCTTGGGGGAGCTACTTAGGCCCGAGACGTGACTCTAGCTTTTGTCTGGGTTGCTGCATGCAGGAGGATCTCACTGTGGACCCATGATAGGCAGGGGGAGCTAAGAAGTGGTTCTGTGTAGGATGTGACAATTCCCTAGGGGAGCCCAGAGCCAGAGCACAGTATTTTAACTCTGCATATTTGGAGAGCCCCCTTGGATGGCGGGGAATGCACAGTATGCGACACACTTCTTCCTCCTAGCTTGAGACCAGATGTGATGATCCTTTAGGTGCAAGCCAGGCTGGAGAAACTGGAGCTCATGACTTCAGCTCAACATGTTTCAAAATGGTAGAAAAGCCACAGGAAAAGCCTAGATCTATAGTGTAGATAATGCCAAGGAGTCTTCAACTTGGTATTTGCTGCAAAAGAGTGAGAAGCTCAGCAGCCCTAATTAAACAACAGCAACAACAACTCTACAAGATGCTAATGAAATATCAAATGTGCACGAGTAACTTTCTTCCCTATTTACATCTCCCAAGACTTAATGTAGGATTACCTTTCGACCTCTTTTTTCCAGCTATGGCATCCTTGATAAGACTTAAAATTCCCGTCAAGGCTGATTTTATTTTAAATGTTGAAAAACGTCCAAGGTTTTCTCTACATCAACTTTAGATTAAAATTAAAAAAACTCAAATGTCAAGGCAGTCCTATTGTATGGCTGTGAAACATGGAGAACAAAAACAAAATGGCAGCCACAAAGATGCACACTTTCATATATAGGAGCTTGCACAGAACAGAATGATTGAAAAGGTATATCAGGATGACTAATGTAGAACTGATGACAAGGTCACAAATACGAACTGATGTCAAGATGACTAATGTAGAACTGATGACAAGATGACTAATGTAGAACTGATGTCAAGATGACTAATGTAGAACTGATGACAAGATGACTAATGTAGAACTGATGACAAGATGACTAATGTAGAACTGATGACAAGATGACTAATGTAGAACTGATGACAAGATGACTAATGTAGAACGTCTTCTTCTTCCTCGTTCGTCCTGAAAAGGACGTTGGTTGTGTTGTGTCTGTTTACACCGGGGCTGCAATATCTGCGCCTTTCGGCCGACACATCCGACTTCAGCACGGCATTTTTTGGGACCGGGTTTGCCTTCCCTCTTCGATCCCTACTCTCTCAGCCAGACTGCAGTGATGCAGCCTGTTTCCAGTGTCTGTTTTTTTTTTTTTTTTTTTTTTAACTTTTATTTGTCGTTCTTCCACTTTACAAAAAACAGGTACATTGCATGAAATATCTAAAAAATACATTGTATATTACATATAAAGCTTCCTTCGCACTCTCACAAATAAAGTTACACAAATTATTTTAAATAATAATAATAAGGTAATATAATTTTTAAAAAAAATTTAAAAATAAAACAAAAAAATAATAAAAAAATTAATTAAAAATGATTTATAGCTAATTCAAAATTCTCAACAGTTCATAGTATTTTACATATGTATAAAGTAGCTTACACTTGCTCACATTCCACTTTTTTTCCATTAAAACTTAAACCAACATTAAACCTATAGAAAACCATATAATCAATGTTTACATACATAGGAAAATAACCCAGTAAGTGCCCTCCTCCTTGCTGAGAAAAAGGATCCCAAAAGAAATTAAAAAACACAAAGGTCCAAGATTAACACTAGGTTATAGAAGATACAGAAAGAAAAGAACAAAGTTTCTTCTTGAGCTATCCGTTGAAATCCAATGACAAAGAAATCCATATAATCAAAGTTTACAGACATAGGAATATAAACCAAAAAAAGCCCTCCCCCCTTGCTGAGAAAAAAGGATCCCAAAAGAAGTTAAACAGCACAAAGGTCGAAGATGAAACTAGGTTATAGAAGAGACAGAAAGAAAAGAACACAGTTCCTTCTTAAACTATCCCATAAATTAACAGTATTTGCAATGAAAAAAAAAGGATGGTACATTTTCCGTGACTAGAACATATTCACTCTCACTCTGTTGTCATCTTTTTTTTTTTTTTTTTTAAATATAAAAGAAAAAACTTCCACGTATTCACACTTCCCTTACGTACTTAATCAAAGTGAAGTATAGAAAATGATAAATTTAAAAAATAAACATAGTAATACATCCAAACATAAAAAGAAAAGGAAATAGTTATTTTTTTTTTAAGTTCTCCCTTGTTGGTTCTATGTTCCTAAAATATGCTCCATTTTTTTTGAAAATATGTAGAAAAACAAATTTTGACTGAAATATTTCCCTTCATAAACTGCTTTGTTTCTGCATTTCCAAACGGTGTCCCTGTATTCTGCTAAAATGCGTAATATTTTTTCCCGCAAGGGCGGGTCAATTTTTGGTGTTATGTTTAGCATAATTGCTTTATATATGTCAAATTTTTCATTTGTGTATCTACTAAATGCTTTTCCCAGCTCTTCTACTGTTGATTTGATCGTATTACAACGGAAGAAGATATGGTCTTCTGTTTCTTTTGCTGTTGTACCAAAGCAGAGTCTACATTTTTGCAAGGTCATATTCCTGTGTTCTTTTTTCTGTGTGAGTGGTGTTAAATTGAATAATAATCTATAGGTTATTTCCCTTGCCGATGGTGGTATGTTTTTTATGTGTAGATTTGCGAAGATTTCCGTATAATCTGTTATCCCATATTTGTATCCTATTTTTATTCGTTGGTCTAAAGGTGGTTCTTGTGTCTGTATCAAGTATTGATATATATTTTTGGTTGACTGGTGTAGGAGTTTTTCATTCCCTTTTATGCATCTGATGCAGTGTTTGTAGAAGGGCGGTGGTGTTCCGGAATGGTGTGGTATGGTGTTGTTAAAATTGCATATTTTTGTTATATAAAGGCCTATGTAATAGTGTGTTAAAGGGTATCCTTTTGGGTCTTTTATTGCGTCGCTTATGAATTTGATTCCTAGAGTGTTTATTTTTGTATTAATGTCTTGCAGTGATATTCCACCCCGTTGTTTCTCTTGTATTAAGGTTTTATGTTTGATACTGTGAAGTGTGTGTCTGAAAATAAAAATTCTAATTAAATGATTTATTTCGGTTATGTATTTTTTAGGGGGACGAAAAATATTTGAAATGTATAGCACACTTGGAAGTATGTACGTATTACAAATAACGCTTCTACCGAAGATCGTCGCGTTCTTAAATTGGTATCTTTTTAGTTTTTCCTTGATTTTTGAAATTATTTTTTTCCACATATCGTTATCAGATCTTCCTGGTGTCGAGGAGAAAATTATTCCATATATTTTCATTTTGCTTGTTTGTGTTAATTGAAAGGGAAAGTCCGTTTTATTTTTCCATTTTCCTATTCCCATTATAGATGACTTTTGTATGTTTATTTTTGAACCACTCGCATGGCCGAAAGTTTTAAATGTGTCGAAAATAGTTTGTATTGATGAAAAATTTGATGGAAAAAAGACTGTGTCGTCTGCGTAGGCTATTAGCTTTTTTTCCCCTAATCCTGGTACGTGTATTCCTTTAATATGAGTATTTAGTTTTATTTTTCTTAGTACTGGCTCTAAGACTAGTGTGTATAATAAAGGTGAGAGAGGGCAACCCTGTCTCACAGCTCTTTTTAAGTTTATTGGTTCAGACAAAGTGTGATTTATTAAAAGTTTACTTTCCGGCTTTCTATATATAATTTTTATCCATGTCCTAAAGTATTGGCCGAGATTATTTTCTTGTAGAACTTTATGTAGAAATCCGTGATCGACTCTATCAAAAGCTTTTTCTTGATCAACGGATAATACTGCTGCTGGTGTGTTTTTTTCATGTGTATACTGGATGACATCCCGAATGAAATGTGTATGTTTATTTATGGTTCTGTTTTTTACACTGTATTGTTGATCCGCGTTAATCAAAGTAGGCATGAAAGGTTTTAATTTGTTTGTAAGGGCTTTAGTTAATATTTTATAGTCGGTGTTTAGAAGAGAGATAGGTCTATAATTATGCATGTATTTTTTATCCGTATTTCTTTTATGAATGAGAGTTACAATAGCTTCATTTAGACTAGGGGGTAGTTCTTCTTTTTCAAAGGCTTCATTTAGCGTTTTCAACAAAAGTGGGGCTAGTATATGGAAAAATTTGGAATAAAACTCGGTTGTAAGGCCGTCTGGACCTGGAGATTTATTTTTTTGTAGCGTACTTAAGGAGAGGTACAAATCTTCTATAGTTAAAGATTTGTCCAGTGTGTTTTTCTCCTGTTCAGTTAAACTGGCAGACTGAGTTAAGAAACAAGCTTCGTCTGAGGCGTGCGTTTGTTCTTTTTTATACAGGTGTTCGTAGTAAGCGTGAAACGCTTGACCTATTTCGGAAGTGTTTGTGAGTTCCCTACCCGTTTCGTCCGTGATGCGAAGAATCTGTCTGCTCTTTTGAATATTTTGTTCAGTGGCCAAAAACTGTCGGCACGGGGTTTCTTGAATTGACGTGTATAATTTTGTTCTCAGTAGAGCCCCTTTAAAAATGTACTGGTCGTGTTTTTCTAATTCCTCCTGCAATGTGTAAATATGCGGGGCGTGTTTGTCCAATTGTTGTGTTAAATTTAGAGCTGTTTCCAAGATTTGTCGTTGTCTTCTTCTTTGTTTGTGTATCTGCGTTGCAAGCATCTGCGTTACTTCCTTTATTGTTCTTTTTAAGAGTTCCCAATGTTGTATTAAATTTGATGTAGGTGTATTGTTGCAGTAGTCTTTTATTAGTTTTGTTATTGTTGTCGTATAAAATTCATTTTGCAGTAGAGCATTATTAAATTTCCAAAGGGGGGATCTTTTGGTCTCGTTCTCAGTTGGCATTCCGTTTATTTCCAGTAGAACTGCTTTGTGATCCGTAAATTTTGTGGTGTCATTTATATGTTTGACTTTTTGGATTTTGTGGTTGTTGTGTACATAAAATTTGTCTAGTCTTGCAGAACTACCCGAAATGTGTGATTTGTCTGTAAAAGTTGTTTCCTTTCCCTCCGGATGTTTTTTCCTGTATCCATCTACCAAATTGTGTTCGTCTAAGATGTTATGTAGTATCTCCATTTGTGCGCGTTCCTGTCTTCCTCGGTTGTTTGTTCTTTGCGCATCTAGTTTATGTAGCACACAGTTGAAATCCCCCCCTAGTAAGATTTGTTTTCCCTTGTATTGTGTCAAAATGTTCGATAGTTTTTTATAGAAGGTTAATTGCTGTGTCTTTACTGCTGGGGCATATACATTAACTAAAGTGTGATTGTCCGAGTGGTCGTCTTGGTTTCTCACTTGTACTATTACGTATCTGCCCTCTCTGTCTTTGTTTTGATGTGTTATTTCCCACTTGTCTGAAATTTGTAAAATAGCTACTCCTGTGTGAGATGATCCTAAACCGAAATATCCGTGTCGTAAACCTAGCTGTTGTATAATGTATTTTCCTTTTGTCTCGTTTGTAATTTTTGTTTCTTGAAGAAAGACGAAATCAGGTTTATATGTGCGTGTTAAAGCTTTAATTTGGTTTAATTTAGTTCTCAAACCTCTTACATTTAGAGTTATAATACTTATGCTATTTTTCATCTTGCAAGGGGGTGGTAAAGAGCTTGCATTTAAGGGGAGTGTGTTTTGTTGCATCAGTTGTTGTGCAGGCATAAACCATGACATAAAAGAGAAATACATGCATGATTACGCAATCCACGTGTGGTACTATAACCATGCATACAACTTTTAACTATCCTGTAAAAAAGTGGCAGTTGGAATGCGAGGGAGAGGAGAATACCGAGCAGTAGTAGTAATGAAGGATGAAAAGGTGCGATAGATGTGTTGCCAAAGAAGAAAGAAAAAGTGTGTACAGGTTCTGAAAGGGAGAGGTTCAGAAAGTAGGGACCTGACCGGCATGCTGAGAGAAGAGATGCAGATATATAGCTTGAAGTAGGGAAAAGAAAACCATTGGGCAAAGGAGATTGAAAGGTTGAGACCATAAACCTGGCAGATGGGGGAAGGGGTTGGTTGGTGAGATGAAAAAAGGAATTATAATTATATCTATACCTATATGTGTCGTTATAAAACATATAAACATATGCAATTATATATGTGTACATTCTACATTCCCTGTTCCTATACATTTCTATAATAACGGATATATAACTTAATATATTTATAAAAGTCTTGCACACTTCCATCGGTAGAGGTTTTGTGTTCATTCTCTTTCCGAGAGGGGGACTCTATGTTGAGACGTTTCTATTTCCTGTGTACCTAAGAATTGGTCCATAAAGTTCATTTCAAGATTATCGTCTTCATGTGTAGCCGCTGCCCATAAGAGAGAGGTGCTTCCATCATCCTCTAGATCGGGGTGTTTGTCATCTAGATTTTCCCTTGTTTCCTGTTGTGTTGCTGCTATCTCCCCGGTGTTTAGTCTTGGTGGTTTCTCTGTTTCTTTAGGTGTTTCCTTGGTCTTGTTGTTTCGGAGCTTTTCTCTTCTCTTTCTTTTCCGCTTCCCTTCTACTGTATTGAAGCCTTCTGTGTCTGTAGACATCGTATCCGAGTCTGACAAATTTCTGATATTGTTATTCAGAGGCCCCGAGGTGGGGGACGATGGAAAGGGTATAAGTTCTGCTTCTGGTTGTGGTGAAGGTGTTTTCTTAGTGTTCTGTACATGCAGTTGACTATTCTCTGAATAAGTTGGTCTCTTCTTGGGACATCGATTTGTCCAGTGTGAGTCTAGACCGCAGATTGTGCAGGGGGTACGTCTTCCCGGAAGGGCTATGAAAATTTTCATTGTTTTATTTTCCTGTCCTTGCAACTTTATGTTTACGTAGTGTGGAACCGTCTGTTTAGGTTGATATAAGAAAGTCCATTTGTCTTTTGCATTTTGTATTTGATATACTTCGGTGTTTACATCACCTGTAATAAAGTCAGCAATTTTTTTTTACAGTTTCTTTCTTGATCGTGGCTGGCAACCAGTGAAGTAGCCCTTTGGATCTTTCTCTGTCCACATGTTCAACTATGGCTGTGAATTTGGGGTTGGCCCATTCAAATTTTTTACCATATAGGTTTTTGTAGTGGCTGATATGTGCCGAATTTGTAAGGGTTACATACCATTTATTTGGGTTGGCGAACCTATATACAGATGATATCCCGTTTACCCCGACTCCGGCGGGACCTGCAAGTATGCTTGTAATTAAAGAGTATGATACTCTTGAGGCTTGTGGCCCTGATGTTGTGATCACAAGAGTTCCAGCTTTATGCAGCTGGCCACCCTCTAGTGCTTCATTTATATCAAAGGATATTTCTGGAATTTCCATTTTTAAACACCACACACAAATTTCCCGCACAAGGGGAAAAAACCTCTACTAGAACACAAACTCACAAAACCACAGTAATCCGTGCGAATAAAGAAAATCCGTGAGAAAAATCCATGGTGTCACCGTGTGATTGTACAGTGTAAAATACACTGTAGGTTTAAGTCATCTCTCGGTTAAAATAGGTCTCCAAATAAATGCCTCTAAAACTAAAGCTATGAACTTTTCTAACGAGACCTTTGATATCATCTTGAACGGGGAAAAACTACAGAAAGTTGAAAGTTTCAATTATTTATGCAGTAAAATGACTCAGGATGGTGACACAACAAGAGAAATCCATACTAGAATTGCTTTGGCAGCTAGCGCCTTCAATAGATTATCTAACATTTGGAAATTACGATCATTGAATATACATACCAAGCTTCGTCTGTTTAATTCAAATGTTATCTCAGTGTTAACATACGGCTGTGAGAGTTGGAAAATAACAAAATCATTGGAGAACAAGCTGAATACATTCGAGAACAAATGTCTTAGAAAACTCATGAACATCAGTTGGAAAGAATTCAAGACTAATCGACAAATAAGAGAAGACTCTAGGCAGAAATATGTCTCCGACTATATAAGGAAAAGACGATGGTCATATATCGGTCATGTCCTACGAATGCAAAACAACAGAATACCACTACAGGCGCTCACTTGGGTTCCTGAGGGTAAGAGGAAAAAAGGAAGACCAAAAGAAACACTCAGAAGAACAATAATAAGAGAAGGAAGAACGTTGGGCCTAAATAATGTGCAAGAGCTAAGAGGAGTGGCGTCACAACGAACAACCTGGAGAGCACTGGTTTCTGCCTTATGCGCCGTGTTTGGTGCTTAAAGAATTTATTATTATTATTATTATTAATATAACAAAGTATGAGAAAATGGTTTTAGAAATTTAAATAATTTTTGTATAAGTTATTTGTTCCTAAGATGGGAGATAAAAGTTAACGAATGTAATATTTTTTAGTAAGGGAGATAACCTTTTTAGACTTTAAAGTAATCTAAATATACATCATTAGAGTTTACTAAATTTGCATATCAGATTAGTTTTAGTAAAGACATAGAAGGGAAAATGAAACTAAGGTAAAAAGTACTAAGGGGAATAACTATGAATATTAACGCCCTTTACAGGTTTAGTGAGTTAGGATAGGGAGAAACGCACGGGAAAAGTGAGTAGCTCACTACTGTAAATAGAATGATTTTAACGGACCAATCGCATTCACTCACAAACAACTTTGGACCATCAGATAGGAAATTGAAGGACGAAAGGAGATCAGTCCCCTTCAGAAACCTTGCGGAAGCAAGAAGTGCCGCTCTGGGCTCTCAAGAAACGAACTTGTGGGCGACAGTTGTTCGTATCCAGAAACCTATAGCTAGACTTAGAATTTCTTAGTGATAGGAATTCAGGAGAGTAGCTTATCTGTGTTTAAATACTGAGATGAACAGATTAGGAGTAGAATAAGGGTGAACAGTAGGGATTGTGATAGGTGCTGGACTTCGTTTTAAAACGGTAAGATGAACTTTGAACTATTTTTTTAGACTTTCAGCAACTTTTTCAGAGGGCAATGATGCCTACATCTCAAGGTACATCAACAAGAAAGAATATTGTAGTTGAGACACTGAAGCATGACTAAAGAAAGTAAAACCGAGGATAATGGTTATATAAATGATAACCAGGGTGCGCTGTCAGGTAAAGAAGCAGAGACTTTGTAGTAAGACTAAAGATTACCATTGATGCAGATAAGGGTTATATGGTCGATAACCAAGGTTTAGCTGTCTGGTACTGAAGATGAAGCATTGAACATAAGACAAATACTTTGAGTTATACAATGAGTCAGTAGCGGGCCTAAAGACATGCAAGGGAGAATATAGTCTGATGAATTGTACCAACATGGAATTTAAATTGATGTAAATAAATTTGTTATGTTGAACTGCATTGCTGGGATTGCTTTAATAAATGAAAGGATGAAAAGTTGAAGTATAAATGCAAGGTCATAAAGAAATAACACCCTATACGAACCAGTCGCTATACAACACCTAGGAGAGAAGAACGTGGTCTGGGTTGAAGAAAAAGACGAACCTTATCTCATCCAGGAATCACCATCTCTGGCGAAAGGGGCCAGTCAAAGAGATAGCTCTACTTGGAAGATAGGTCAAGGAAGGAATTTGACCGTTGGAATTAAATACTAGGCCTGCCTCAGTCACCTAGTAGTACAGTAGTAGCATTGTGACATATAAATAAAAGAAACAACCGGCACTGTCACACCAGGACCACCACGTGGAGGTGGAGTAGGGTCTTGGTCAGCTCTGGTTCGCTGACCCTGACGCAAGCAGTCAAGCTATGGGTCGCTGACTGCATTCTCTATTGCTGCATCTTTGGGTCCCTAATGTAGAACTGATGACAAGATGACTAATGTAGAACTGATAAAAAGATCACTAATACAGAATAGATGACAAGATCACTAATGTAGAAGTGATGACAACAACCAGATGACAAGATCACTGTTGTTCATCCATCACAAGTGATGAAGACCACTCTGTTCATCCAATTATTAGGATGTTAGGATAGTCTATGAGTACGAAGGTGACTGATGAGCCCGATGCGGGCCTGGAAGGATCTCAGACAGTGTGGGCAGGGAATGTTTGCTTCATGTGAAGGTTTTATTTCACGATCTTTTCTAGCTTGTCTCCGCTGTTCCGCTGCTACTCTTCTGGAAGATTCGCATGCCACTGCACCTTTACGAAGAGATGTGCGCCAGGCAGTTCGGTCTTGCGCAGCAGCTTCCCATGTGTCTGGGTTTATGTCAAAGGTTTTTAATGAAGCCTTAAGCGTGTCTTTGAAGCGCTTTTTCTGGCCACCATGGGAGCGTCTACCCTTCTGCATCTCACCATAAAAGAGTATCTTTGGCAGTCGATGGTCTGGCATGCGGACTACATGACCTGCCCAGCGAATCTGTGACTGCATCAGAATAGTATCGATGCTAGGGATACCAGCTCTGTCAAGAACGGCGGTATCTGGGATCTTGTCTTGCCATTTGATGTTCATTATCTTCCTGAGACAGACTGTATGGAAGTGGTTGAGCTTTTTTACGTGGCGCCTGTATACAGTCCATGTTTCACATGCATAAAGCAGCACTGGAAGCACCGCAGCTCTGTATACCTTCAGCTTTGTCTGTAGACTAATGCCACTTTGATGCCAAACGTTGGTGTATAGTCTGCCAAATGTGCTGCTGGCTTTGGAGATCCTGGTGTTCACCTCATCATCAATGACGATGTTCTGGGATAGTGTACTACCAAGGTATGTGAACCTGTTCACAACATTCAGTTTCTCACCATTTACCTTGATGACTGGCTCAGTATAAATAGTGCCAGGAGCTGGTTGGTACATGATTTCTGTTTTCCCCGTGTTGATGGTAAGCCCAAAGTTGGAGCAGGCTTCGGAGAATCTATCAACACTACGCTGCAGATCAGCCTCTGAGCTAGCACTGAGGGCACAATCGTCAGCAAACAGAAGATCCCTGATGGTGTGTGATTTGACCTTGGTTTTTGCTTGAAGCCTCCTAAGGTTAAACAATTTTCCATCAATACGATATCTGATGTCGATTCCTGTGTCCCCGTCTCTGAAAGCATCGGTCAGCATAGCAGAAAACATGATACTGAAAAGCGTCGGTGCAAGTACACACCCTTGTTTAACTCCATTTGAGACGGGGAAAGGCTCCGACAGCTCACCGTTTTCCTGAACTCTAGCCTGCATTCCATCATGCAGTTGCTGCACTACTGAGATAAATTTCTTTGGGCAGCCGTATTTTGCCATGATCTTCCATAGACCCTCTCTACTGACCGTGTCGAACGCCTTTGTCAAGTCGATGAAAGCTGTGTACAGGTCACAGTGCTGTTCTTGGCATTTTTCTTGAAGCTGTCTTGCAGCGAACACCATATCGGTGGTTCCACGTTCTTTCCGGAATCCACACTGACTTTCAGGTAGAAGACCTTTGTCAAGATGAGCCGTAAGGCAATTAAGAAGGATTCTGGCAAATATCTTCCCAGCGATTGATAGTAGTGAGATGCCTCGATGATTGTTACAGTCTTGGCGA
Organism: Oreohelix idahoensis; assembly: GCA_024509875.1. Lineage (NCBI taxonomy): Eukaryota > Metazoa > Mollusca > Gastropoda > Stylommatophora > Oreohelicidae > Oreohelix > Oreohelix idahoensis. The sequence goes on from JAMPIV010007040.1 coordinate 323,986, forward strand.
TTACCTTTACGTTTATAAAGATGTATAATTGACGCATCCTTGAGATTGTGTGGGATGGTTTCACTCTGCCACATTTGCTGGAAGATCATGTGAAGTTTCTCTATCAGAACTGTACCGCCATCTTTATAGACCTCAACAGGAATTGAATCGGAGTCGGGGGCCTTTCCACTAGAAAGTTGACGAATCGCTTTTTGAGTCTCCTCCAAGGTCGGTGTAACATCTAGTGCTTCATTTATAGGAATTTGGGGCAGTCGGTTGATGGCTTCATCGTTAATAGATGATGGCTGGTTCAGAATATTATTAAAGTGTTCGACCCAGCGTTGGAGAATTTTTTCCTTGTCTGTAATTAGTGTTTTTCCATCTGCATTAAGGAGGGGAAATGATCCTGATGATGTTGGACCATAGACCGCTTTGAGTGCATGGTTAAACATTTTTCAAGTCATGGCTGTCAGCAAAGCATCCATGGAGGTGAGCAGTGCTTTCCTAAAGAGGGCTGCTCAGTCACTCAGGGGGCTGCCGAATCCCACTGCTGCTCCGATCAGTGGAAGACGACCATATGGCCTGAGCCGCCTGTGTGTAGGTCTGCAACTACGACTGCCAGCGCACCCACGCCTGCCGCTTTGCCGCTCGCCCATCGCCACAGGACTTGTTGTGAGTGGATGGATGAGTGGATGAAAGAGTGACTTGCGCAGTGATTTGGTTTAAAGTGAGGAAGAGTTGCGCAATTCGTCGACCTCACTCTCTCGCCTGGGTCCATCTTAATCCAGTGGCAAGACAAGTCAAGACGACTGGAGATGAAGTCAGGTGCAGTGGATGACCATGGCTTTCTACGTGCCCCGCCATGCTCCTTACGCTCCACAGCGCGTTGCTGGTAATATCCGTCATGCCCGTTGAACCAACAGGTGGTTTCTTCCGCGCAGTCTACCGAATCCAGTCTTCGCATGCATGGGTAGGCAGACCCTAACTCACCGAAGGTTTATAACCAGTCGGCTATCCTCACCTAGTTTAGCCGGCCTGCCAAAGCCGTTTCCCGGGGGGTGGCCGCTGTCGCATGCTGACAGCTACGAGGAGCCACAGGTGAGAGCTGAATGCCAGGTTTGGACCAAAGGTGGCCGAGCTGCCCTGAAAAGGGCATGACAGCTCCTTAACCAGAGGTACTACCAATACCTGACATCCCAAACCCCCACAAGATCACTAATGTAGAAGTGATGACAACAACCAGACCAGGTGCCAGTAGAGCAAGAAGTGAGAAGAATGTTGTATAGAACACTCACTGAGAAAATAAGCTGATAGCTTTACAAGGCAGTACTTGTTCTGGAACCCCCAGGTTAAAAGAAATGAGGGAGACCAAGTAATGCATGAAGGAGAGACAGAAAACATGGATAGGTAGCACGGGATAGAAAGGCTAAGAGTGTGTATTTTTTTCAGGCTGTGCTCCACATGGAGCTGAGAGGCATTTGGAAAAATGATTGAAATGAATTCCAAATTGAATATCGTTTGGATAAATGATTGAAATGAATTCCAAATTGAATATTGTTTGGATAAATGATTGAATGAGATCAGAATGAATTCCAAATTGAATATTAATATCAGTTGAGAACTAATTTCTAAATCATGGATTTCTTAACCTTTCATTTTTTGTGTCAAGGACCCCTTTGATTGTCTAGTGAAAGCTATGGACCCCTTTCATTTTCCAGTGAAGTCTACGAAACCCTTCTTAAAGTAAATGTATATAAATGCATAATTAAAAATTTAACGTACAAATAATAAATTTTATTACCACCAAAAAAAAATCAATCATTATGCTTACATAATGAAATGTCATTATGAAATTTTTTTTTTTTAAATGTGTAAAAAAAAATATGTCTCTTTAACACATTAACTACCGAATTGAAAAACACTCTGTGGCCGAATAAAATGTTTTCCCATTTTCATCCTGTAGGTGTTTGCACAAAGTAGTTTTCATAATTGTTTACATATTGTTATGAATTACACATCATGTTAAAGATAAATGAATGTACTATTACAATAAGCACCATTTGTAACTCTAATATTGGTTGTTGCTATTTAACGGCTGTCCGATGGCCGAAGACTTGCAATATTTTCACAATTATAACTGCTTGCGCCCCCATCTCTATCAAAATCACTATTTCAATGTGCACACCGTTTTCACTCTTGTCCTCGTCGCTAGATCTATCAGTCAATTGTTGAAACAAGTTTCTAGCCTATTCAGCCGTTAGATGAGATGTACACACATTTTTTGTGGTCCTATCTAGTTACCACAGTAAACAGTTTTACCCGATTTGGTAACTAACCCAAAACGCTGAAAAATATGAACATAATATCAATTTTCCAGTGTTTTACAACAACCATTCTTTGGGAATTTGTTTTCCGGTGGCAACTTAAAATCTCGAACCAGATCAGAAAGTGTTTAAGTACATTTTTCATTCGTTTTATTACTAAAAATTAGATTGACGCTCTGAGCGGCTTGCGGTCCAAATGATAGGATTTCAAAAGCCGGTCCCACCGGCTTGCGGTAGTTAATGTGTTAAATGCAAAATAAACTAACAATTTTAGTAACAATTTGGGTGAAAATAAAAGTTAAATTGTGTAGGTTATGAACACACACTTCCTAGAATCCATTCACAAACCCCCAAGGGATATGTGGGCCACAGGTTAAGAAACCCTGCTCTATATGATGCAACTGCTTGCCATCAGCTTTTCAAGGTGATAATGTTATCTAGCTAGGTGGTGAGTTCAACCCTATGGGTGTTGGGCTGCACTAAGTCATGGACATGAGCAAATCATCCAAAGTAAGTACTACTGCCTTTATTAGAGTCATTAATGTAGAAGTCTGTGGTGAACGAAGACGAAGTACTTCAACTCAGCCATTCAAGTCAGGTAAGAACTTTAATTGATTACACAAGACAGGAGAGCTTTTCATGCTCCAGGGGAAGTTAAAGAGTAGTGATGTAATGATTATGATAATGGGAACATTAAAACCCAATCAACCATTGCAGCACAGTTTAACAGTAAAAAACAAATAAGAATTCACAACAGCTGGTTTTGTAAATGATTTATTTGGGTTTTTTTGTTTGTTTTTGTATTAAATTCCTTGTTTACAATGTGTTCAAAACTAACAAGCATTAGTATGAAGCTGGTCCTGATGGAAGTCAAAAGAAAAATATGTTGACACAACAATTTATTAACAAGTAGTTACATCATAGACAACAGTATTAAATTAAATTAAGAATGTGTGATGTCAAGCACCATTTCAGTCAAATTTACACAACTTCTGAGTTTTTCTTAAGCAGCATAGACTGTGCTATGATTAATATCAAACTGGCGCTGATCACAATATGTTCAGAGAACACTGAATAAAATAAACTTGGAGTTCTAGATCATGGTTCTTAAACTAATAATTTAAGTGGATTACTATGGGAAACTTTAAAGAGATTCACAGGGATGATATGCAAAAAAACTAAAGACAAAGCTGCTGCAGTCACCTAACTTCTCAGATCATTACTGGAAAGATATGGCCTATGGGATGCTAACATCAAACAGAAAATGTGAGAACATGCCAAATAAGCTATGATGCAAGTGTTGCACCCCTCCCTCCTTGTTGTGGGGAAAGGTAAGGTGCAAAAATTCAGACAAGATAGTTCAGTAAATATCCTCTCCCACATCATCTACAGCTGTGCCAGATTTGATTTTATAGAAACCACCACTCCAAGTGACTGCTTTTTTTTTTTTAAAGGTTCTGGCAAGGGAACCAGCTGCAGAGGTGGCTCCATGCTCCTGAAGGAGCAGACAGAAACATGATGATGATAAGCTCTACATTATGTCCAAAATACAAAACATGAACAAATATCCCAAATGAAAATAAGACTGCCATGTGAAAAAAGAGTATGTTATGTAGCAAACTAACTACTTCAGCAAATGCTGTTGTCTACAAAAGTAGGTAGTAGACAAGTGAGCATGCAATAATGATACAGGAGAACCAAATTCAGTGCCAACATTACACAATTACAATTTTAAAAACAAAATCAGCGGTATCAAAAGCTGTCCCATAACTAAATTGTTTCACAAAATTATTATATAATTTTGGACAACTGAAGAACTGATTATGGCACATAATATATGCCTCACTGAAGCTGAGGTCACACAAAAATTGTATAAATGCGACCTTTTTTTTTTGTTTGTGACAATTGTGTCTACTTTTACACGTGTTTGTCTTGAAAATTGAAAGAACCTTCGCTGGTCATGACCGCATACATTTTGTATTGAAATTGTTTTAATTTGGAATGATGATTTATCGTTGTCCCACTGAGTATTCACAAAATAATTTATAAATGTCTAATTGCCTTTATTATCATAATTATTTGAGGCAGCTGAGTTATTAATGTGTAGTTATTTTATTACTGTAAAGTAGATGAGGTCACAACAGTCGAGATCATTTCAAATTTCATTTACAGGTGTGCTTTGTGCTTTAGTTAAATTATTTTTTAAAAATAACTAGAACAAACCAAAATTAATCCTTGAAGTGTTTAGCACCATGAGAAACAGTATATTCTTTATCATGTAAGGAATGGCTTGTGAAGTTGTGTGACAGGATGCCCCCAAGCTGAGCTATCCAATGATGTTTAGCAGTAGTATGATACTGCAGTTATGTAAAACATGCCCTGGCCATCAGACGCATTGGTGAGAAGTTTCTGAAATACGAGTTTCTGAACTATAGGGCTTTTTTATGTCTTGATTTAATGAAACTGACAGTAAAGTTTTATTTTGTCTATTTTTTCCCCTGTGCATGTGTTCTCCAGTTTAATGAACTTTTCTGCTGCTATGATAAATACAACATTTCATATCAGAAACAAATAAAGTTTAAAAACACAACTCTGTTGTCTACAGTGTCTCTGGTTAGGTGTCTAAGTTTTTATTTTATTTTTATTTTTCAAATTAACAAAGAAAACTATCATCTTCAACCCATAATGGGTTATAATTATATATATATATATATATATATATATATATATATATTATATATATATATATATATATATATATATATATATATATATATATATATATAATTATGTACAAGCTAAACAATATAGCCCTACAATCAAACAAAGCAACTTTTATCAGCATGACTGACATTTTTGTAAAACTTCAACATTTGACCAAATTTAGGGTCATAACCTTTGACCTAGACAAGAGAAATATGGTAAAACCCACATAGGAATGACATTAACTGGATTTCTGGGAACAGGAATAAAAGTATACACATCAACATAATTCTTGCTGATGGAGCAAAAATAAAATAAAAACCTACAAATTTAAACACCGTGTCAGTGCCATATTAAACAGAAAGATCAAATGTTTTAAAATTTATTGCCGACAAGTCACTGAAGACATTTCTAAATAAAAATTATCTTAAAGAGGTCATTTGTTTGAACTTAACAGTTTGTGTCCCACGAGCCGTATGGTGCATCATCAAATGATACATTATTCTCTCATTAGCCGCTAGCTACTCAGTCGAAGTTCCTCATGTCAGGATTGTACTCTATATAAAACAAACTTAATTGTTTGTTTTAAGACTTGAAAAACTTATTGGTATTCTTCAACCTAATCTTCAGTCCAAGTGGAAAAAGGCAACCCTTTTGGTCAATCAATCAATACCTTTTAGCACCCCTGAGGAGCATAGGCCTTCAACAAACACATGCCAAGTCTTCCTGTCACGTGCCATCCGCTCAAGTTCTTTCCATGTTTTCATCATCATTTTCACCTCTGTTTCCAGTTCTCTTCTCCATGTGTTTTTTGGTCTACCTCTGCCTCTTTCCCTGTGGATTCCAGAACAAGGACTGCCTTGTAATGCCATCAACAGGTTTCCTCAGTGTGTGTCCTATCCATCGCCAGCGTCTTCTTCTCAACTTTTGTTCCACTGGCACTTGACTGGTTCTTGACATCAATTCCACATTTGTGACTTTGTCATACCATTTCAGTCCTTCTATTCTACGCAAGCACCCGTTTATAAAAGTTTGTAGATTTTTGGTTGTTGTTTTTGTTGCTCTATCCCTTTTGGTGCTAGGGTAAAACCTACAGGAAATAAAGAATTAATGCAGAAAGATTTCCCTAATGGGCTATATGAAGAATATACAATTTTAGATAGTATATTCAATTGCCATCATCTGCTTATAGCAGCCATCCCTCCTCATTTTGTACTGTATGTAAGGTAAATGAAAATGTTTAATTGTGTGTGACTGTTTTTTTATTAACAAAAACACAACTGCCATGTTGTTAGCTTTCCAGATTTATTTTTTACCTTAGTGAGGAAGACTGCTGCAGGAGTATACAAAATGTTCAGGTGAACAAATATAGGTTAGTGGGTCAGTTTTTATGAAAATAGTATAGAGAAGAAAAAATGAGAGCTAATTTAAATTAAAAAAAAAATATATACATATATATCTACCAGTTACTGTGGGAAATCACCAGTGTCCTTTTCACCCCTTACGGAGCATGAAGTCACCACTGTAGCTGGTCCCCTTGCAAGAACCCTGCACCAAACATTCATATGCTCTTGCAGTAGTGTTTTATGTAGCAATGTGTTTGACATGATGAGGCTACTGTGGGAAATCCTGGTCTAAAATTGCATGTCATACAAGGCAACTAATATGAGGTTGTACATGGAGCCTGCAGTATGAATGTTGCGCCTCTTTTTGTGCACCGCAATGTGTTCATGATTATGAACTATCGCGGTGCTCAACAAAAGCGTCGCTAGATTGAAATGACGTCAAATAAAATAATTACGTAGACGCGCATGCAGAGTAAGGACAGTTATCTTTTGGCAGTGTCTCCAGCCGGAATGGCTGCATTTGTGTGAGCTCTGGCCAATGTGTTTTATGTCCGCTGAGGTGTCTACATATATAGAAGATATTCCATTTTATGAACGCCAGACATGTATGTGTGCCTACAGAAAAGTATCTTAATGCTTATAGCCTGATAACTGATGATGGTGTTCTTAAGAATTAATTCGCGGACTTAGACTATATAGATGGCACAGTTTATCCGTTACTTCATGAACGTTGATGGCCCAGTGTAGTTGGCCTGTTTGCAAATTATGATCATGAATCAGTGTACTTATGTGTAGCTGCATATTGTGGAATTTGTGAATAAATTATAAGAATTGTCAGCAAGTGTGAGCTACAGTTATTTAACAAGTTGCTGTTGTCATTTCCATTGGACTTTTGAATCGCTGTTACCCTAGATGTTACTTGACCAATATTGTCATCACTTTCAAACCCCAATATAAAAGAGTGGAACACAACAATGATACAACCAAAAGAGGTATGCCCCATGTAGTTCAAGGGGGTCTCTGATGACACAAAGAAAGAATAGAACTACTCCTCCCTCAGGCATGTCATATAAGGCAACTAATTTGAGGTTGGGCATGAGGCTGGAAATCTCATAATGTAAAATAGAAACTATCATTGCAAGAGTATGTGAATTCTTGGGGCAGGAATCCTGTAGAGGATCAGCTATAGTTGTGGCTGCATGCTCCGTAGGGAGAGCAAAGGAAAATAATGATAATGATAATCCAACAGTAATTGATATAATTGAAGGCTTTCTCACTAAATTATGCCACAGAACTGGCACAGTCCATTGTATATTGTCTTATTTCTTTTCACTTTATAATATCTAAAAACGCAAGTAAACATAAGGAAAGCTTTGTATATATCTATTCAAGCATACATGGCAAACTTGGATTTTATGACATCTGGCCAAAGTTGCCACACAGAGCTAAAAATTAAATGGTGCATGTTTCAATTTGACAGATGTATATGGTCAAATAATGAATGCTTCAGTGAAACGTATTTACCAGTTTATGTGAAATGTTCAAAAGCGTGATGTCTTTTAGAAATAGTGTTGATACTGAAACTAAAACTTGCAGCTTTGTCAATAGTGTTGATACTGAAACTTGCAGCTTGCAGATTTGTCAATAGTGTTGATACTGACACTAAAGCTCGCAGCTTTGTCAATAGTGTTGATACTGATTTGTCAAATTGTGGATAATCTTCTTATTATTCCTTTTGCTCCTTATGGAGCATAGAACCACAATTACAGCTGGTTACCGTGTACGCAGCCTGTGTCACAGCATTTATGTTCTGTTGTAGCAATGGATTATGTGGCAATTTGTTTTACATGATGAGGTGTTACTGGATATATACTTCTTTAAAATACGCTTTTATATATTTCCTCAGTTGTTTTGTATTTTCTGTTTGCTAGCCTCTTTTATTGGTTTTGTACAGTATAAAGATGACACAGGTGCTTAACTGAAATATTTTCTTTTAAGTTTTTAACTGATATAAATTATTTTTAATTGATTGTTTTTAAGCATGTGTGAAACAGACAAACAAATCATTATATCTTTTTTTGCAGTATCAATGTTACTAATAGTTAACAACAGTTAACCATGTTAACCAAATATTTAGTGAGTTAGCTAACAAATGCAGGTAAAAAACACTGTACTACTATGGCTTCAATGACACATAAATATCCATACATGCATTTTTTTCTGATGGCCTTAACATTTCATCCTCAATTCCACAATAAATCAGAGATAATCAAGATGGCACAAAATAAGAACATTACTGCCATTATTACACATACAACATACTGTATTTATTTGCCTCATTTTTGTGAGTTGCACAGTTCAACACAGACTCAAGGTCTATTGTTTATATTAAGGTGCATGATCAAATACAAAAGACCTCATGGTCTGGTGTATTTGTTACACAATATTTACCCTGCAGCCCGGCTTAAAAGTAGTGAACCTATTGTTTTGTAATATCAATCTTTGGAGAAAGGGCGTAAGACATACCAGTTGAAACAATACCATAAATCCATGGCACCAAAATATAGAGGTAAATAATATTCAATACCAGCCACAGACAAGAAATGACAGACGAAAAGTATGATGAAATGGACAGTTCCGGAATTTACATAATCCCAATGATGTGTTTTCTGCATTTTCTATATCACAGAAACAGCAGCCTCAAAACTTGAATCCATTAACAAAGGCTTAAAGTCATTTAACTGAAAATAATGTTAGTTTGTTCGGTAACAAAAACATTAAAATTCAAATACTAACCCAAGTATTTAGAACTTGACCCATAAAGTACTTAATGGTACTTTTAACTGTACCTTATGCCAGGTATTTAAACTCAGTTGATACATAATAAAGCTGAGTAAAGACTGAAAATCTGCCTGAAAGTGGAGGATGGGGTAATAGCTAGAAACGTTGCACAGACCTAAAAACTTATTTCATTCTCCAAAGATTATGAGTGATTTATCAATATGATTATCATCTAAGTGTCGGAGGTCACAGAAGAGGAAAACAACAAGGCTGGCCTGGCCACACTGTGAAACTGAAGCTCAACTATCCAAAAGCAAGGACACATAAAATAAGAGCAAAGATAACCAGGAAAACAGCACAAAAACACAAATCAAAGAAGTAGTAGCACGATAAAGAAATACAAAGGTTTAAAAAAAACATGTTCCATATTCTATATTTGAAACAAGTAATACACAAGTAATACAACCAGATGATACATCAAGGCCTAAAATCCCACCCCCTGCAGACCCAAGTAGAACAGTCCCAACTTAGACGGTTTGGCCATGTCTGCAGAATGGGAGAAGATCAGCTACTACGACAAGCATGGGAAACTAAGAGCCAGGGATCCAGACCTCCAAGACGACCCAGAGTCCGCTGGGAGGACAACATTAGACAATCTTTGAAGGACCAAGGACTAAAATGGAACCAGGCCAGGAGGAAGACAGCCGATAGGATAGTCTGGCGCTCTCTCTTCCAAACCTCTACACCTCATGGTAGAAGGGGAACGACTAAGTAAGTAAGTAATACACCTTCCCTGCCCCATGTAGTCCCGGGGGGGTCTCTGAAGAGACAAAGAAAGAATACTACCAATGCTCCCTCAGGCATGCTGTACATGGTGGCTAATACGAGGTTGTACATGAGGCTAGCAACCTCATCATGTCAAACTAATTGTCACAGAAACCACCACTGCCAGGGTATGTCAATGCTTGGTACAGGGAGGACCTGCTGCAGTGGTGGCTCCATGCTCTATGGGGAGCAAAGAAGGAAAATGATGATGAATAAGCCTTCGTCAGCGTAAGCAGAAGAAGAAAGAATATGGAGACTGCTAAAGAAGCAAGTCAGCAACAGAGAATGAGAATTGAACTTTTGATCTCCTCCAAGATACTCACAGGATATTCTTATATTCTGTCAACTCCTGCCAAATGATGTTTTGATCATTCACAGTTAACCTAAATAATATTTCTTTATTACCACAGTATACCTTTTTATTTATCTTGTCTAGTATTAAAACATTATTATTATTTTTTTATATTAAATTAGGAGTTTTGCTTCCTTTTGGCAAGATGTGCCCCATTCAACCTAGACATACAGTCGGTCTGTTATATTACGGTGCTTGCAAATATAAAAGACCTAGTGATCTAATAATGTACGAGCTCCATGACTTAAATTTAATGTGTAGCAAAATAGGTGACCACATAACCCCAAAGCTACATGCTATAGAAGAGTTAACCTAAGAGGACAGAAAACTTAAGGAGAATCTCATTAATGCTACAGACTGCCAAGAACATGGCGGTGAATGCTACATGAAAAAAAACTTTATGTTCTTTTAACAAACCATCACAACCTTTCTGAAAAGGAATACAGAAAAAACATATAAATACAGTGTCTATGTACACAAGCAGGTTGAAGTATTTACATGTATTTGTTTTCAACAGAAAATAGTAACATTACTGAACAACATTGTAATTATTGCTCACTATATTTGTTAAACTATAACACCAGGCCATTTGTTGCATTATTTAAAAATAACATACTTATAATGACTGTTGGGTACCTAAAATATATATTTCCCACGTCTTCAATCAGTCAATCAATCAACCAATACCCTTTACCTCCCCAAGGACCATAGGCCATTAACAAACACATGCCAAGTCTTCTTTTTGCATGCCATCAGCTCAAGATCTGTGTCTTCTTCATCAAGTCTCCTTCCCAAAGGGAACTTCTTCCATCTTGAATGGCTGAGTTTTTTTTCTTTAGTTGACTTGTTCATGTTTTTTTTTTTACCAGATTAGAAATAGCTCAGAATATCCATGATATCTCTTCCCCCCCCCCCCCCCCCCCCCCCCTCCCCATCCCCACCAAAAACAAAAAATGTATCCCCATTACGAATGTTCTGCATACCTCCAGTTTGAAGGCCCTTGGTCTAATGGTTCTACATTCCTCTGGTTTGAAAATTTTACATACTTTCTGAAGCCCTGCAAACTATTCTACAATCTTTCAATTTTAAGGTTTAGTGTACTTTCAGCCTGGAAATGCTATGTATGTCCAGTTTGAAGCTGAAGGTTCAGAACACCTCCTGTCTGAAGTCCTGCAAGCTGTTCCACATTCTTTCAATTTTAAGCTTTTGTGTAATTTCAGTCTGAAGAGTACATATACGTATTCAGAAATTGCTAAATATTCCATCTGAAATTGCTACATATCCCCAGTCTGGAAGTGCTACGTATGTCCAGTTTCAAGCTGAAGGTTCAGAATACCTCCTGTCAGAAGTCCTGCAAACTGTTCTACATATATATTCTTTTAATGTTAAGGTTCTGCACACCTCCAGTTTAAATGTTTTGCATCCCACGACTTAAAAAAATATATTTACATCTATTCAATCTTAAAAGGAAATTGAAGTGCAAGTTAATAGACAAAAACTTACACATTAAGGACATTTATTCTACTTCTAAACCCCATGTAGTTCCTGGGAGGTCTCTAAAGAGACAAAGAATAGGAATACTGCACCCTCAGGCGTGTCGCACGAGGCAACCTCATCATGTAAAACAAAATGCCACAGAATCCACCGCTACAAGTGCATGTGAATGTTTGGTGCAGGCAAGGGGTCAGCTAAAGTGGTGGCTCCATGCTTTGTAAGAAGCACAAAGGAAAATCATAATAATGAATATTATTCTAACACATATAAAGATGTCTGTATCATACCTGTAAATTTGTATTCAGAATAATGTTATCTGCTGATCAAGTTATGTAATCATGTTTTCCTATGGATTTCAATCTTTCATGTTTTTTATCAGAACTGTTGCTGATTCCCTTCACTGCCATTCTGCTAAGTTGCACAGGACACTTTCTCTCTGCTTTCTGTTGCATCTTAAACAAAACTTTTTATTTTTGTTGCTGTATTTTCAATCTGTATTTATATCATTATAATTATTTCTTACGTCATTTGCTTACTTCAATAATAATCATATGCCGTCCTTGGATTTCTCAGCATGTGTGTACAAAACCACATTATTTCTTGTTTACAAGTGATTTTAATTCTCACAACAGTCAAATTAAAAAAAAAAAAAATTGTTTCCCAAATTTGTAAGCATTTGACAAGAGACTTACAAAATTCAAATTTTTAATCAGCAATAGCTCTGAAAGGTTAATGGAGTCACAAACATCAAATAAACACAACAAATTTATCTTAAGTGAGTGAATATTGCATTTGCAATACATCAAAATCACCTTGATGCACAAAAATTAGGGTTGCATATTTTATACTGCATATGGATTAAGTAACATTGTAAAAAAACATTTCATTCTTACAGATTTCACCAACCAGTACAACTAGTCAGTCAACAGAAGTTCAGTATATAAAATTCCAACATGTACACAACAAGTGTAAGAATATTCTTAGATTATGGACACAGACTACTTATGTTGGTCACATGACATAAATAACTCTACAACCAGACTACTTATCTTGGTCATGACATAAATAAATCTACATATTTTTGTTTATTTAAATAAAATATATCACTTGCCTCAGTTAACGAAACATCTACATAACATATTCTGGAAAGTGTAGGCTGCACGTAAATCTTTCAAATGAAAAAAAAGGCTGCTAATTCTACTGTAAATCATTTCTACTCTAAATCATATTAAAAAATAATAAATTAAAAGTAAGTTCAGGCCCTTTTTCATTTAAACAATAGAAGAATACGAATGGTGATTATTTTTTCTTCAAAATACATTCAGAAACATCTTCTGTCATATGAGAAAAGGAAGAGCACTATCTCAAAAGTTCGAAACGATTTAGAGTAGAAATTACAGAAGTCTATGCTATGCTTAATAAATGGTAAATATCTATTTTCATAGTGCTACATCACACTAAACTTCAGCTCAGTGAAACAAACAAATCAAACATAAATGCCAAATTTAAAAAATAACTTTCTTAAAAAACGTTTCAAGAACTGATTGTACTGCATAAGTAACTTTATTACTAAACAAGATAAGTTGATTTAGAAAGAAACAGCCCTCAGCTGAAAGTTTATTTATGTTATGCTTTTTTGTGGAGCACGGTTAAGCTAACATTTAAAAAAGAAGTTTAGTTGACTTTTACATATTTCTATATTTGGGGGTTAAAGAAAATTTAAAGCTAGCTACCTAGTAAGTGCTTCAAAATTCTTTATAATCACACCTACCGTCATAGAAAAACAAGACATTTAAATAATACGAGGGAAGGTCAAAAAGTAATGCCTCCTATTTTTTATGTATGTAAATACTGCATCGGTGTGCAATTTGTAAATTTAGCAGGATTCCTCAAACACTCTTCTGCACTGTATAGCATTACCAACCTGTTTCAGTAACAGGAAGCACCACTGTAACAGTTTAAAAATGGCTGCCAAAGACGTTCGGTTAAAACAACGTTATGTCATAGAATTCCTCAATGCTGAAGGAAAACCATAGCCATCAACCTCCTGCACCGTTACGAAACTGAAGGAGAAGAGTTGTTATCGAATATTGTGACAGGTGATGAGACTTGGGTTCATTTTTTTGAACCAGAATCCAAGAGGCAGTCAATGGAATGGCATCACACAACATCGCCGACAAGAAAGAAGTTCAAAAGTTCACCATCTGTAGTGAAAGTTATGGCCTCCCTGTTTTGGGATGAGAAGGGTGTGATTCTTCTCGACTTCTTGGAACAGGGAAACACGGTGAATGCAGACCGTTACATTGAAACTTTGAAGAAGCTTAGAGGTCGTCTTCGGCGACTTTACCCATTAAAAGATTAGAGAACTGCACTACTGTTGCACGATAATGCCACGCCACACACAGCTAAACGCACCATTGATGCGATTGCAGAATTTGGCTGGACATTATTACCACATCCCCCTTACAGTCCCGATCTTGCACCTTCTGACTTCCATCTGTTTGGACCACTGAAAGAAGATCTTCGCGGACATCACTTTGAGGACACCGAGACCCTTAAGGCCAGGAGCGGGCATGAAATTAACGTCAAAATACAAAAATGATGGATTTTGGGATTAGTCCATTTTCTGATACTTTAACATCTCCTGAATCTAAATATAACAGAATTAAATGTCAAAATGCACTCTAACAATATGTATTTTGACTTTGAAAAAGGTATGGTACAAAGAGATTTTCTCAAACTCGAGAAAAAAAGCCTAATTGGACCTAGTTTTTCCCATAGCAACCAAGCTTACACCCCTACATATTATACATCGTTGGATTCGTCAAAATCTGCACTTTACTGTAAGCAGGTCACTTATTTCGGGATTCCAAATGCCAGATTGGAAATTTATAATTTCCAAGTCAACACAAAGGGTTTCCCCTCGATTCTAAATTTTTAATTGGCTGTTCGCGTTCACGTGACCGGCAACAATATGGCTGCGTGTTTACGGAATCTCAGTTTTGATTTGTTATTGATGTGACAATGCCTAAAAAAACGAGATGCTCTCGTTACCTCCAACTGGAATAGGCCAGAGTTAGAGATGGAAGCAAGACTTATCCTACACTGCAGGTAAAACGTACTTATTGTGACGAGATAATGGTAAAAACTGGGACATTACTACTCAGGCAAGGAGTGTTGAAATAAACCATAGCGGACCGTTTGTTCGATGTGGCCTTTGACAAGAATTTAGAGACGCAGTAAACAGGAGTAAGGGTTAGGCTTAGTGGTTGAAATGAAGCAGACAGGACCGTCTGTACGATAGTTCCTTAGATTAGAATTCAGAGACGCAGTAAAAAGGGCTAATGGTTACGTAAATGTATCCTAAACCTAACCATAACGACGTTGGTGACTTACTGGGATGACATCTAAGAAGACGGCCCACAGTGACTCATTTCGACCAGGTTTAAGAATCTTAACCTAACCCTAAACCTTACGACGTTGGCTACTTACTGGAATGACATCAAAGAAGGCGGCCCACTGTGCTTCATTTCAACCACCAGGGAGTTACATGAACTAGCTATTACGAGTAGTAGACAGTCAATTAAAAATCATCATGTTTTCCTGAGTTAACAGAATAACGGGTGACTTCTCATAATTCAGTACATTATCATGATTCTTGTAAGCATAGTGCATATTTGTTTCCTCAATTTAATGTTTGTTTCTTGTGTATTTTTTTATTGACATGTCTTGTCACAGATGCTTATGTGTTATTTAAAAAATGCCTGCCAGACATGTGCAACAGCCGGTTCTTGGTACCAGAAGAAAGATTGGAAACTTCATCAAATAGAAAGTGAAGCAAGGCTGTCATATACATTTTGAAGGTATTTACTTTTGAAACTTACTTTAAGTTTCCCCTTGCCTAAGCATAGACATTCATGTAATTTATTTTGATCTCCATAAATATCAAGTTTAGAAACATATTTCATGACTTACATGTATTGTTTTGCTTCCATTGTACTTTAAGACACAGTTTATTAATGCTTGTTTACATCTTTATTTGAAATTTTACTAATGTAAACATTTACCTCTTTCTAGGAAGTTCAAGTGTCATGGAAGCTGAGGCAGGTAGTGATTTGTGAAGCTGTTATCTGACGCGACATATATTTTGCTACACCGTGTAAAGTGATTGTGATAGCAAAGCATTCAATCAGATCATAGCAATTAAACCATATGTCCCTAATATTGCTGAATTTAATCAAGGACCTGAGGCTGCTTTATTTTTCAAGAAAGTCCTGGGCTGAACAGTGGAAAAGAGGCTTGTCGACTGGCAGGAGCAAGAAAGCGTTAAACGTCTGGTGCTCAGCTCTAAAATGGCAGAAAACTGCACTAAGAAAATGAAGGACATTTAGCACAAATCTCAACAGAAAGCCACACAAGAAACTGCAGAGGAAGCTGGATATGCTGCCGGTATGTTCTGCATGACTAGTAAGTTATTTTATTTTGCTGCAGTATCACATACTTATTTAATTATATTCTAATTATATTGAAAAATGTGATTTTAAAGAAATCATTATTCTCATACTAATTTTCTTATAACTTCCACACTTATGTATTAATTGACAAGAATAGGAACATATATTGCCCATAATCTTTTAAAACTTTTTATGTGATGGATTTTAAGTATCTGATCAAACTTATGGTTAATTGACAAAAGTAATGTAAAATTTAGTAAAATTTGTTACTATTTTTAGACACTGATTTCAAAGTCCTACAGCTTTTTTTTGTATTAAAGTTATCAAAAATCCATCACTGGAAAAGTTTTAACATATAATGATAAACATTGTGTTCATATTTGGTATTCATAGCTTAATAAATAAAAAAGCTTTAGCAAATTGAAATAGAACAAAGAATCCAATATTGCTCAGCTCTAAAACGGCAGAAAACTGCACTAAGACAAGGAAGGAAATTAGGCACAAATTTCAACAGAAAGCCAGATAGGAAGCTGCAGAGGAAGCTGGCTATGCTACCAGTATGTTCTAAATGACAAGTAAGCAATTTTTCAGGGACAATATTACAGACTTATTTAATTGTAGTCTATTTATGGAGAAAAATGCGATTTTCTCAAAATCTAATTTTCTCATCCTAATTTCCTTAAAACTTCCACACTTATGTGTTAATTGACATAAAAATTGGCACATATGTTGCCCATAATCTTTTAAAACTTTCATATTGCTGGATTTTGAGTATCTGATCAAACTTTTAATTTATTGCAAAAAGTAATGTAAAATTTATCAAAATTTGTTACTTTTTTTAGACACTATATTCAAAGTCCTACAACTTTTTTTGTATTAAAGTTATCAAAAATCCACCAATCAAAAAGTTTTAAAATATAATGATAAACATTGTGTTCATATTTGGTATTCATAGCTTAATAAATAAAAAAGCCTTAGCAAATTGAAATAGAACAATAGAATCCAATATGGCCGCCATTTCTATGGCAACCAGTAGTGCAGTGCCATAAAGCTCTTCATTTTTCGTATCTAGTATTGATATAGGTTAAGTCTGTGCATTTTCATTGAAATCCAGCAATTAATAACGAAAATAGCATTTCAGGGTAGCTCCTCCCCTTAAACGCGCCGGACGCCAGTGGTTTAGGAAAAAGGACACAAATTTTTACCGTGCGGGGATACATGCCCTTGTGAGAAGATGAACAAAAACTGTAACAAATAACGGAGACTACATTGAGAAATAAATTTTTGAAGTTCAGACTTGGGGCTACATTTCAATGTGAATTTTATCTGTTTTCTTGCCAATTGAATGAAATTAACAATTACGAGGCATTACTTTTTGACCGTCCCTCGTATTTAATAGGTTAAGCACATACTAAAAAAACCCCTAAAATGTAAAACAAAATATGACCTGGTAAATTGTGTTCAAAATAATATCTGGAAAAATACAGTTCAAACTATAATACACTGCACCGTGAAATCAACAAACATTAACAAACACCCCACATCTTCTACAAGTGTTAGACATGGAATATGGAGGGCTCTGACAATTTCAGCTCCCACTTAGCAGTAAAAAAAAACTCCAGCTTATTGGCTCTGTGAATGAAAGAACAATTTCATAACTAAAAGTGTAAGCAACATTATTTTCTTTTGATTTTGTGAGATGGGGGTGAGGATGATGGGTAGAAACAAGCTTTGAATTATGTAGTTATGCTAGCAAAAATTGTGTCCAAAATTTCTTGAATTATGTATTTATTGTAGCAGTACAATTTATTTAAATGGATTGTGTCCCTGGTACAAGAGTTAACTATGTTACTGTCTTGAATTATGTAGTTGACCTATATCACCTGTTTTTTATTTTAAGATCCATTCAAAGAACACATAAAACAAAGTTTCTCTAATGAGAAACCAGGCACTTTTGCGGTTCTGGTGAACAAGAAAAAATATTCTCGCCCAATGATAAACATAACAAATGCAGATTTGTGCATTCCTTGCCACAGCAAGTTAATGACGTTATGTATCACTAAAAGATGTGTACATATAGTGCTACAAATACTATTACAAAGAGCAAATTAATTCCAAACTCTTCACTCTTTTGATGGATGTGGCACTGTGGACAAGGTAACCCAGTAATCATGTGCTCGTGATCATCACATACATTCATGAAGACCAGATTATGGTTCCTAGGTCTTTCTTATACTGGGGTTGCTTAGGACTTTTTTTTTGGTCTTTTTCGCTTTTGACCCAGACTTATGTTTCCCATGAGCAGCTTTCTTTGTTTCCAAAGTCTGACCTTGGATAATATCCAGCTTATTCTGAAAAAAAAAAAAAGTTTGGTACATCAAATGGTTGTATAAAGTGTCCATAAGACAGCACAGAAAGATAAAGGCACACAGAATTAGTTTCACACTAAAGTGTTAAAAATTCCATTGACAGCTAGCTAGCTTCATGAAGATGTCCTCAAAGAGATTAAACTGTAACAAAAAATGACTGGTAAAAAGGTAAAGGTAAAGGAACCCGTTACACGCCCATTGAGACATATTGGGAATATGGTGTTAGGCCCATATTTTCTTGACCATCGGCGCACTAGGGGGTGATGTGGTCAGCATCACGCCAGCCGCTTAACCCTCCCAGAGTTGCTCTGGTACCCAATTCATGAGGCTGGGTCGACCCCGGAGCCATTTGCAGTCTAGAACTCCAAAAAAAAAAAAAAAAAGGGAAAAAAAGAATGTTTACTGAGATGAGCAAAGTTAGAACAAAATGTGATAAACTCAATGGAAAGAGTCTACAATATAGACAAGTGTAACTGTCTTTTTTTCCTTGTTGATGTGGTCACTGGCCCAAGACAGTATACATGTTGTTAGATGTGTAGTGCGAGCGTATGATGAATTGAGTGTGGGTGCGAATGAAGACGCGAATGTGTTTAGGCTCGTAGATGTAGATCCTGCAACCCATACTCTCACATGCAGTAATCAAGGATGCTTTGACACTGCAGGCATGTTTCAAGACATTTATTGACGGGAACACACATAATATCAACAGGAACAGTCAGTGTAACAAGGTCATGCTGACCTGACATCGATAGGTATACATTTGGCATTCAAAAAGGTAAACATCAGAATAGACGTGCATGGTCAATAGCAAAGTTCTTCAATAATGACAGTTCGTAGCGTCGCCCTTGGCGTCTCTGACTAAACGCGTCAGATGCCTTAGTTACTTTGACACACAGGTGCAACTTGGCACTCCCTGCCAATTGCACATATCAGGCTGTAGTATAATAGCCGAAAGCACAGGCCTCGTTCTGACGTCGGCCGTGTACTTCTGTTAAATAGGTTATCATCAACCCTGCAGTAATACTTATTGTAGATAGAAGTTCCGCCAATCTGCGGCTCCCACAATATATCTTCGTCACTGGATTTCTGGACAATATAAGACTAACAGTCTTGGATGGCTACCTCGAGCACAAATATATAAGTTCTGAAATGGCGGATCAGTGAGCTGCTGTTCACCCTAGGTAATCCTTTACATGTTCTGCCACCGAAAAGCGTAATAATGCATAAAGGTCGGTATTACCTGGTAAATGAATCCTCAGAACTACACAAGGAATTCTGTCGTCATCCCGACGCACAGAGATTCACTGGGGAAAACTGCCATAGCAGTTACTTCGAAGATTCTCCCCGAAAAACAATGGACTCTTGGTCCCTTCAGAAAAACAGGACCTCCCGGCTTCCCGGAAGTATATCTCACTCCCGCTTAAAAAACCTTCCCATAGGCCTACGCCGAACTGTCAACCTCTGACCCTAAAGGTCAAACACAATGAATGAATAAACAAGGGAAGACAACCCCTAATCAACCTGACATCGCAGGTAAAGACACAATTATACTTATGATACAAACATAAGCAAATAACTTGACAGATGACTCCGTCGAAAATGACAGCAACATTACTACCACCCCCCTGTAAAAAAAAAAATGCAATTTTTTTTTTTTAATATGTTCATGAGCAAGATAGCACCAGTATCACTTCTGTGCTCATGCAAACAATGAACCTAATATCAGGTACAATAGAAGAGGGTACAAATCATCTCCCAACATAGGAGAAAATATTTCCTTTAAGCCAAACAAACTAAGGGATACCATTCAAGAAACCTAAGTTGCTGGCAATACCAATCATATATCAAACATTACTAAATAATATAATCATAGCAATATACAAATGTCAATGCTATTTTAGCAACATATCACTGATGGATGGACAAAATGAAATTTGTTAAATTATCTAAACATCATCCAAATACATTTGTATTACAACATATTATGATATTAAGGACAGACCTAAGTCTGAAAATATATCAGGAAAAACTAGGACACAAGATTTAACTGGAATCATGTGGGCATCTAGACAATATGTCCGCCATCACATTATCCGAACCACGGATAGCTCGCACCGTGAAATGGAAAGGCTGAAGAGCAATAGCATAACGAGTAGATCTCGAGCTCTTCAAATCCTTACTTTGCATAGCCGTAAGAGCTTTTTGGTCGGTTTCCATAAAGAAATGCGCGCCCAGAAGGAACCTTTGTAGCTTAAGAATGGACCAAACCATAGCCAACAATTCACGGTCCAAAACCGAGTAATTCCTTTCTGCCGCATTCAGCTTCCTAGAAATATACATTACAGGATGCAGAGTTCCTGAATATTCCTGCATTAGTGCCGCTCCAATGCCAGTGGAAGAGGCATCACTACGAAGGACAAAAGTCTTATCAATCGTCGGTAGTCTTAAGATAGGATGAGATGAGAACAAATTCTTAACCTGATCCAATGAAGATTGGCATTCTTGGGACCAACGCACCATATTAGGAGAACCTTTTTTCAATAACGTTGAAAGTGGTGCCATAATGGAGGACAGATTCTCAATGAATCTTCCATAGAATTGTATCAATCCCAAGAGACTACGCACTTGCTTTTTTGTCTTCGGAACCGAGATATTTAATATCTTTGAAATGTTTTGGTCCTCTGTCTTCAACAGACCATGACCAACTCGATGACCTAGGAAGGAAATTTCACTAAACCCAACAAAAGCTTTAGAGGGTTTAGCAGTCAAACTATGCTCACGTAGAGTAGATAGCAATTCCTTTAGACCCACATAGTGTTCTTCCCAAGTATCGCTGAAAAGACAGATGTCGTCTAAATATGCAATGACATCTGCACGATCTGATAGAATTCGTCGCATCATGCGCACGAAAGTCGCTGGGGCGTTCATAAGCCCGAAAGGCATAAAATTCCATTGAAACAGACCCCTAGGTGTCGAAAAAGCAGTGAGAGGTTTGGCGTGTTCCGTCAGTGGGACTTGCCAATAACCTTTCGACAAGTCTAGTTTAGTAAAGAATTTAGCTTTAGAAAGTCTAATAAGTAGATCATCTAATAACGGCATAGGTTCAGCATCGAACTTCGTAACTTGATTTAATTTGCGATAATCAACGCAAAGACGTATGTTATTGTCTTTCTTTCGAACAATAACTATCGACGAAGAATAAGCTGAAGTGGATGGTTCAATTATTTGTAGTTGAATCATTTCATCCAATTCTTTCTCGACTTGTGCTTGAAAATGAATAGGTATTGGGTATGGTCTTACTCTGATCGGATTACGATCAGTAAGTATGATGTCATGTTCTATGACATCTGTGTGTCCAGGAATGTCGGTAAGGACATCCTGATATGATTGTAACGTAGAGGATACTTGACGCTGTTCCTCAAAAGACAAGTTGGAAGAGACTGTAACGTCTCTCCACGATTCCGTTGAAGTAAGTGGAATCGCAGGAAGAGGTAAGTTCACGTCAGAAAAAATAGTTTCCTCATCCTGTATAACGGACAGGGATGAGATGTGACCATGTTGAACTGGAGAGTCGTCCGTCGCCTGGAAAATAGGCTGTAAATAGTCTGGACGTTCAATAAACTCTGTTAGCATATTTATATGGAAGGTTTTATGCCTTCCATCCACATCGACAATATAGTCGACATCAGAAATTTTCGAGACTATAGTGTATGGACCCTTCCAAGAAATGAGAAGTCTATTCTCTCTTGAGGGCAGTAAGACATATGCTTTGTCTCCAGGACAAAGTTGACGTAGGCGTCTTTTCTTATTAGCAAATCGCCTAGCTTTTTCTTTCGCAAATTCGGAAGATGAAGTTGCTAACCTGCACGATTCGATAATCTTTTCTCTAAGAGCTATAACATATTCATATGACGATTGTGTATCATCGTCAATATTATCGGAAGTTATCAAATCGTGTAACAAGGACATTGGCCCGCGCGGTTGCGCGCCAAAGACAAGTTCGAAAGGAGAAAACCCTGTATGCTCGTTGGGAACCTCTCTATAGGCAAAGAGGACTGCAGGTAAAACCCTGTCCCAATCTTCAGGATGATCCTCCGTTATCTTGCCAAGTAAGTTCTTTAGTGTCCTGTTAAGACGTTCTACCAATCCATTGGACATTGGATGATAAATACTACTGAGAGACCTTTTAATGTCTAGCGTAGCCATTACCTGAGACATAACGTCCGAAATTAACTGAGTGCCGTGATCCGACAGTATTTCTCCGGGGAATCCCAGACGAGAAAATACGAGCCAAAGAGCATCAGCGATATCGACAGTTGATATGCTCTTCAGAGGAATAGCCTCTGGCCAACGCGTGCACATGTCCACGCAAGTGAGGATAAATTGGTGTCCTCTGGCTGACTTAATTTTGAACGGACCAATGATGTCTATAGCCATTTTCTGAAACGGCCGAATCGGAATATCTGCAGCCTGAATAGGAGCAGCATGTCTCGGACCCCTAGACTTGACCTCTTGACAAATTTTGCAAGATCGGCAATAAATTCGGATGTCTTTATTCACGAATGGCCAAAAGAATGACGCAAGGACTCTAGTTTTAGTTCTGGAAAAACCCATGTGTCCCGCACACTGAGAATCGTGTGCATGCCGAAGAATTAAGGCTCTCATACACTTAGGCACAAGAATTTGCGAATGCATAGACTTGTCCGAGTGTTGTACCATTCGTACCAATATACCATTCTTCATAGTAATATACGATTTGTGATTCGTATTTTGATTGGGATCCCCTTTCTTTGCAAGAAGGAAGTATTTCTTCAAAGAAGGATCCTCTTCTTGACGTTTAACAAACGAGTCATGGGAAATCACCAAGTGCTCGTCTTGGCTATCAACTTCATTACTATTATCAGATGAAGTTGGGGGATTAAGAGCTTGAGCTCTTGTCACCACTGCATTGACCGTTTGAATGTTTTTTTCTTCCCAACTAGAAATTTGTTGCGGGGTGCATTCCTTAACCCCATGAATACGACCGATTATAAGATCCGCAATAGGATTAGGAAGAAGACATGCATGGACATCTCCTGTGAAGAAAGGAGTGTCAATCCTAATAATAGCAGTAGGATAGCTTTCCATAGTACCACCAAATGTAACACATTTGATTGTTTTTCCAGTGGCACAGCAAGGATCTATCAGAGACTCCTTAACCCCGACGGTAGTACATCCCGAATCGAAAAGTACTGAGACTAGCCTATCATTTATTAGACCTTTATGTAAGATGAGAGATCCTCTCCCATCATGCGCAACTGTAGCAGGTAGAGCAGGAAGAGGGTGACCACAACTTAGCGTAGATACAGTTGATGAGTCAAACAATGTTAAGCATTGGGGGCATTCAGTTGCTCTCCCAAAATCGAAAGCACAACCAGTGATAGCCCTAGAGTTACCACTATCATTTACTGTATTACAGGCTCCATCAAACTCTTGTTGCGCAGAGTTTGCCTGTTGGTAAGGTCTTTTCTTGTTAAACCTAGGTCTACCTCGATTATCATTTCCCCTGTAATTATTTTGACTATCATTTCCCCTGTAATTATTTCGACTATCATATCCCCTGTAATTGTTATCATATTGCCTATTGTAATCATCATTCCGGTTTGAATCCCGGTTTCTAAATTCACCATCGTCATAATCTTGACGTCGAGAATGATTACCTCGAAAATTTGAATAGTTATTATTTGGATAGCCTTTGCGAAAGTGTCTCAAATTATTACCACTAAAATTACGAGAACTACCATCTTGTCTCCACTGCATAGACGAAGAACCATCATGTGTTGGATTACTCCGCTTCTGAGTGTAATTTTGATTACTTCCCCTATTCCAATTTTGTTGAGCACCCTGAAATTTTTTTCTGAAATTAGGGCCATATGGTGTTGCCGAAGCAGCTGGCAACCCTTCTTTCACTTTAGAATTGCTAACTGTAGCATGGGGATGTGCTGTGGCATACTGACAACAGTATTCCTCCATTTCTTTTACGTTTTTAGGCTTACGCTCATGAAGGAATGCAAGAAAAGAATCATTAACAGATGACAAAACCTTATCTCGCAATAATAAGTCCATTAGACCTTCATATGTTTTCTCAATCTGAGACAACTCAACCCATCGTGTAAATGTACGACGTATCTTTGTAACAAAATCAGAGAAATCTACTCCATTTTCTGGCAACATTGTCCTAAAACGAAGACGATAGTCTTCTTGTTTTAGTTGATATTTTTTTAGCAATGCTGCCCTGACAACATCATAATTAGTCCTCTCATGTTCGTCTATTGTCATAAGAGTAGTCACTGTGTCACCTGTAAAAAATGGCATCAGTTGTTCAACATATTTTTCCTTTTTTATGTTATGCGTATCGCACAAAAATTGGAATCTATCTAGATAATCTGCTACGTCATCCTTTAAAGGATTGAAATGAGGCAATTTAATCCTACTAACAAACTCCTTGTCGTACTCGAAGTTGTTTGCTGAGCACCCGTACTCGCCAATTTCAATTTCTCTAACTCCAAAGTTGCGAGTTTTTCATCAAGTTCCATCTTCTGTTTTCTTTCCTCATGTTCCATTTTTCTAATTTCAGCCTCAGCTTGAGCTTTCCTCTCCTCTGCAGCAGCTCTTTGTCTAATCTCTTTTGTTCAGCTTCTTTGTCTAATCTCTTTTGTTCAGCTTCTTTGTCTAATCTCTTTTGTTCAGCTTCAAATCTCCTTTCCTCCACCTGCATCTGCAATTTCTTTTGTTCAGCAGCAATATCAGCTTCTCTGTCTAGCCTTTTTTGTTCAGCAGCTGCTTCTCTTTCTAATCTCTTCTCTTCAGCCATAGTTTTTTTTTCTTCTGCAGCAGCCCTTCTTTCTTCAGCAGCTAATGCTTTGTCATACTGAGCAACAGCAAATTGTTCTAACTGTTGACCAGTCTTATCAAGGGCTCTCCCTTGTGTAATAAAGTAGTCCAATGTAGACATCTTGTCTACTGAGATCAGTAACTTGCAGAAGCAAATATATTAAATTATCCCACTTTAATGGGAGACAAGTCTGAAATGATAGACTTGTATACTCACTTCACTTTCTTTCACACTCTTGTTTATAATGTACCCAAAAAATCACCTGAGTACCTGTGGAAAAAAAAAATTCCCTTATATCCCACTCACTATGGGCACAAGTCTTTTTTATAAAGAACTTGAATATGTATTTCACCTTGTCTCAATCTTTGTAGATAACAAGTCTTTTATCAAAGAACTTGTATAAATATCTTATATAATATTTTATTAAGAAACTCTATATGAAGAGTCTACCTTATCAATAATATCAAAACATGACCAAGTATGTGTATGTAGACTGTGCATGACAGTAATGTAGTACAACCAAAAAAAAAATACAAAGACAAAAATACAAAACAATACAAATGGCAACACTGTTTTAACCAAAAATGTGTAGAGAAATACACAAGAAAGGAGAGACCTACAGAATACAAACAAAACAAATCGACAATCAAAACTGAAAAACAGACAAAATATTACAAAAACAACGTTAAGTACAATTACATCACAGCTAACATCAATAGCGACCAATTGTCACTAGCAAATTTCCAAATTAAGAAAATTTGCACCTACAGAACGCTTACAGTAAGCCTCGATCAAGTGGCATATTTACCGTAAGACCCACCAACCGAAAAACCCGCAGAAAAATACACAAAACAGTAGAAGTAACATAAACATATAGCAATCAATTTCAATGTGTTGCAGAACAAGTTCAGTCACAGCTGAAACTAAAATAAATTTCTTGCTCCTTGCGAACACAGAAACGAAATGTCAAACGCGCACTGAACGTCAAATCCACTGTAACATAAAGTGGTATTCACGAACCAAAGTTACTATGACCTTCTCAAATTAGGGCTTGCACATTGAATGTTTACAATTTCCACGTACTGTTTACAGACACTTGACCTCCAACAATGTAGCTTGAATGCTCTGACCTAGAAAAGTCTGTTGTTGAATGAAACGTGTAACAACCAGCAGTACTGTTTACAATAGGAACCCGCCTTCTATGCAGTTATGGTCCACGTAGCAAATGCCTAGTAGTTAACTTCAGTACATGTCTTGTTATGCTTTATGTAGCATTATAATATAAATGCTCGTACTGTTTATTTGGGTCAACCGTTGATGACCTATATCTGTCCTGTTGTAGCCAAAACTTGCAAGTGTAGAATTAGCGCTGTGTGTTACGGCTGTCCCGTGTGTAGCTTAGACCCACAGATCAGAAGTGTAATGTGTACTTGTCCTTCTTGTAACTTTCTCGACAAAACTGGAGACATCATACATGTAACAGCCAACCAGGAATGTAAATTTCTGGATCCATAAATGTCAACAATAATGTCAAATGCTCGCTCTGTTCTTTTTAAACCCACAGATCTGGTCCATCAGAAATGTAAGTTTCTAGGCCACATTGGCGACAAGAAATGTATCATAAGAGCCCACGTAACTGGTCCACCAGAAATGTAACTGTCTTTTTCTCTTGTTGATGTGATCACTGGCCCAAGACAGTATACATGTTGTTAGATGTGTAGTGCGAGCGTATGATGAATTGAGTGTGGGTGCGAATGAAGGCGCGAATGTGTTTAGGCTCGTATAGATGTAGATCCTGCAACCCATACTCTCACATGCAGTAATCAAGGATGCTTTGACACTGCAGGCATGTTTCAAGACATTTATTGACGGGAACACACATAATATCAACAGGAACAGTCAGTGTAACAAGGTCATGCTGACCTGACATCGATAGGTATACATTTGGCATTCAAAAAGGTAAACATCAGAATAGACGTGCATGGTCAATAGCAAAGTTCTTCAATAATGACAGTTCGTAGCGTCGCCCTTGGCGTCTCTGACTAAACGCGTCAGATGCCTTAGTTACTTTGACACACAGGTGCAACTTGGCACTCCCTGCCAATTGCACATATCAGGCTGTAGTATAATAGCCGAAAGCACAGGCCTCGTTCTGACGTCGGCCGTGTACTTCTGTTAAATAGGTTATCATCAACCCTGCAGTAATACTTATTGTAGATAGAAGTTCCGCCAATCTGCGGCTCCCACAATATATCTTCGTCACTGGATTTCTGGACAATATAAGACTAACAGTCTTGGATGGCTACCTCGAGCACAAATATATAAGTTCTGAAATGGCGGATCAGTGAGCTGCTGTTCACCCTAGGTAATCCTTTACATGTTCTGCCACCGAAAAGCGTAATAATGCATAAAGGTCGGTATTACCTGGAAAATGAATCCTCAGAACTACACAAGGAATTCTGTCGTCATCCCGACGCACAGAGATTCACTGGGGAAAACTGCCATAGCAGTTACTTCGAAGATTCTCCCCGAAAAAACAATGGACTCTTGGTCCCTTCAGAAAAACAGGACCTCCCGGCTTCCCGGAAGTATATCTCACTCCCGCTTAAAAAACCTTCCCATAGGCCTACGCCGAACTGTCAACCTCTGACCCTAAAGGTCAAACACAATGAATGAATAAACAAGGGAAGACAACCCCTAATCAACCTGACATCGCAGGTAAAGACACAATTATACTTATGATACAAACATAAGCAAATAACTTGACAGATGACTCCGTCGAAAATGACAGCAACAACAAGTAAAGAAACAAACAATTTTATATACAGTGCAAACCGCTTAAGGCGATCTCGGATGTGGCGAATTTCTGTTGTGAAGAACAATTTGTTTATCCCCGGCAATTTTTCTTCTTTGTCTTTGTAAAAAATGTCCGGTTAAGCGGAATCCGTTTATCACGAATTTTCGGATATGCCGAACGATTAAACATGTCCCGACTATATAATTTGATCTGCTTAAGGCGAACTTTTTTTCAAATACAGTACCTGGACATTTGTACAACTTTTCGGCTATTTTCGGAAATTGCGCGCTTCGTCAGTATTAGAATTTGAGTTATTTCCCCTCTAAAAATGGCTGGAAAGTTAAAATCCATATCTTTGAAAAGAAAGATTGAGCTAGTACAAGAAGTGGAAAATAGTGGCAAAAAGAAAATGGAAATAGCAAAGGAAATCGACATTCCAAAATCAACGCTTTCAGGAATCATAAAAAATAAGGATCGGTACAGAAAAATGTTTTATGGTGGACAAGTTGATTGTCACAGAATGAAGAACCGAAAAGCGACGTGTGATGTGTTTGACACGGCACTCCTAAAATGGTTCACCATGGCGAGATCAGCAAATGTTCCTGTAAACTAGTGTAAATGGACCTATATTAACTGCAAAGGCAGAAGAGTTAGCACTTCTGGAAGGTCGGACTGGCTGGAAATGTAGTCCTGGCTGGTTGGGTTGTTTTAAAAAACGGCACATTATTTACAAAGCCGCGGTAGCATAGTGGTTAGTGCACTGGGTTCCTAGCGAGATGAGGTGAGAATTTTTTAGGTTATAAACGGCTCCTGGGTCGACCCAGCCCCAAATGGGTACCAGAGCAACCCTGTGAAGGTTAAGTGTGCCGACGGTCAAGATAGTATGGGCCTAACACCATATTCCCAATATGCCTCAATGGGCGTGTAACGGGTTCCTTTATTTTGTTATTGTGTGGGGAAAGGCATTCTGTTAATGAAACGACTACCGAGTCATGGACGGAGGAGGTGCTAAAACCAGCCATGAGTAGGTATAATTCCGTTGATGTGTTTAATGCTGATGAAACTGGATTGTTTTGGAGATTGCTGCCTGACAAGACTTTTTCCTTCAGAAATGAAAAGTGCCGGGAAAGGATGGGGGGGGGGAGCGCAATGGAAAGAAAGAATCACAATTGTTGTGTGTACAAATATGGATGGTTCAGATAAATTGCCATTACTTGAAATCGGTAAATTAAAAAATCCACGCTGTTTTAAAGGTTTGAAAAAATTGTGTGTTGATTATGCAGCTAATTCAATAGCCTGGATGACATCATACATTTTCACCAAGTGGCTATATGCATTTGATCATTCTATGGAACGTCAACATTACAAAGTTCTTTTGGTGCTTTACAACTGTTCAGCCCACATAAATGTTCAAAATCTAAAAGCAACAGAACTTTTATTTTTACCACCAAATGCGACATCCAAACTTCAGCCTTGTGACCAAAGTATTATTCAAAATCTGAAGGTTCATTATAGGTCATCAATGTTGTCCAAACTTGTAGGTGACACTGATGCGGTACAGAGGAAAATTACAGACTTTTTCATTTAAGAGTGCTTTATCATTTAAGAGTGTGCAAATTCTAGAGATAATGATGACTGTGGGTTAACAGTACAAACTATTTCACAGTTGGAAGTTTCAAATTGCATGGATAAAACTAACATGTATATAATGCAGGCTGGATGCCAAGATGATTTAATTTATCATTTCTTTGAATTTAAGGATGTCATGGAAAGACATTTTTATTAACTCAAGTACAGGTACTAAGTAAGATACAGAGGAAAATTGCAGCTTTTTCATTTCAAAGTGTAAAAAGTGCTGTTATTCTCTAGATATTTGTGCCAACTTTGTACATTAACACTTTTGGTGATTTACATATTTTCTGTGTCATACATCTGTCATATTCAACGCTAATTCATTATTGTATTGTACGTTGTAAATGCATTACCATATGCTTGAACTCTTATCTGGATAAGAGGAATTTCTGATAAGAAGAACTATTTCTTGGGTCCCTGGTGAGTTCTCCTTATCAGGTCTGCACTGTATGTATAGACAAAAAAGTGGACAGCCACTTATTATTAATCAGTATTTCATCATATCTTTCAGAAAAAAAAAAACATACATATGTGAACCATATGACTGGGTCAGTGGAGGTCACAACTTGAAAGATTACTATGTATCATGAAAGAGAGCGGCATCAAAGTTTCAGCTCTCTACACTGAGTGGAACATAGAGATTGTGAGTTTCCAAGATATAAAAAGCAAAAAATATACAAAGTTCAGAACTATCTTAAACAAAAGTGGTTAACAATAGAAAACACAATGACTGAAACGTTTTTGGAAATGTAATGATCACATATGAAAGTCAACATGTATTGTGATGTAAGGAGTGTGTGCTAGTCATATGTTTATAAAATGCAAAGAAAATTCAAATAATAATGTTTCAATATTATTTCAATAAAGGAAGAACCTCAGCAAATGCTAGCGATAGAAAAATAAAGACCGTTGAACTATAAAAAAAAAAAAAAAAAAAAAAAATTATCTTTCAATGACTACCTACATATTTCATGGCACCCCTAAGTTTGGGGGAATTCATTTGAGTTCCAGACTTAACTCTGGCTTTTGCCTGGTTGGTTGTGTGCAGGAGGATCTCACAATGAATAAGTGACAGGTGGGGAGAGCATAGAGGTGGCTCTGTGCAGGACGTGATAATTCCTTGGGACAGTCCAGAACCAGAGCACAGAACTTTAGCCCTGTATATTTGGAGAGCTCCCATGGATGGCATGGAATGCACAATATGCCACCCCATGGATGGCATGAAACCAGATGTGAAGATCCTTTAAATATACACCGGGCCAAAACAGAAACTGCAGCTCATGACTCCAACTCAACAAGATTCGGAATGGCAGAAAAAAAAGG
The DNA here is from genome assembly GCA_024509875.1 of Oreohelix idahoensis. Lineage (NCBI taxonomy): Eukaryota > Metazoa > Mollusca > Gastropoda > Stylommatophora > Oreohelicidae > Oreohelix > Oreohelix idahoensis. The sequence continues at coordinate 355,239 of JAMPIV010007040.1, forward strand.
TAAAGGATACCGTTACACGCCCATTGAGGCATATTGGGAATATGGTGTTAGGCCCTTGTTTTCTTGACCATCAGCATCACGCCGGTCGCCTTAACCTTCCCAGGTGCTCTGGTACCCAATTCATGAGGCTGGGTTGACCCCGGAGCCATTTGTGGTCTAAAAAATCCCACCTCAACTGGGGATCGAACCATGGACCACCGAGCTAGGAAGCCAGTGCACTAACCACTTCGCTACAGCGGCTTCCTAATGGTAGAAAAGCTGCAGAAAAAGCCTAGATCTGCAATGCAGGTAATGCCAAGGATTCTTCAACTTGGCATTGTGAAAGAGCGACAGGCAGTCGTAGTTATCAACAACACATGTGTACATCAGATTAAATTTTAAAAAATACTATACAGATAAAACAGAAATCTTTGACATTTCTGAAACTACTGAAAAACCTGCTTTACCTGTACAGTCCGAATATTATTTTCTGTGGTTTCTGCAGCCTTCTCAAGAGCAGCAAACTCTTTCTCACAGACCAGTCTTTCTTCATCAGTCAACACTCTCTGACGCTTGTCATGTACAGCTAATCTGTGAACGGAATTTCAGGTTTTTTTGTGTGTGTTCTTTTATATGAGACAGACACAGCTTCAATGGTCAGCTGTTGTACAACTCTAAAGCAGTATGGTCAGAAAAATAAGATGAGATAAATCTAGGTAAGTAGCTTCTCATTTTCATGGGGCACTGACAATTTAAATTTCTACAAGATGGCATCTTGTATCAGGGTTAAACAAAGCACTGTCTCTTGTTGACAAACCTAGGGTTTTCCTCTTTGTTTCTATAGTTCATTCATGTCATCAACACTCTTTAGCTCCCTAAGAAGCATAGGCCTTCAAAAACACATGCATAGTTCTCCTGTCACGTGCCATCAGCTCAAGCTCTTCCTCATCATTTTCATTTCTGTCTCCAGATCTCTTCTCTGTGTGTGTGTTTTGGTCTATCTGGCAAAAGTAAAACAAGGATTGCTTTTTAATGCTTTCAACAAGTGTCCTCAATGCATGTCCCATCCAAATCCAGCGCCTTCTGCTCATCTCTTGTGTGGTTCCTGTCATTAGCTCCACATTAGTGATCTTGTCATACCACCTCAGCCCTTCTATTCTATGCAAGCATCTGTTTATGAAAGTCTAGCTTTTCGGTTGTGGCTTTTTGTTGTTCTCCATGTTTCACAGTGTTATGAGTAAAATTCATAACATGTGTGTCGATATCATTAGATGGTTCGACAAGGCTTCGTGTTTGTTTATTATATGTAGTCCTTGGTAACACAGGAAGTGACGTCATTGCCTCGAGGCGTAGATTGGCAGACGTCAAAGTAGCCATTGGCAGTCATGAGAGATCGGCTGCTAGAGACTTCTAGGTGTGTAGTTATGGTGAGTGGACGCATGTCTCTGAGCTCCTAATATATATTCATATTGTGTCAAATCCCTATGATGTTCCAGCACTAGATCATCAATATGCTTTTGTGAGATGCCTTCTAGTTATATTTTACAAGGGAGAATGGATTCTGTTGAAAAAGTGAGTCTGAATTAAATAAACTTTGTAGTCGAACAAACGACAGTGTTTCGAGCTACGACATTACAGAGACCCCTTTATGACTGCATAAAGAATGCCATAATATACTGGCTGGATGTGTAACATGCATATGGAGCAATGTCTCAAGTTATAATAAAGATGTATGTAGTCGTTCCACTGCGCCTTTTGTGACATTCATACTTGAGTGTGATATTGGCTGTCTGCGTTGTCAAGCAGTTCTACCCTAGTGTTATCTTGGCCAGAGTAACCAGGCGTTTACTCAAACTATACTTATCAAATAATATAAAGACACGCAACACACAGCCATTCAATATAACTTACTTAACATATTGAATTGAAAACTGATATTTTTGTTGGACGATTTCTTTTGACCTCCATATATTTCCCAATGAAATGAAAGCTTCTCTAGCCTGTTGTATATTTTTATTTTGATATCATTGATGGAATTACCTTTACCATTACATTAAATAAATAGCAGCTTTATTTGTCTTCAATCATAAAAGTTGTACAGGTGCCATTCAGTATATAACAAGAACTAAAATTAATATATAAGGATCAATGATGGTGGGAGGACAAGGGATAGTCTGATGGGGTGCTCCTGTCGATGATGGCAGATAACTGGCTGATTTTGTGTAATCTCAAACACCCCTGGGCTTTTTTACTCCTTTTCACCTTGTTAATAACAGGGCATGTTCCGACCAACATTACGTTAAATGGGCAAACGTTAGAAGAAGTTAACACCTTTAAATATCTCGGGTCCACTATATGTAGTGATGGAAGATCAAGTAAAGAAATCAAGACAAAGACTTGAGATGGCCTCAGCTGCCATGACAAGACTGAATGTGATCTGGAAAAGTAACATCAGTTTTCCTGTGAAGATCAAATTATACAAATCACTTGTATTATCTATTCTCTTATATGGGTGTGAGAGCTGGACACTCACTGCAGATACAGAGCGAAGGATTCAGGCTTTCGAGCATAAATGTTATAGAAGAATTTTGCGCATTTGCTATAAAGAGCACAAAACAAATGTCTATGTTAGAGAGAAGATAAACACCTATGTAGGCCACCAAGAACCACTTTTGTCAGTAGTGAAACGTCGAAAGCTTGCCTGGTTTGGGCATGTAACTCGTCATGACTCCCTTTTGAAAACGATCCTCCAGGGAACAGTCGAAGGTAAACGGAGAAGAGGAAGGCAAAGAAAATCCTGGGCTGATAACATCAAAGAATGGGCAGGACACGGTTTTTCCACACTTGTACGCATTGCTGAGGACAGAAAGCAGTGGAGGACCCTGTCTGCTGATGCTTCCACCATGGCACCCCTACGACCCATGACGGGTTACGGGTTGAGATGATGATGAGAATAACAGGGCAGTTATGCGAGACTTTATTTTGTTTCTTTGTTTGATTTATTTTCTTCCGTTCATTTTTTGTTTGTTTGTTTTTTATTTTTATTGTTTGTTTGTTTCTTGGAAAGGGTAGGTCACACACACACAATTTTGGTTTTGGTTTACTCTATCTGGACTGAGTGGAGGGGGGAAGAAGTTATTATATTGTCTTGAATTTGCTACACTATTTATCCTAATTATAACTCATCAAGGGTTGAAAGGGATACTTGTTTAAAATAAAAATACAGTTGGCACTGTTTAAGTAAAGAAAGAAGTATAGAAATACCCAGAAATAATTCTCTATATTGAAAATGTGACAGCAATCAGCCATAAGCAGCTTTTTTTATAATTATAAAGAAAAATTTGCCTTAAAACCTCTGCTGGATAATAATTAGGATATATACTGTCTCTAATTCTAGATAATATTTTCAATTGTCAATACCTTAATATCGTCTCATTTTTCCTTTCCAGTTATTTAAACTGAGTAAATTAAAGTGTCAAGATGTGTGGAGGGATGAATGTGCATGTGTATTTTCCTAAAATGGTAGTTTCCCCATATGTCATGTATAAGGGGGATAAACATATATATATTAACAAATAAAGTGGTACTGAATAAGTTTTACAAATTAACGGTACATGTGAAACACGGGACATTTAATTAATTAATTTACTTATTTAATCAGGGGGAGGAGCTTGTGATAGCCTGATGTGTTTGGGATGATACCCAAGTCATTGTTTATTTGTCATTATCAATATATATTCTGACACTCGACCTTCAATTTCCCACCAAACACTCACCAATCATTATATATTAATTTTTGTTCTTGAAACATGGAGAACGACAAAAACAGAAATCAAGAAGTTGCAGACTTTCATAAATGGTTGCTTGCCTAGAATTAGAAGGTACTGATGACAAGAACCAGACAAGTGCCAGTTATACAAGAGATTAGAAAATGATGCTGGCAAAAGATAGGACACACGCTGAGATAACCCACTGCTGGCCTTACCAGACAGTGCTTGTTTACAAGTGTTTTAGAGACATGACATCAGAAAACTTTTTGAATTGGCACCTTTCTCTTTTGATTTCTGACTGTTTGTGCATTAAGCGCTCAATCATGTCCTTCAGTTCACCAGGTGTTGTATTTGGGTTACCTATCACTTCTGCAATGACTTCAAATGTTGGAGACAAGGGACTTTCACCTGAAACAGTGAATGAAGAAACATTGTACATTTGCAGTATATTAATTGAAAAATAGTGTCTGAAATAGTTTTTAAAAATTTTTTAATAACAGATTCAATTGCCTCATTTCTGATGTTGCTGTCAAGTACCATGAGATGATATAGCTTTTTTTTTCTTATAAGAGTTGTCTTGACATAATTAGCACGAGACATATCTACTCAGAATTTTGCTGATACCATCCTCCCCTGGGATGTCCCATTACCCTGAATCTGAATCTTTAGATGTTGAAGCCTTTATAACGGCTGCTGACTAGGCTGCATTTTAACAAGATAACTATACTATTCTATTGTCTGTCTTATGTAGCTGATGCACAGTGTTTTTCTCACAACCTTCCTGATTTCTTCACTACTCATTTTATCATTTGTAGCAACTCTTCACAGACATCTCATCTTGCATGTTGTGATCGATCTACAACATACTGCTCACTAGCATAACCTATGTTGTGTAACCCTGGCAATTTATATTTTATGATTCTGCTAAGATGGGCCAACATAAGGATTCATTAGATTGAGGGAATAAACCAAGCCTGGATGATCCAAGGTTTAATTCAACGTAATAAATTCAACATAAAAAAATATTCTCAGAGCATTTGAGGCATCACTTCTGACATTAAACATTCGGTATCTTCTTTTATGAAGATACTTGTCACTTGTACTGCACATATTTCCATTAACATGCCCGGTTTCATAAACAGCAGTTACATTATTAGGGCCTGAAATTTGACTAATTATCCCACTGATACCTGAGAGACCAACCTGCCTTAGGATTTCACAATCTTGAACGTTTATTAGAGAATGACACTGCAATAGATGAATCATCAAGGTTAAGACTGTTGGAATTAGGCATCAAACATAAGGCTAGCAGAGATGGATGTATGAAAGGATGCTTCCATCATGTATACAACCAGCAAGCTACAGGAACAGTTAGCATTCACACTCTTCGACATATACTGAGGGAGACTGAGTATCTATAGATTTGCCCCGAGTGCCATGATGTCAATTCTGTTCAACAATAACAATAACAATCTTGAACGTTAATAAAATGGACATCTTGTCCTTCCACAGGCCTGACCAATGTTCAGTCTCTCTCTGACGTCACACTTGTCCCTCTGACGTCATCATTTACAACCATTTTACTCCTTTTATAAAGCCTGCACAATGATAATTGAAAGAACCTTCTATCATGAAAACCTGAAGTCTTCAATGATCGTGCATAGCTTACAACAAACCTATGTAACAGGCAACAGTCAAAATACTCTAAAATAACTATATTATAGTTGGTGACTAACATCCGCTCAAGAAGGTGGTGGTACAGGAGAACAGATGCCAGAGAAGAGAAAATTGAGTACTGGAAAATAGATAACAATGTGCAATTAATCAACCAGATAGGAGATTTAACCATTTACTCAAAGCGATGGAAAACAACAACTACTCCACAGCTGGCATTTGTCACCAAAGACCTAACATAAAAAACCCACAGAACAGTACAAAAGCAATAGGTAGGATGTGACCATAGACAGTAATTAACAGTTAGCCTAATTTACATACTACCATTGCATAAGCCTCTGCGATGACAGAGCTACAAGGTGTAACCTCAATAGTTGATGACTAACAGCCAAACAAGTAGGTGGTGGTCAAACCCTGGGATAACCAGAAAGACAGAAGCCAGAGGATGAAAGAAGTGATGAAAAAAAAGGCAGCCAAATAAACTCAGAAGTGAAGCAAATAGCTGTGGAATGCATTAAAAAGATGTACCCAACCACAGAATGTTTCCCATGTTTTTTCCTATTGTTTCCTCATGTCCTGACAGCATTTTTTACCTGGTGATTGCTAGTGATTTAAAAAAATGCATTTAGATTAGTCCTTATTTTCTTTTCTTTACTGCTTTCATTTGTTCATACTTATCGAAGACCCTGTGGTTGTAACACGGGCCATCCCTTTCAACCTAGACACAAGGTCTAGATACCTATCAACCTAGACACAAGGTCTAGATACCTATCAACCTAGACACAAGGTCTAGATACCTATCAACCTAGACACAAGGTTTAGATACCTATCAACCTAGACACAAGGTCTGTCAGTTATATTAAGGTGCGTGTCCAAATATAAAAGACCCAGTGGTCTGGTATGGAATAAATCTGGGCTGCGTAACATGTTACAGATTTTTACATTACGTTGTAACATTTGTAAAGTTTGTTACTAGTAGCAAAAATAATAATAATAGCCCCTTCAGTCATAACTGACTATGGGAATGCACCATCCTTCATTCCATGCCCCAACTCAAGTTCATGCTTTGCATCTCAGCCTCCAATGTTCTCCACCAGGTTGTCTTTTGAGGAACCAAACAGGACAATAATCATCTTTATTTCCTTATTCTCTCCTTCTGGAACACAGAGCCACCACTGCAGCTGGTCCCTCACAAAGCTAACGGCACAAACAGTTTACCAATTAGCCAAAATCAAACACTTCCTGGATGAGGAGGCAAGGAAAATGTTCTACACATCTCATATACAAACACACCTAGACTATTGTTCCACAATCTGGGATGGTTGTTCCATATCCAACACAAAAAGGCTTCATTCACTTTAAAAACGTGCAGTGCGCCTAGTTGCTGATAAACACCAAACACATTGTATAAATCTATATAACTATCTTAAAATATTACCCCTTAGAAAGCGCTTCCTATTTAACAAAGCTAAATTCGCTCACAAAATCTTGTCACAGAATGCTCAAACGTATCTGTGGCCACTTTTAAAATTCAATGAAAAACGTAGTCAGCGCTTAAACCAGTTACAGGTACCCAAGCCCAGTGTAGATTTGTACAAGAAGAGCTTCGCTTACTCAGCTGCTCATCTTTGGAACAATCTTCCACATAACCTGAAAAAAATGCCCAGTCCCTACTCATATAATCGTAGACTGTTCAAATATATTATGAGTGCGCATTATATGCCGCCCTAAGGGATTATGTTTCGAATTATTATCTAATATACTATATGGAGGGTCTGATGATCTAGTTTTTCATTTTAATATACCTTACTTCTTAATTGTAATCAGATACTGTAAATGTATGCTTTTATACTACTTATAATGTTGCATCGCCATTAAAATAATACCTTAAGTATGGAGAATGTCTGGATAACTAGCAATAAAATATGAGTAAGAGGAAGGGCAAAATGCAAGACGGGCCTATATGCACGATTCTCATCTATCAGTCAATACCCTTTACCTCCCTAAGGAGCATAGGTCATAAAGCTGAATCTTGTATAGTGGAGGCGTCAACAATTCACTCCATGTGGCAGTATCTGCATGGGACTCAAAGCTGCTCACCTGTGGGAACATTTTCCGCATGCGCTGACAACACACAAAGTCCCAGGTCATTCAGCAGCAGATTTCCAATGTTCCAATTTCCAGTTCTTATTATATGCCACCATAATCTGATTACATTTCAAATTATGTCTAATTTACTGTATGAATGGTTTAGATTTTGTTTTTTTGTTGTATTAATTTTTTAATTAATTTTAATTTATTAATTTTATTTTTTGTCTCCATCTTTTTTTTTTTAAAACATACTTAAATTTGATTATGACTGGATGTTACAAATGTATGTTATTATTTAACCTTGATAATGTTGTATGCTTAAATAATGCTCAAAATACATGTGCTATTGAAAGGATACGGTATGTAAGATGACAGAGAGAAGAAAGGCAGAATGTAAGACGGGCCTGTGTGCCCAATTCTTAACCCTTTGAAAATAAAGTTCGTTCGTTCGCACCAGCGCATTCATGGCAATAATGTCACAGGTGAAATTTTCAAATAAACACAAAGCAAAGCTTTGTATTGGAGCAGAAAGTATCAACACAAGGTCTTCTACAATTATACTTACATCCAGGGAAAACATCATCAGCGCCAAGAACTCCTGCCTCCGCAGCTGAACTTTCTCCATTACTCAAAGATGGACATAATGAACCTGATAATTTGGCACCATCACCAGTGTTTAAGTTCAAGGTTTTCTTTGGCTTTTTCTTGCCTGGTCTAGATGAGCTTGTGTCTTTTCTGGACTCTGATGAAATTTCAGGTTGCTTTGAAACATATGTTCGTAACAATCGGGTGTCTGTTTCAAGTTCTCCACTGTGAGTAGTTGATGATGTGACTTTAGTTGCAAAGGATGGTGAGGTCACCACATCTGGAATTGGAGATGTAGGTATGGGAGGTGGAAGGTCACTGTCCAAACTGCTAGATCTTTTTATAGAAAATTCTGGATTGTTGCTGCCTATTGTGTTCAGTTCAGCATCTGTTAAATTTGCAGAATTTTCTGTTGTATTGCTGTCCATAGAATTACGTGCACAGACAGGTTCATAGTATGAAGATTCATTGTCACTCGTCATTAAGGAGTATCTTCTTTCGTCAGAAAAATTATTCTGACAAATAACATTTTCATTATCATTATTAGAAACAAATTCAGCATCATTATGATTTACATTAGCACCGGATTTTGAATCAGAAGCACTGGACAAAGAACTGTTTCTTCCAACAGAAGATTCTGGGGACACGGATGAACGCTCAGATCTTTTCAAGACAACAGAATACTCCTCCCCACTGGGTGACAGTACAGTTAGACTTGAACTTACTGAGCTGCCAGATTTACTTACAGTGGATGCTGAGTCTGAAGGATTTTTGGACAGGTTCAACTCACTTGGTGGAACTGTACAGCCATAGTTTTTATTGCCGCTGTTTTGGGAGTCTGATGTACAATCGGTCATGTTCAAACGAGATTCTGAACTTGAAATAGTCAATTTTGGGGAACATGGTGAAGAAGAAGATAGTGATGATGCAGAATGAGATAAATACGCACAATTGGAAGAAGATGAAGGTTCAATTAACTCAGTAGAGTGTAGATGACTGACTGATGTATCTGTGTGGCTGAAGTCTTTCCCCAAAGAGCTTTCTTTTTCATTGCCTGGTGAGGATAATGAAACTTCTTTGTTCAGTTTTCCTGAGTGCTGAAAATTGTAGAAACTTCTAGAATCCTGAGCTGCATATCCAAATTCCAGGTCACCAACATCATGAGAACTATCACTGTCTGAGTTTGCTCCCTTGGCACTATAAAATCCACTGTCTGTTGTGTGCTTATTCTTACTGCACACTGGCAAACTGTTATTAATTTGACCTACATCATCTTCTGAGATGGGAACACTCTGGGACATGGTACAGCTAGAGCTGTTATTTAAGTCTGTATAACTGTTGACAGCTGACATGGACTCATTTTGACTACGGGCCTGGAGTTTGGCTACAGCATCAGCAGTTTCAACTGGATCCTCATAATCATGGGCAGAGGGGCTCTTGGCAGGGACCAAACAATCCATATCCTAAAGTATGAAGAAAAAATATAATATTAAAGTGTGGGTTCATTATAATTAATTTGTAATAATAATTATAAATGAAATTCCAGTTTTCTTCACAACCTCTTAGTATAAAAATAAATAAATAAACCAGAAGTTGTATAATGCTGCTACATCTTGTATTTTTAACTACACAATTTTTGAATTATTGATTTAATGTAGTTATGCCCCTACTGATTAGTTATGCCCCTTGACTAAATTTAAAAAAAATGAATATGAGTGCTCAAGATGGTAGAAGCAGGTTTTTTCAATTTGTGAGCATACAACATGTCTGCTATAAATGCTGCAGGCATTCATATATTAATATTATTAGTTCAGAAGGGTAACTATAACTGATATTCACCGATGATGCTGCACTCATCACTCAAAGCCAACAGAGCTTGATGATTCGCTTCACCCAAACATGCAAGGACTTTGGCCTCGCAATAAGTCTAAAGAAAACAAATGTGCTGCGTCAGGATGTGGGTGCTGCGCCAGTTATTACTATCATCATTCATAACCCTCCACTCCCAAAGGAGCATAGGCCTTCAACAAACACATGCCAAGTCCTCCTGTCACGTGCCATCATCTCAAGTTCTTTCCACGTTCTCATCATTTTCACCTCTGTTTCCAGCTCTCTTCTCCATGTGCTTCTTGATCTACCTCTGCCTCTCTTGCCCTGGGGGTTCCAGAACAAGGACTGCCTTGTAATGCTATCAACAGGTTTCCTCAGTGTGTGTCCTATCCATCGCCATCGTCTTCTTCTCATCTCTTGTTCCACTGGCACTTGTCTAGTTCTTGTCATCAGTTCCACGTTGGTAACCTTGTCATACCATTTTAATCCCTCTATTCTACACAAGCACCCATTTATGAAAGTCTGTAGCTTTTTGGTTGTTGTCTTTGTTGTTCTCCATGTCTCAGAGCCATACAATAGGACTGACTTCACATTTGAGTTGAAGATTCTTATTTTCGTGTTGGATCCAATTTCTCTTGATCTCCATATATTTCCCAATGCAATGAAAGCTCCTCTTGCCTTTTGTATTCTTATTTTGATATCGCTGTCTGTCCCTCCAACTTTGTCTATATTACTGCCAAGATATGTGTACGATTCTACATCTCGTATTGGTGTTTCTTCAAGTTCAACCCTGTTACCATTACCTGCATTTATTCTCATTATTTTTGTCTTTTCCCTGTGTATTTTCAGACCCAATTGCTGTGACTTCTCATCGAGTGTTTTCAATTTGTCCTGCATCTGATTACGGTTATGGGACAGAAGAGCCAAGTCATCAGCAAAATCCAGATCATCCAACTGCTTAGTCAGAGTCCACTGGATTCCATTTCTGTTGTGTGTTGTCGATGATCTCATAACCCAGTCTATTGCTTGTAAGAAAAGAAATGGAGACAAGAGGCATCCCTGTCGCACTCCTGTTCTTATCCCAAACGGTTCTGTAAGCTGTCCTTCGTGAAGAACTCTGCATGTCATGTCTTCATATGTTTTCTTTATTAAATTAATGATCTTCAGGGGAACTCCATAATGCCTCATCAATTTCCAAAGTGATTCTCTGTCTACACTGTCAAATGCCTTTTCTTAGTCCACAAATCACTATCGATAACTATGAATTGGCAGTGATGCACCAATTCACATACCTGGGGTCTACCATCAATGAAATACTCTCTCTGGACACAGAAATTGACAGCTGCATTAGCAAAGCTGCAGCTACCTTTGCCTGCATCACATCGCATGTTTGGGGAAACTCCAAACTCACAGTGAAGACCAAAGCTGCGGTATATAATGCCTGCGTCACCAGCACACTTCTGTATGGCAGCGAGATGTTGACAACCTATGCTTCCACGGCATCTCATGGAAAGATAAAGTGACAAATGTCAAGGTGTTGTCATCTGTCGGCCTTCAAAGCATGTATTCACTGCATAGACAGCGCAGACTACGCTGGCATGGCCATGTCTGCCACATGGAAGATGGTTGCATCCCGAAAGATATCTTCTAAGGACAACTGGCAGATGGCAAAAGAACAGTTGGGCGACTGCAGCTGAGATTCAAAGATGTGTGCAAGAGAGACATGAGGGCACTGGACATAAATCCAGCAACCTGGGAAGATGAAGTTGCCGATTGCACCAAGTGGCGATGCGATCTGCGGCACCACCTCAGATTGGGCGAAAAGAAGCTCACACAACAAGCAGTAGAGAGGAGAAAACGTCAAAAGGAGCACCAGGAAAATAAGCAGATGAGGGCTGTCACCTCAGGGGCGCATTCCCATAGTCTGTTATGACTGAAGGGGCTATTATTATTGTAGCAGCTATATTGTCATTGTACATCAGTTTTAATCTGCAAATAAAGGTATAATTGTGTGCAGTTACTGGTCAAGTGAGTTTTCTTTATTCTGGTGCACGTTTCTCCACAAAATACACAATAAATACCAAATTTGTATTTTAAAATGTATTAAACACAAAAGTGGACCTAAGAATAAACAAAATAATCATGCTAAAAGGTGACACAGAGTACAACCAAGCAGGAATTAGCGCATTAACAGTATTTTAATAACAGATTACCAATAAGAGCATGCAGACCACAGAAGGACTAAAAACTGTAAAAAAAAAAATTAGCCAATGTAATATGTACTATGTAGTTCCCGGGGGTCTCTCAGGAGACAAAAGAAAGAAAAGGCCTACCACTCAATTAGGCATCATTGTGAGAGGCAACTAAAACCAGGTTCTGCATGGGGGGGGGGGGGGGGGGGGGGGGGGCGCTGTCAAATAAATAGCTACAGAAACCACTGCTATAAGAGCACATTAATAATCTGATGCAGGTTTCCTGCAAGGGGAGACAAGCTGCAGTGGTTGGTCCAGTGTTTCTTAACCTTTTAGACGTCCCGCACCCCTTTACAGCATCTTAAGAATCCTCACAACCCCTTTACAGCATCTTAAGAAGCCTCACTCCCCGTTGTATTTTAAGAAGCCTCACACCCCATTGTATCATCTTAACAAGCTTAGCACGGCATTATTTTCTAGGTCACAAAATATGCCAAAAATGAGAAAAAGAGATAGAAGTATGTTTTGGGAAAATGTTATATACAAAATGTGACTAAGATTCGGTATTGAATTCACATTGTCAATGTTCTATTTTGTACAAATACATTTGAGTTCTGTGAATTTTATAATATATATAATTTATATAAAGGTCAATAAACAACCTTAGATATGCAGATGATACCGTGTTGTTAGCTGAAAGTGAACAGGAGTTACAAGAACTAGTGAAGCAAGTGAACAGTATAAGTCATGAATATGGACTCGACATTAATATTGCGAAAACAAAAACTATGATAATTAGCTTCTTCTTCTTCTTCTTCTTGCGATCGCATCTTTGATGATTACACCGTCAGACGAGTTCTCATGATGAATTCGACTGTTGTTTGAAGTTCCTCTTTAACTCCATATAGCTTTGAGTTTAGTGTTGAGTCGTTGGGCCAGTATATCTTTCTTAACTGGTCATACAGAGGACAGTCCTGTAGAACATGCTCAGCAGTTTGTTCGTTTAATCCACATGTGCACATGTGCACAGTGGTGAAGCAGACAATCGTAGTGATAATTAGCAAAACAGACGATAAACCCACATTAAAGATAAGCGTAAATGGGAAAATCCTGGAACAAGTCAAGAGCTACGTATATCTTGGTCATATAATAACAGAAGATGGCAGATGTGAAACAGAAATCAAGAAGAGAATAGGAATGGCCAAAGCTACATTCAACAACATGAAACATATACTGACATCCAAACAGTTATCTCACAAATTAAAACTGAGAATCATAAAGTGTTATATATATTCTGCATTTCTGTATGGTGCAGAAACATGGACGATGAATAAGCATTTGGAACAAAGAATTGAGACTCTTGAGATGTGGATATATAGAAAAATGGGGCATATCTCATGGAAAGAGATGAAAACAAATAAGGAGGTCCTACGAAACTCCAGGGGGTGTGTGCACTCCTAGTTCTGAAGCACTGGGTGGGTCCATGCTCCATAAACAATGACAAAGAAAAAGATGAAAAAAAGAATGTGTATTAAGAAAGTTCTAAAAAAAAAAAAGAAAATTGAAATCACAGATCAAAGATGCGCATGTTTCAAGATTAAAACAAGATGTGGCAACATATAAAAGTGATTCGAGTCAGAATGATGATGATGACAGAAGAAAGTACTATATACTCTAACAACATGAAATGGGACAAATTCTTCAACAGAACTGATAAGTTAAAGGTAGTCCCATAGCAGAATCTGCCATAGTGGAGTGAAGTGTTACAGACTTCACGGTAGTAGGTCTCAGCTTTAAGACATGGAAAGACCCTTGAGCTGATGGCAGGTGTTTGTTGAAGGTCTATACTGCTTGGGGTGCTAAAAGGGTACTGACTGATTGATTGACTGACTGATTGATGTATTGTTTGAATAAATAATGGAGGAAACCTGAGGCCTGTGAACAGTAAATAAATAAATAAAGGTAATTAACTGGCACTCGTTAGACATACAAAGGTGACATCACACAACAGAAAAGAAAATATAAGTGACAGGCTTACCAGGAATTGAACCTAGGGGTGCAAAATTGGCTGAGCGTCCTTTCACAATGTACTTTCATAGCAAGGCAATGGCACCATTTGGTTGGTCCTAGGTTCAACTCCTGGTAAGCCTATAACTTATATTTTCTTTTCTGTTGTCTGGTGTCATCCTTTATGTCCAATGAGTGCCTGTTAATCACCTTTATTTATTTTTTTACTTATTTGTTAATTGAGAATACTAATACCAGAACTTATGAAGATTTTTACCAGTCAACAAAATACTTGATGAAGAGGACTCTCTCGTTTTCAAATCATTCAACCATGATGATGAACACTTACCCACTGTTTTAGGACTGTGAAGCTCAGTACACTTGAGCCATCACCATCAGCATTCTTGGCTTCCTTTAAAAATTCTTCCAAACCTTGTGGAACATTTGGGGTAGATGTTTCATTGAGAAGAACTCGAACCCAGTGTCCCATTTCTTCTTTCGAAAGTGGCTACAGAGTATAGATAAGATGTTATTTGATTGGGATTTCTCTGGCATTCAAATAAATTGTAAAAATGTAGATCATGGCATAAACAAATAAATCAACTTTACTACTGTAATATTTATTTATTTATGAAGAAAAATATCTCATGCAACCTCTGATGGGTTATAACTTGGATGTATTGTGCATTCAAATTCTGATGTTCAGTTGCCAATACATGACTGTGGCATCATACCAATTGTCAATTATTGTAGAGTAAATTAAAATGTTCAAATTATGTGTGTAGGATTAACAAACATCCAGTACAAAATAAGATAAATGGTTATATGAAACATGAGAACTGGAATAATCCAAGAAGGAACTAAATCATTGCTACAGCTGTATATATTAGGAGTCGCAGTAGCACAATGGTTAGTACACTGGCTTCCTAGCTCAGTGGTCCATGGTTCGATCCCCAATTGAAGTGGGATTTTTTAGACCACAAACGGCTCTGGGGTCGACCCAGCCTCATGAACTGGGTACCAGAGCAACTCTGGGAAGGTTAAAACGGCCGGCGTGATGCTGACCACATCACCCCTAGTGTGCCGATGGTCAGAGTATGGGCCTAACACCATATTCGCAATATGCCTCCATGGGTGTGTAACGGGATCCTTTACCTTTTTTATATATTATGCACATTTGTACTGGACTGCTAAAAATTATAGGAAATGAAAACCAAAGCAAAGTATAATCACTGAGAAAGGGGATCAGAAATAGACAGAGAGACAAAATAATAGATGCAGTAAGAGAACATGCCAAAAATAATGTCTGTATGGTATTTTTGCAGCAACAGTGAATGAAATAGCCTAGATATCTGGTCAGATAGAAAACTGACCAACCACTATAACAGGCCGTTTATGTCAATCATTTGTGAAAAATCACCACAGAAAGAACAATAAAAAGAAGGAACAAGAGAGTGGATAAAGCTTTCAAACAGAAAAGTAACTATCATCATACAAGCAAGAGAAAATGCTCAAAAATATTACTTGAATATCCTCATGATGTTTAGAGCCCCACTGGAAGCTGGAAATACAGTAACCCCACAAGAAATAATAAAAAGAGAAAGATTGGGCATATAATGAGAAAACTTAACTCTAGCAATAACATGAAACAACCTTGGAAAATGGAAGAGGGAATATGAAGAACACATGGAGGAGAGATAAAAGTTACAAATTCAGGATGAAGAACTACTTGAAGAAAAAGGGGAAGAAAAGTGATAATGGTAAGTGTATGATTCTTTGTCTATGCATTTGAAAGAGGCAAGGGTATTGATCTGTAAAAAAATTAATAATACAGCAAATAATTCTGCATTCTGAAACAATTTGTGTTAAGCTAAATCACAGCCAACAAAATGTTGTTTCTACATTACAATCTTACTTACATAGTCATTCCTCTTCTACCCTGAGGTGTTCAGGTGTGCCAGAGAGAGCACTATACTATCCCATCGGTTGTCTGCCCCCTGGCCTGGTTCCAATCTAGTCCTTGGTCCTTCAGAGATTGTCTATTGTTGTCCTCCCAGTGGACTCTGGGTCATCCTGGAGTTCTGGATCCCTGGCTCTTAGTTTCCCATACTTGTCATGGGCCAATCTTCTCCTATTCTGCAGACACGGCCAAACCATCATAGTTGGGACTGTTCTACTTGGGTCTGCAGGGGCTGGGTTTTGTATCCTTGCCATACTGTCTTGTCTACATTACCAATCATGCATTGTTATGTAGCCAACAGAATTGGAATTCAGGGAACAACTTGACAATCTAGATTAATGCCAATGACTTGGCTTTTCTGGCCTATAATCATAATCAAATGCAAGACAAACTGACAATACTTGATGAGAGGTCACATGAACTGGGTAAGAGAAAATACACAAGGAAAATTATTATGAGAATAAATTCAGCAGATGATAAGAAGACTGCACTTGAAGAAATAGCCTTACAAGATGTAGAATCATACAAATCTTGGTAGAACAATAGATAACCTTGGAGGAACAGACAGTGGTATCAAAATAAAAAATACAAACGGCAAGAACTTTCACTGCATTTAGAAAGAGATGAAAACCAAAATAAATCAAGTCCAAATAATTAAAATAAATAAAAATATCAGAATCTTCAAATGAAATGTTAAGTGAAGTCTTACTGTAAGCTGTGAAACATTGAGAACAACTAACAGGACAACCAACAAGTTACTGACTTTCATAAATGGGTGCTTGAGTAGGATAAAAGGTTTGAAATGGTATAACAAAATCACCTTATGTGGAACTGATGACAACAACCAGACAGATGCCATTGAAAAAGGAGATGAGAAATAGATGCAGGCGTGGATAGAAGATACACTGAAGATACCTGATGATAGCTTTACAAGGTAATCTTTGTTCTGGAAACCCCAGGGTAAGAGAATAAGAGGGAGACCAAAACAAAAAAAACAAATCAAGAAGAGAGATGGAGAGAGAAATGAAAGGGATGAAGAAGACATGGAAAGGTCTTAAGCAGATGGCAAGGACACGTGGACTTGGTATGAATTAAGGCCTGTGGTCCATGGGGAGGTGAAGGGTAACAATAATGATGATTATTATGTGGGACAGGGAAGGGTAACAATAATGATGATGATTATTATGTGGGGCAGTGAAGGGCAACAATAATGATGATTATTAAGTGGGAGAGGGAAAGGTAACAATAGTGATGATGATTATTACGTGGGAAGGTGAAGGGCAACAATAATGATGATGATTATGTGGGACAGGGAAGGGTAACAATAATGATTATTATGTGGGACTAGGGAAGAGCAACAATAATGATGATGATTATTATGTGGGACAGGGAAGGGTAACAATATGATGATTGATGATTATTATGTGGGACAGGGAAGGGAATATGATGAATTATGTGGGAATGTATGATGAAATGATGATGATTATGTGGGACAGGGAAGGGTAACAACAATGATGATGATTATGTGGAACAGGGAAGGGTAACAATAATGATGATGATTATGTGGAACAGGGAAGGGTAACAATAATGATGATTATTATGTGGGACTAGGGAAGGATAACAATAATGATGATGATGATTATGTGGGACAGGGAAGGGTAACAATAATAATGATGATGATTATGTGGGACAGGGAAGGGTAACAATAATGATGATGATTATGTGGGACAGGGAAGGGTAACAATAATGATTATTATTATGTGGGACTAGGGAAGGATAACAATAATGATGATGATGTGGGACAGGGAAGTGCAACAATAATGATGATGATTATTATGTGGGACAGGGAAGGGTAACAATAATGATGATGATGATTATGTGGGACAGGGAAGGGTAACAATAATGATGATGATGATTATGTGGGACAGGGAAGGGTAACAATAATGATGATGATTATTATGTGGGACAGTGAAGGGCAACAATAATGATGATTATTATGTGAGACATGGAAGGGCAACAATAATGATTATTATGTGGGACAGGGAAGGGTAACAATAATAATGATGATTATTATGTGGGACAGGGAAGAGTAACAATAATGATGATGATTATGTGGGACTAGGGAAGGATAACAATAATGACGATTATTAAGTGGGACAGGGAAGGGTAACAATAATGATGATGATGATTATGTGAACAGGGAAGTGCAACAATAATAATGATGATGATTATGTGGAACAGGGAAGAGTAACAATAATGATTATTATTATGTGGGACTAGGGAAGGATAACAATAATGATGATGATGATTATGTGGGACAGGGAAGGGTAACAATAATGATGATGATTATTATGTGGGACAGGGAAGTGCAACAATAATGATGATAATTATTAAGTGGGACAGGGAAGGGTAACAATAATGATGATGATGATTATGTGGGACAGGGAAGGGTAACAATAATAATGATGATGATTATGTGGGACAGGGAAGGGTAACAATAATGATGATTATTATGTGGGACTAGGGAAGGATAACAATAATGATGATGATTATTATGTGGGACAGGGAAGGGTAACAATAATGATGATGATTATTATGTGGGACTAGGGAAGGATAACAATAATGATGATGATTATTATGTGAGGAGGTGAAGAGCAACAACAATGTTGATGATTATTATGTGGGACAGGGATTCATTACTGCCATCAAATATTGTAAAGGGAAAGGTAGAGGTAGTCTAAAATCAGAAAATGCCATAGGGGAAAAAAGTGTCAGAGACTTCACCATACCATGTCCAGCTTTTTTGTGAGGTGGGGAAACTAGTTCCCTTCCTCACTGCCTTTTCCTTCTCAGGTACCCATTTTCAGCTGGGTAAACTGTAACGTGATACTACCAGGTTTTAATCCCAGAATCTGGTAACTGTGGCATGAAAGGAAAGTTCTTTAACTGCTTAGCCAGTCAGATGCTCTCAAATATTGTAGGAAGATAATAAAAGCCATATAGATACCTCTACAGTAATCTTTTCTCTTCCAGCCTCCAGGATCATCAGTCCGTTTTCACTGTTGGTTTCTCCTACAGCTCTACGCAGTGCACAAGGTTTCAGAAGGAAGTTCAGCTCACACTGCTGGCTGCTGTCACTTTTGTAACATTCGAACATGTTCTCTCTCACTAAACACCACCGTTTCCCCCAGCGACGTTTGTTGAAGCTACTGAAGATGGACAGGTAACCTGAAGTAGGGAGAACTGTATATTGAAAAAATAATAGAACAGATCTGATTCATATCTTTTCTTTGTTCCAGTGCTGAATAAGGACATTTTCTTTTGTGCTCCTAACAGAGCATAGACCAATCACTTGCAGCCTATGCCAGTAGTCATTTACTCTTGCAGAGGTGGTTTCTGAGACAATTCTTCTTATATGATAAGGTTGCCAGCCACAAGCACAACTTCATATTAGTTGACATGCCTGAGGGTACAGTAGTCCTAGTCTTTCTTTGTCTCATGACAGATCCCCGGGACTTACCCCAGGCAACATCTCTGTATATTTAGATTGGTTAATTGATTAATTGAAAGAAGGTCAGGAGGTGCGAACATTAAAGTCATTATCAGGGGGAAATGTTAGGGCAAAAGTTTAAGACTCCTTGATTACATTTTAACAAGAAATGCTCTATATTATTGTCTTGAAGACATCCTGCACAGTAAGGTTCTTATATTCTGAAATAGCCCTTTCCCAGCTGTAATCTGAGAATTTTCGTATTACTGGGAATTTTCAATTCCCTAGATATCTGACATTTTCTTGTTGGAGCCTTGAACATCTTATATGCATGTCTTCCTTTCATATTATTATCCCACTCTGCTTTCCATTCATCTGTTATTAAATCTTTAATTAAGCTCTTAATCTCTGATTTACTCGTCCCTACATTTATTAGATTTTTATCTAATTTTTACCTAAAAAAAACTGCATTTCATTTGGATGAGCAGATATGTTTGAGCATATTCTTTTTAGTGGTTGTTGCCCTTAGATCTAACAATCTTTGGTTGCCTTTTACAATCTAGCATGTCAGAAAGAAAAATGTCGCATTTAGTTCCCAGGGGTCTTTGAGAAGACAAGGAAAGAAGAGGACTACTGCTCCATGAAGAATATTTTAACCAGGTAACTAATATAAGATTGTACATGAGGCTGGCAACCTCATCACATACAAATAATTGCTAAAAGAAACCACCACTGCAAAAGCACATGAATTCAATGCAGCCGGCTTGCTGCAAGGTGTCCAGATGCAGTAATAGTCCTATGCCCCATTAGGAGCACAAATGGCACATGAATAAATCAATGGCAGAAAACAATTTTTCTCTTGTTTCCAGTTCTGTATCTACGAATTAAAATCCATTGATCCACAGGAGACATGTTTGAATAGCTGAATAGAACTCATATATAATTCAAACTGCTCTAGTTTTGCTGACAATTAATCTGCTTTTCAATATTATTCTCACTTGAGATGAAAGCAGTAGCCTAACAAAAGAGCAGCTTTAGTCTCTTTGGTTCTTAGGGTGTCATAAAACAAAATACAAATAACTGGAACAGGAAATATTCAGAGACATAATATATATATATATTTTTAAACATGATAGAAAATATACTGCTCTATATTTAACTTCAGTATTAACGGTTCTCGTCAAGTGGGGAAGATATTTTTACATGAACATGAATATGCCGTTCACAAACACACATATATGCAGTCGATGTAAACAATATTCTAAATAATTCAAATAAAATGTAATGACTTTGCCATTTCACTACATCGTTCAAAGAACAGAATATAACGATGACTTCTTTTAAAAAACAGTAAGTTATACACAAACAACACAATGAAAGTGACACACAAATAGGACAGTTAAAAGGATGCTAAGATAAAAGGTCAAGGTAAACCCGTAGCAGAAACTGCTGCAGAGGAGTGAAGTGTTAAAGACTGCACCATAGCTGGTCCAGCTTTTTATGAGGTGGGGGTGACCAGTTCCCTTCCTCACTGCCCTTGCCTTCCCTAACTCAAGAGCAGAGTCAGGTATGTATTTACAGCTGGGTAGATTGGATAACCACTGGTGTAAGACAGGGTGATATCCTGTCACTTATCTTTTCATACTCCTCATGGATGGTGTCATGAAAGCATGTAAGGAGAGGACAAGATTCAGTGAGGTACTGGAAGATCAGACAGGTTTGTATTTCAGAGCTGGTATTTGCTGATGATGTTGCCTTGATTGCTACATCAGAGGCCCATCTTCAACCCAACCTGCAAGTCTGAAAGGAAGAGATAGAGAAGAGAGGGATGATCATCAGCAGCTTCAAAACAAAAACCATGGTGATATCACGAGAGGGAAGAAGGCATCAGATTACACTGGGAGAACAAGTCCCGGAGCAGGTCAACCATTTTAAATACCTTGGAGCTGTTATAGACTGGAAGGCAGGTGTCAAAGAAGAGTTGACTACCAGAAGAGCAGCAGCTGGGAGACTTTTTCAGGCAATAAATAGAGAATTCCTTATTAAGAGAAGTTGGCGAGATGATGAAGATGGCTCTAAACTGCTCCACCTATGTTCCAGTCTTGACTGATGGATGCGAGTCATGAGCAAGGACTACAACCCACAAAAGCCAGCTCCTAATTTCAGAAATGAGGTATCTGAAGAATGTGGTTAAAGTAACAAAAACAGACATAGTCCACAACCAGACAATATGGCAAGGCTTCAAAACCCAGCACTTGCAGACCCAAGTAGAACTGTCCCAGCTAAGATGGTTTGGCCATGTTTGCAGAAAGGGAGAAGGTCAGCTACCACTACAATTATGGAACACTGTAAGCCAGGAATCCAGACCTCCAGGACGACCCAGAGTTCGCTGGGAGGACAACATTAGACAATCTCTGAAGGACCAAGGACTAGATTGGAACCAGGCCAGGAGGAAGACAGCTGATAGGATAGTATGGCGCTCTCTCTGGCAAACCTCTACACCCCAGAGTAAAAGAGGAATGACTAAGTAAATAAGTAGTAAGGTTCATCATTCTCTCCCTGCCTCTTTAAATTACACACACACACACACACACAATCACACATGCATGCATGCACACACACACACATGTATATATGGTAGATCTTTTGAGGGCTCAGTGTTACTAAAGTAGATCTCAAAAGCTCCTGGGTTGCCGACCCATGTGATACAGCATTATGTGTAATAAAATAGCAGGCAATTTTCTTTATTCTGACATTTGTTTCATAAAAGCTGGCTAGGAGTGAATAAAGAACAATTTAATAAAAGGGAATGACTGTTAACCACCCTGTAGTTGCTATGTCATCTGGAAGGTGTTGACAATCATGTTTTTTCCAGGATGTTTGCTCCCTTGCATTCTACTGGAAGCTTCCAACATTGCATGTTTGCTCCCTTGCATGTTATAGAAAGCTTCCAACGTTGCATGTTTGCTCCCTTGCATGTTATAGAAAGCTTCCAACGTTGCATGTTTGCTCCTGTGCATGCTTTAGGAAGCTTTCAACATTGCAGAATATGAAAATAATCACTACAGCATTATAAGCAACCACACACATATCCCCCTTACCTTTAATAGCAACATCTACAAAATCATCATCAACAGCTCCCTCCCAGTGCTTCCCTACATCAGCAGCAATTGATTTTGGTGGTAGTGAGAATAAATGTTCAGACGTACTAAATAGAGATGACAAATTGCTGTCTGAAGTTGTCATTTTCTTGCTTCTGGCAAGGTTTCCAGTTGAGTTGGAAGAAGAAACTGAAGGTTTTTCTACAATAGTATCATGGACATCAGTGAAGTCACCAGAGTGCCTGAAGTTTGTACCTGAGTTCTGGTGTGATTTCTTCTTATTTGTTGTCTTCTTTCCTATGTTTTCAAAGAACTGAGTTGCTCGAAAAGCGAAAGAACCCATTCTCATTACCTTGTTTCCTGGAAACAAAAGTTATTTATATAGGAATCAGCTAAATATAGTATTATATCTAGATTAGTGAAGAGAAAAATAATCTCTATACAGAGAGCAAAATATAACAGTGTCTGGGGAGTGAAGAAACCAAACCCAATAATGACAAAAGTTAGAGATGTGACAGTATTTAGATTTTTGTTTTAAACTGATGATGAGAAATATCCCATTCAACCTTGGGAGGGCTATAATTAGGATATATAGTGTTTTCAAGTCCAAATAATATGTTAAATTGCCAATATGCAAGAAAATATATCAAATAGCTATGACACTATCAGAGGAAGAAGTACTAAATAGACTACAATAAGAAAATCCTAAACGTCGGATTCTAAAAGTGGAAAGGATATCAAAGAGATTAGAAAATGCAATTATAGTTATAGTTACATTAGCAGGGTGGGTGTCAAGATGGGATTTTGAGAAGGTGCCATGGTTGTATGCTCCTCGGGGCGCAATGTTTGTTGCACACACAAAAACACATAGAAGTAAACCAAAATGTTTAGATTATGATTGTTTAGATACTTGAATCTTAACATAAAGCAAGTAATCTTTAACCCCATGTTGTTCCCGGGGTCTCTCAGCAGACGGAGAAAGACCAGGCCTACTGCTATCTCAGGCATGTCATAAGAGGCAACTAGTATGAGGCTGGCTACCTCATCATGTAGGAGCCGCGGTTGCGCAGTGGTTAGAGCACTGGCTTCCTAGCTCGGTGGTCCATGGTTCGATCCCCAGTTGAGGTGGGAATTTTTAGACCGCAAACGGCTCCGGGTCGACCTACCCTCATGAATTGGGTACCAGAGCAGCTCTGGGAAGGTTAAGGCTGCCTGCGTGATGCTGACAACATCACCCCTAGTGTGCCGATGGTCAAGAAAATATGGGCCTAACACCATATGCCTCAACGGGCGTGTAACGGGATCCTTTCTTTTTTACCTCATCATGTGAGACAAATTTCAACACAAACAACTGTTGCAAAAGCACATGAATGGTTCAATGCAGGAGCCCTGCAAGGGGACAAGCTACAGTGGAGGCCCCATGTTCCATAAGAAACAAACAGGGAAAAAATAAGCAGAGGTCATCTTGAGAAGACTGGAGAGACCAACAGTACCAATGTGTTTTTTAGAGGAGACAACACGTGACAGTGATAAAGCTCGATGAGTAAGTAAATAAATAAATACATTGTGATAGCGTTAATCAATCAATCAATCAATACCTTTTAGCTCCCCGAGGAGCATAGACCTTCAACAAACACATGCCAAGTCTTTCTGTGCTGTGCCATCCGCTCAAGTTCTTTCCATGTTTTCCTCATCATTTTCACCTCTGTATCCAGTTGTCTTCTCCATGTGTTTTTTGGTCTACCTCTGCCTCTCTCTCCCTTTGGATTCCAGAACAAGGACTGCCTTGTAATGCTATCAACAGGTTTCCTCAATGTGTCCTATCCATCACCAGCGCCTTCTTCTCAACTCTTGTTCCACTGGCACTTGTCTGGTTCTTGTCATCAATTCCACATTTGTGACTTTGTCACACCATTCCAGTCCTTCCACTCCTGATAGCGTTAATATCTTCTCCAAATCTTTTAGATTATCATAGCAAGGCTTCTCGTTTTGTTATTTCATTTTCTCCTTTTGATTTTCGCTGATCGCTGAATTTCTTGTACTGATAATTTTTTTCTGGTTTTGAATTTTTCTTGCGTTATTATTTCTCTTCACCAGTGTTGTTATATTTCATATATATTATTTATACGTTGCTGCCCTTCTGATCTGCGTTTCTCATCCTGTTTGTAGTGTCTATAGTATTTTTCTTTAACCTGTCTATGTTTATTGTCCTTGTTGCCTTTTTGTAACTGTGACTGATGCAGGGTGATACCCGAAACGTCCAGTGTTTTCTGTGTACTGTTAATTTGTAAAACTGATTCAATACCGTTTAATTTTTTAATATATATATATTTAAGGTCAGCAAGGAACCATAAGTGATACTCTCAAGTGAGAAGAAAGGCTAAAAGTAATAGTGCTAAGGCAAGTAAGGAACCACAAGTGATACTGCCTAGTGAAAGAAGTGGCCAAAAGTAATGGAAAAAAAAGTCTAGACCAGTGAAGAGATCAACAAAAGTAGTAACATACACTCCCACGGGGGAGTAAAGTGTTAAAGACTTCCATTTAATAGGTCTCAGATTAAAGAGATGGAGTGACCAGTTCCTTTCCTTGCTACCTTCATCTTGCCTAATCAAAATCACAGACACCCATTTACAGCTGGGTAAACAAACAGTAAACAATTTGCCAAATGTGTGAAACTGCCACTATTATAATTATTCCCTAACTGAACATCAACTATGCTAGTCACACAAATGTCGACTGCCATTATTTTGCAATATAAAATATATATTTACCACAACATCGAAGGAAGCCTGCACACTGGCACCTTTAATGCAGTTACTAGTACAATTACTATTCCACAACTGGAAATCGAATCATGGACCACCGAGTTAAGTTACCAGAGCCATTTTTTCCACTCATAAAGGTCATGGACTTGTTTGACCTGAGTGCCTGAAGCAACTGCCTTTGAGGAGGATGAGGTTGAAAATCTTGGACCCTTTCTTAATAGCTGTGAAACATTTTGCACAATGCAACCCAAATCTTCACGCTCATCTGAAGAATGTAACTGAGAACAGCAAGATGCATGATCTTTTGAAGAAAGGTAAAGAAGGTCAAGGATCCCTTTACACGCCCATTGAGGCATATTGGGAATATCGTTTTAGGCCCATATTTTCTTGACCATCGGCACACTAGGGGTGATGTGGTCAGCATCACGCCGGCCACCTTAACCTTCCCAGAGTTGCTCTGGTACCCAATTCATAAGGCTGGGTCAACCCCGGAGCTGTCTGCGGTCTAAAAAATCCCACCACAACTGGAAATCGAACCATGGACCACCGAGCTAGGAAGCCAGAGCACTAGCCACTCATAAAGGTCATGGACAATTTGCAGCATTTCTGAGTAAGACAACTATCATCAAATTATACAGTGTTTTTGGGGAATATGATCAACAGAAGAAATTTCCCAGGAAGTTTAGAAAGCAGGTCTATTTGTAGTCCACATAGATTCAACCCAAGATATTGCTTTTGCAACAAATGGTAGCAAGAATGTAATTTAAGAAACATCTTTACAACATGTGGAATCATACTTGTATTTTGCCAGCAACATTGACAAAGCTGAAGGAACAGAGAGTGATATCAAGAAAAAACAGGCAAACGTTTTTTCTTATGTCCCTTTGAAAAAACATAAGAAACTGCAAAAAATGGCACCTGATCAACAGTTGCGTGAAGTGATATCAAAACAGGACGTTTTTTCTTACTGATCAGAAACTGCGGCACCTGCAGTTTGAAGGAGTATGTTGAAAATCTCGGATGTAGAAATTTTTCAGAAACTGAAATGTTTTGCAGAATGCAATCCAAATCTTCACAAGCATCTGAAGAGTGTAACTAAGAAGAACAAGATGCATGATCCTCCAAAGATAGGTAAAGGATCCCGTTACACGCCCATTGAGGCATATTGGGAATATGGTGATAGGCCCATATTTTCTTGACCATCGGCACACTAGGGGTGATGTGGTCAGCATCACGCCGGCCGCCTTAACCTTCCCAGAGTTGCTCTGGTACCCAATTGGGGCTGGGTCAACCCAGGAGCCGTTTGCGGCCTAAAAAAATCCCACCTCTTTTGGGGATCGAACCATAGACCACTGAGCTAGGAAGCAAGTGCACTAACCACTAGGCTACCGCTTCGAAGATAAGTCATGGAAAATGTGCAGACTTTTTCAGTAAGACCAGAATCAACAAAATATTCAGTGTTTTTGAGGAAATATGGTCAAAGAAGACATTTTCCAGGAAGTATAGGGGACAGGCAGTCGGCATCTGTGGCCTAATGGATATGAACGCAGTTTCATAATCCAGATATACCAGGTTCGAAACCTGCTGCAGGCGGTTTGGTAGCAGATCGCTTTGTGTGGATTTTTAACAACGGTATAAGCGCCGTACCGTTCAGAAAGCAATGGCAAACTACTGAATGAAAAAATTGCCTAGAAAAATCACAAACAGCCAATAAAAGTTGGGGTTGATTGCCACGTCCTGTAAAGGATAAGCAACTAACTTTTTTTTATAGGGGACAGGTTTATTTTCGTACAAACAGATTCAATCCAAAGTGTTGGTGGGCATGGTCAGTGTACAACTGATGTCTGAATAGTTCTTGATGAAAAGACCAAAGAGGAACATCTTGTGACTCTTGATCCTTCCAGTGGTAAGAATCATACATACATCTTGGCAGCAATAAAGACAAATTTCCTACAGGAAATTTCTTGGCAACGATTTTACCAAGGCTATCAGTGGATATCTCCTCAGGATATCATTAGGCTTTGTTACTTCATTTTATATTTTGACTGTTGTTATATTTCTTGACTTAATACACTGTTTTGCTTGTTTCGTATTTTTTGTATTTTTTTTATCTTTTTCTATCATACAACATATCGTTTTTTAATATTCATTTTCCCATGTGTTTACAGTGTCCATTGCTTTTGTCTGTTGACCTGTCTATATTTATCTGTGTCGCCTGTTTGTGACTGTGGCTGACGAAGGGCGAATCACAAAATGTCCGGTGTTTCTTGTATATGTTTGTTTGTAAAACTGATTTCATACCATTTAAAACAAAAAAATGCATATATTACTTTCATTATCAGTTTTACAGCAGCCCCCTTACTTTCTATAAATTTGGAGGTACAGACAATGATATATCAAGTTAAGAAAATTAAAGTCAAGAGGAACTTTCACTGCATTGGGAAATACATGAAATCAAAAGAAATCCAACACAAAAACAGAATGTTTAATTTAAATGTCAAGTCAATCCTATTGTATGTTTCTAAACACAGAGAACTTAAAAAAAAAAGACAGCCAAGTTAGACTTCATAACTGGGTGCTTGCATGACAAGATCACCAATGTGGAATTTATGACAAGAATCAGACAGATGCCGGTGGAACAAGAGATGAAAAGAAGAATATGAATACAACATACAGTGCGAAAACCTGTTAATAACATAACAAGGCAGTCCTTGTTCTGAGATCCCTAGAGTAGGGAGGTACAGTAAGACTGAAAAATACATACATAAGAGAACTGGAGACAGAAATGAAAGGAGACATGAAGAGCCCTTGAGTGTTGGAAATCATAACTTTTTAAAAACCTCAGTATGAGTCCCACCTTCTGGCATCTTTTCTGAAGAAAACAACCAATGCTACATGTGAAATATATCACATATTACATACATTACAATGCAAATCGTAAATAAAAATGCAGCCAAAACTCCCTTGCTTAGAACACTGAGTTCTAAAAACAGAATGAACCAAACCATAAAGCTCTAATTTATGCTACCAACTTACCTTTCAGCTTAAGTTTGGAGTTATCCTCCCCTGTACCTTCACTTCCAGTTGACAGATTGGAATTGGATTCCTGTAAGTCAGTCTGAGAACAAATTTGAGGTAAATGTATGTGCTAATGTCAGTTAGTTACCATCTAGAATAATGTAGAATATATCTCAAAAGTTGTCTATTTAAAAAAAAAAAAAAAAAGAAAGACAAAGAAAATATGTATGCTCTGTTGATGTGTCATTAAAAATAATTTTAAAATATGTTTATCTTTTGAGTTTGGTTGATCATATTAGCTACGTGTATTGCGTACATTGTTACACAACAACAATAAAACTTTTATTTCAAGCAACAATACACACAATATATAGTCAATAATACAAAAAGCTGTAAATTAATGTTCTAACAAGGATGGAAAAAAGTTGCAAGACCATAAAAAATAACAATCAATGCTGCACCTTCTCCTTTTCATGTGATAAGATATTAATTAACTGAGATGATAACAGAGTGTACAGTTTCTAATTATTGTTTAAATTACCCTCATCTTTATTATTTTTTCCCCGGCATGTGCCAGCTGTCGCCATCTATATCAAAGTCTATGAATGCTACAGTGACTGAGATTCTTATGAGAGTTAACAGGTAGAGGATGTTCCTCCCTAAGGGTACTTTGCTCTCACTATCATCACTTCCCCTTTTTTTTTACTCCTTATCATGACTCAACACTAAACTCAAAGCTATATGGAGCTAAAGAGGAACTTCAAACAACAGTCAAATTCATCATGAGAACTCGTCTGACGGTGTAAACATCAAAGATGAGATCACAAGAAGAAGAAGGAGAAGACTCCTTATGGAGCGTGGGGCCGCAAAAGCAGCTGAACACCCTGCAGGTAGCATGCATCAAAGAATGCAACATACCCTTGCAGAATTGGTTTCTGTAGCAATTGTCGTGGTTGAGTTAAGGTTGTAGAGTATTTGTCAAGTCAGACAATTGTTGTGAAATCGACAATGAGAGTGAACAGACTGAATTATAGACAACACACAGATAATGTGTAAAATAGGGTGAACTTGAGACAAACCTGGAAAGAGAGATAGCTTTAATGAATCCTCTTCCAGGTTTGTATCAAGTTCACTCTATGTTACACATTATCTGTGTGTTGTCTATAATTCTATCAGTTCACTTTCATTGTTGATTTCACTACAATTGTCTGACTCAACAAATACTCTACAACCCTTAACTCAACCACGACAGCCATGTATTTGACATTATGAGGATGCCAGCCCATGCACGACCTTATATTAGTCAGCTGTTACGACATTCCTGAGGTAGCATTATTCCTGTTCTTTCTTTGTCTTCTTAGAGATCTCCCTCCAGGAACTATTATTCCTGTTCTCATAGTTAAAAAAATAATAAAGTACCTTCCATATTTGGAAGCTAAGAATTGTGGTTGGGGGGCAGGGGGGGGGGGGGGTGTTTACAATCCATTTCACTTTAGCAGTATAAGCATGCAATGCCAACTTATCAGACTGTGTGGACTGTGGGTGTGGAACATGGCAAACCTTAGTCTTCCACAAGAGAACCTAGGATGTTATCGAGTTCACTACTGAGGATAACAATCCTCACAAGTTGCTCAAAACTTTTACTTCCCCACACAAAGATATCACTCTCCCATTTCCACACAAAGATGTCACTCTCTCTTCCCCACACAAAGATGTCACTCTTTCTTTCCCACACAAAGATAATTTTTACCCTCCCTTCCCCACACAAAGATAACTTTCACTCTCCCTTCCCCACACATAGACAGCTATCACTCTCCCTTCAAAACACAAAGATAAACATTCACTTTCCCTTCCCCACACAAAGATAAACATATACTTTCCCTTGCCTACACAAAGATAACTTTCACCATATCTTCCCTACACAAAGATAACTTTCACTTTCCCTTCTCCACACAACAAAGATAAACATATACTTTCCCTTGCCTACACAAAGACATGCCTACAAATTCATATTTATATGATGACTTCATGTGAGCTCCTGTCAGAGTGTTAATTGAGTGCAACAATATTTTATGGAAAATGGCAATCTGAGATATGACCATCAGAAGAAACCCTCCTGTGTGAGGTGTTGTTGGCTTCTTAACAAATTTAAAGGACCCATTTGGGTTTTAAAAAAAAAGGTAGTCCCATATCAGATACTGCCGTGGGGTAATGAAGTGTTAGAGACCTATACTAGGTACTGCATCTAGAGGTGGGGTGACCAGTTCCCTACCTTGCTGCCTTTTCCTTCCCTAATTCAAGAGCGAAATTAGGTACCAATTTACAGCTGTGTAGACTGGAGCGTGTTGATACCATTAATCAAACCTGACACCCCTGCCATAAAAGACCAGCGCTCTAACCACTCTATTAATCAAGGGAAATAGTATTAATGAGGTCTCATTTTCTAACATTTGCATCATCTTCTTCTTCTTCATCAAGTACCATGCTTAGTGGTGTAGGCGATCATGTCTCTCCACTACTTCCTGTCTCCAGTACAATTTATCAATTCTGCTGTTGACTTCTTTCCATGCCACAATATCGAATTGTCCAGTATTTGCTCTCTTTCAGTCTTTGTCTTCCCCTATCTCTTTTTCCTTCAATCATACCAGTTGTTTATGATATATTCCAGCATTCCTCTTCTCATGACACACCCCCCAAAAAAGTGGATTGCTTCTTTCTAACTTGTGAAATAAGTTTCCTTTGCACATTGGCTTCTTTCACGACATCCTCATTACTCATTTAGCCTGTCCATGGTGTTTTTAAAGTTCTTCTGTAAAACCACATCTCTGTGGCCTCTAGTGGCTTCCATACTTGTTCACTAATTTGCATAGCTCAGCAAACAACTGTTATTATGGTCATTTATGCCTGCTATAACTTTCACAATCAAGATCTGTGACGTCATAAGAATTCTACCTCCTGCATAATTTTAAAAAAAAGGTAAAGGTAGTCCAATAGCAGATACTGCCATAGGGGAGTGAAGTGTTAGAGACCTCACTACGCTAGGTACAGCTTTATGTGGTGAGATGACCAGTTCTCTGGCCCCCCTCCATCATATGTTAACCTTTTCATGTTCCACTTCTGCCCTCATGTCAAACTCCTATCATTATCCACTTTTCTGCATCATGTTCCACTCCTCTCCTTCGTGTTCCACTCCTCTCCATCATGTTCCACTCCCCTTCATCATTTTCCACTCCTCCCTATCATGTTCCATCATTTTTATCACAGTGCATTCCTTTCTATCAGGTTGCATGTATCATGGTTAACTCCTCCCTATTATGTTTCATTACACCCTATCATGCTTCACTGCTCTCTGACATGTTCCCCTCCTCTCTATCATTGAGGCAGACCACAGCTCCCACTAGACATGTCATAAGAAGCGACTAAGGTCAGGTTGTGTACGAGACGTCAACCTCTTTATGTAATTGCTACAGAAATCAACTATGTGAGAGCACACTAAATGCGATGGTGTAACCTTCCCCGTTTTTTTTCCTTCTTCTTCTTCGTTCGTCCTGAAAAGGACGTTGGTTGCGTTGTGTCCGTTTACAGCGAAGCTGCGATAATTGCGCCTTTCGGCCGATACATCCGACTTCAGCACGGCATTTTTTGGGACCGGGTCAGCCTTCCCACTTCGATCCCTACTCTCTCAGCCAGACTGCAGTGATGCAGCCTGTTTCCAGGACCACCACTTGGAGGTGGAATAGGGTCTTGGTCAGCTCTGGTTCGCTGACCCTGACGCAAGCAGTCAAGCTATGGGTCGCTGACTGCAAAGAAGGAAAATGTTATGGGACTGGATTCTGGTTTACAAATCAGCCCAGAACAGACGATGAATTATTTGGGAAATATAAACTGCAGAGAAGCCATCACGGGCAGAGGAAAACGGAAACGGATTGTGTCTGCGGTAAAGAGCAGTAATTAAAAGATCGGTAAAATATGAAGTTGAAAAATCTAATAAATTCAAAGCAGAATATTTAAAAAAAGAATAATCATTACCCTTCAATAGTAATACAGGATCCCGTTACACGCCCATTGAGGTATATTATGAATATGGTGTTAGGCCCATATGTTCTTGACCATCGGCGCACTAGGGGTGATGTGGTCAGCATCACGCCAATAGTAATACAGGCTTGCCACAAATTCATGACGAGTATTCCTGCCCTGTGCCATCGCTCTAGGTCTTTCCATCATCATGTAGCATGTCCTTTGCAGAACGTCGCTCTCATCACAGCCCGCCCGAAAGACTCTCGATCTCTAGCCAGCCCTCCTGCCTCCTCCACTGTCATGTTCAAGGTGTCTTCAATGTCCTGTGTCCACCGTCGTCTTGGTTGGCTCCTGCCTCGCCTTCCAGGTACCATCTATGGCAGAGAGGATAGTGTGATTCGCTTGCATAGCTAGGCGGGGTTGTCGCACGGAAGGTCCAGTGTTCAAATCCTGGGTAAGCCACTCATGTCTGTTGTTTTTCTGTTGTCTAGTGTTCTACTTCTTTATTTCTTACGAGTGCCTGAAAACATACCTTTATGTTTGTTTCATATTAATTGGCGTTTAATGTGGCCAAAATATTTCAGTTTCCGGGACATGATATTGTTTATGAGCCAGTTTTCCTCGATGTTCTAGGACTTTTCATTTCTTCTTTATCCCTTTTTTTTTTTCTATAACCAGCGGCACTCGAGCTTTCCAGCTCTTTCGGCCCAATGACATGTCATTGCGAGGCTGGGGGGTCAGTGGACTTTCCTTCCAACCCGGTCAGGAGCTTCGCTCCTTCCCATCCACACGGGATTTATGTGCAGGAGCCGTTCAGGTTATTCAGTCAAATTTCCGGTCGTAAACATTTCTTCAAACGCCGACGGCCGGGTTTGAACCATGAACACCTGGTCGCCAGTACAACGTTGTAGCCATTACACCAGCGCGGCTCCCAACTCTTATGTCTCCAATTATCATCTCTGGTCTTCCTCGACCTTTCTTACCGTCGGGAAATTCAGAAAAAGGACTGCTTTGTAAAGCCATCAGTAGGTTTCCTCGGTGTGTGTCCTATCCATCGTCAGCGTCTTTCTCTCATTACTTATTCCACTGGCACTTGTCATCAGTTCCACATCGGTGCGTACATTCGCCTTACCACTGCTATATACAAGTAGTTTACACGAAGCTGGGACGATAAATGAGGATGCGGCCACGCGTCTGCCCAGAGATAAATAAAGATTGAACCATACACGTACTCAATTCTCCATCAGAAACGGACTCCTGGTGAGAAACAATAGCTGAGCTGTCGAGTTAACGAGCTAGGCCTGAAGAGAGAATTAACCATCTACGAGTGGCCCACAGTCAGAACTGTCATTCGCATGAACGTTACAATAATGACACGATTAGTGGTCAATTAGTGGCACTGCGGTACACGGCTGCTATCATATGTCAGGTGTGGTTTGAGCATTTAATAATATATGAGGTCACGGGAATACATTAAAACACTTCGTCGATCACATTATGAAAAGGTCAGTGCTACAAAGAATTGGATTGTCTGTGCTTGGAGGGGTACAAGAACGCATGAGAGAGAAGTACTGCTTGTTGTCCATACAACTATCATAAAGAAATAGCCCCTTGTAGTTCTCTAATATAAGATGGTGCATGGCGTTGGCATCATCATCATGTAAAACAAATTACTACAGAAACCATCGCCTCAATAGCATGTGAATGCGTTGTGCAGTCTTCCTGCAAAAAGGGGAGTGGGGACCAGGGGCAGCTGCAGTCTTGACTCTATGCTCCATAGGAGATCGAAAAAACAAACACAAATAGGAAATATGAAAAAGAATACTGCTGGAGTAAGAAGGAATATGCCTTCACACTAGGTCAGATGGCCGTCTGTTTAATCTTTCAAGGCTGAAGGCAAAAACAAAAATCAGAAGGGTCACTATAAGAGACTTGTTGTTTGCTGATGATGCTGCAGTCGTCACTCAAAGCCAACATGAGCTTCAGAGCTTGATGAATCGCTTCACCCAAGCATGCAAGGACTTTGGCCTCACAATAAGTCTAAAGAAAACGAATGTGCTGAGTCAGGATGTGGGTGCTGCACCAGTTATCATTATCGATAACTATGAATTGGCAGTGGTGCACCACTTTACATACCTAGGGTCTACCATCAATGACAAACTCTCACTGGACACATAAATTGACAGCCGCATTGGCAAAGCTGCAGCTACCTTTGCCCGCCTCACAACGCGTGTTTGGGGAAACTCCAAACTCACAACGAAGACCAAAGCTGCGGTATATAACGCTTGCGTCACCAGCACACTCCTATATGGCAGCGAGACCTGGACAACCTATGCTAAGCAAGAAAGAAGGCTCAATACCTTCGATTTAGGTGTCTACGCCACATCCTCGGCATCTCATGGAAAGATAAAATGACAAATGTCGAGGTGTTGCCACGTGCAGGCCTTCAAAGCATGTATACACTGCTCAGACAGCGCAGACTACGCTGGCTTGGTCATGTCCGCCGCATGGAAGATGGTCGCATCCTGAATGATTTCTTCTACGGACAATTAGCAGATGGCAAGAGAACAGTAGGGCGACCACAGCTGAGGTTCAAAGATGTGTGCAAGAGAGATATGAGGGCACTGGACATGGATCCAGCAACATGGGAGGATGAAGCTGCCGATCGCACTAAGCGGCGATGCTATTTACGGCACCACCTCAGATTGGGTTAAAAGAAGCTCACACAACAAGCAGAAGAGAGGCGAAAACGTCGAAAGGAGCACCAGGAAAATAAGCAGCTGAGGGCTGTCACATCAGGGGCGCATTCCCATAGTCAGTTATGACTGAAGGGGCTATTATTATTATTATAAGAAGGGTCTTAGAGCCATTCAGCAGGACTGACTTGACATTTGAGTTGAATAGTCACAAATGTGGAATTGATGACAAGAACCAAACAAGTGCCAGTGGAACAAGAGTTGAGAAGAAGATGCTGGCGATGGATAGGACACACATTGAGGAAACCTGCTGATAGCATTATAAGGCAGTCCTTGTTCTGGAATCCACAGGGAAAGAGAGGCAGAGGTAGACCAAAAAACACACGGAGAAGAGAACTGGAAACAGAGGTGAAAATGATGAGGAAAACATGGAAAGAACTTGAGCGGATGACACAGGACAGGAAGACTTGGCATGTGTTTGTTGATGGCCTATGCTCCTTGGGGAGCTAAAGGGTATTGATTGAAGAAGGGTCTAGGAATACAACCCCTTTAGTACCTGGGAGTCTCTGGTGAGACAGAAAGAATATGACTAGGAATCGTCAATCATATCGTAAGAGGCGACATTTATGATTCTGTGAATGGGGCTGGCAATCTCATCATGTCATATAAACCGCTACATAAACCAGCACTGTAAGACCACGTGACCCCTTTTGGTGCGAGCTTCCTATAAGGGATCGTATGACTGACAGAGTGGTTAGAGCATTGGTCTCTCGCGGGCAAAGATGCCGGGTTCGAATCACGGAAACGACACGCTCCAGTCTACCCAGCTGTAAATGGGTACCTGACTCTGTTCTATGAGTTAGGGAAGGAAATGGCAGCAAGGAAGGGAACTGGTCACCCCCACCTCCCGATGCTGGACCTAGTATGGTGAAGTCTCTAACATTCCCCTGCCGCAGTATCTGCTATGGGACCTCATTGACCTTGTCCTATAAGGTGATCAGCTACAGGGGTGACCTTCATGCTCCGCGGGTAGCTAAAAGGGAGATGATGATGCGGAAGAAGGAACATAAGACTTCCAAGACTGACGGATTCTATTAGCACTAGAAAAAAAAAGGAAAGACTGAATAAGCGAATGAAAAAAAAAAGAAAAAAAAAAAAGAGAATGCTATTGCTAGCGGGCTGATTACAGCAGCCCAGGTGATTTCCAGCGCTCTATCCCCGTGAGCAAGGTCTGTGACTGTGGGCGGATATTCTAACCCCGGGGCAATTGGTCTGTCAACGTGTGACAGAGTGGAGAGGTCATCCGGCAACTACTTCAAAGGAAATGTGGCTGTCGTTTCTACATTAACATTACGGCGTAATAATGAACGTTTCTCCATCATGCGTTATATCCCTGTTGAGTCAAGACCTTTACCTATTTCACACCAAGCCTTTCTATCTTGTGCCATCAGTTTCAAATATTTCCATGCTTTCTTTATCCCGTTTAAGTGCGTTTGTTTCAATTTCCTTTCTCCACACGATTTTTTCAATCTCCCTCTATTTCACTTTACCCTGTGGATTCCAGAATAAAGACGGTCTTGTAATGTTATCAGTGGATCTTCTGAATGTGTGTCTTAAACATCGCATTCGTCATTCCCTCACCTTCAGTTCCATTAGTGACTGTATGGTTCTTTCCATGACTTTCACTCTAATTCTGCGTTCAGTTTGTAGTCATGCTAACTCTGCAGGCCTATCGCCAGGACGAAGTCCACAATCTTTTCCAGGTCAGCGCGGCAGCCTCATACCTTCTGCTTGAGTTCAGCCCCCCCCCCCCCCCCCCCCCCCCCCCCCCCCCCCCTAGCCAGGTCAGACGTCGTGGGTCATCATGAGTTGGTGATTCCGTCATACTATTTTAATTCTTCTATTCTACGCAAGCATCCATTAATGAGTGCCTGTAGCTTGTTCCTGATTGGTTGCTTTTTTTGTGGTTTCGTGGTAGAAATGTAAAAAAATTACGTTACGTAATTTGTGAACGGCCCCTTATCTTCTTTGCATTTGTAATTGCTATAAGACCTCTTATAAGTATTTCGATTTGGTCGGACATCTGGTTATAGAAGAGCAAGGTTATCGGTAAAAATCTAGGTCGTCGAGCCGTTTTGTCAGGTAACGTAGCCCCACATCAGATACTGCTGTAGGAGGGTGAAGTGTTACAGACTTCCCTATACTAGGTCCAGAATCGACAGGAGGGGTGACCAGTTCCCTTCCTCGCTCTTTTTCCTTCCCTAATTCAAGAGCAAAGTCAGGTACCCATTTGCACCTGGGTACACTGCAGCGTGTCGATACTGTGCATCGAACCTGGTACATTTGCCGGCACTCTAACCACTCTGTAAATCGAACCACTTAATTCCTCAGTTGGATGATATCATTGTTTTCATAATCCAATCTCTAATCAGTTAAGAAGAAAGATACACACCGTAGCTGGAATCCGGGACTTCACAATTTTTAAACTAATGAATCTGCACGCCGAAGAAAACAGGAGAGTTCAAAAATTAGGGCTGGGGGTTATTTTTTAATTATTTATTGAATAATGAAGAATTTAATTATGATTTATACAGCAAGAAAAAAAAAACGAGTTAGATTTACCAAATAATTTAATTTCTGGAGAAATTTGCGTTATCTGAATATCTAACCCCTTAAATTGTCAAAATGTGCGTTACGTAAATTGTGAACTAGGACTGTTTAATACGTCCCTTAGATAGCCCAAGCAACTATCGGAGTCATAAATCGCCGATTAATATATGTTTGTAATACTAAAAGCAATATTAACAATCAATAAGGCATCAGATACTAAATTTACTTCATGCACGAATAAAATTAGTTCTCTATGGTGTATATGGAATACAGATTTTTGTCTAACCTAAGAGAGAAGATAGATGTTAATATAATGTGTGTTAATATGTTGTACTGCGTCTCATTTGTATGGGAAAAGGAACGTTCTAGGCATGCCACAGAGCATTAGTAGACAACCGAATATCAGATTTCTGTTAATGTGCGACAATTAAGTATAACATTCTATCCGAAACAACGAAATCTCTCGAGTGGGGTGGGTAAAGGGGGGTGGCACGCAAATAAAGTGAGTCAATATGAAGCGAATCAGCAGCATATCTAATATAAAAAGAAGGTATTGTTCAGAAATTTAGGGAAACAAACATTTAGGGAGAAACAATATATATATACATGCATTACACGTGAAGTCAGACAATGCTTTAGAGCTGTTGAAGTCAGATAATGTTCTAGAGAAAAATAAACACTTCTGCAAGTTTATAGGTATAGCAAAAAATATGGATTGGACTTTAACAAAAAATAATGTCTTAGTTCAAACAAAAGAATATCAGATGGCGAAGTTTTCTCATGCAAAGTCACACGAAACTATGAGCAGGCAAGTTAGAAACATATCACTGGAGCAGGCATAGAAAGACTCACTCCTCTGAAGGCGAGAACGAGCTGGTCGATGGGCAAGGACCAATTGTAGAAGACACTCTTCCAGTCCCAGCGTGAGAGAGACACAGCTGACGCAGGAAGTGTTGCGCTGGGCGCGGCTCGTTCTTCGTGAACTAGCTGCCCAATTTGGCTGTCAGAGCGATCGCCCTTTGGAGTGTACCGCTCCACTTGCACACAGGGCTCATGGCTATGAATTCTGTACATGGCTCTCTGTCTTCTCCGCAAGATGTCCTTGACAGTTGAGCTGATGGTTCGATCTTTTGCGCTAACACAAAAAGGACTACTATTTCGAGAATGCATGAGAGTTCTTCTCCTTGAATGCCCCGGAGACTTTTCGCTCTGGAAATGCCTAGCACCAAGTGTTCTAGTCATCTGGTTAGAAGGCAACTCAATAGGACTTGATTTAATACTGTCGCAGTCTTCTTCTTTGATAAATAGATCGTCAGGGATATAAGCACCATTGTCAATCTCATCATATTCAAGTTCTGCAGGGGTGTCATCTTTTACGTTCAGCTAAATATGAAGGCAACATCATATTACTTCATGGCTCTCAAAGATGGACAACAACAAAACTCAACAGACTTTCATAAATGGGTGATTGCATTGAACAGAAGATATAGACATGGTATGACAGTATCACCAGTTTGAAAATGATACAAAAACCAGACAGGTGCCTGTGGAGCAAGTGATGAGAAGATGCCGGGCAAGGATAAGGATATACAATGAGGAAACCCATTGATAGCTTTACAAAGCAGTCGTTGTTCTGGGGTCTCAAGGTTAAATGACGTAGAGGGAGGCCAAAAAAAACACAAGGAGAAGACAACTGGAGACATACATGAAAGGGATGAAAAAGACATGGGAAGATCTTGAGCGGATGGCACGTGACAGGAGGACATGGCATGTGACAGGAGGACATGGCACGTGACAGGAGCACATGACATAAATTTGTTGAAGACCTGTGCTCCTTGGAGAGATGATTGATGGGTAATCGTGATGATCATATTACTTGTACATGGTTGGGAACAAAGTACAATTAGCAGCCAATACTTCCAGAGTACGACACAGTACGTTTCTTCAATAATGTGGGGATATTAGAACAGTAATAATTGAATATAATATTAAATAACATAGTAATATGCCCTCATGCAAGTGATAGTTATTTTCGCTACGCTGTACATATTTCAACTTTGCATGTTGTAACATACATACTTCTTTAAATAACAGCAACCTTATAAAACAACTAAGAGTTTGTTATAACTTACAGTGTATGCATATACAACATATGGGAATGCATATTGAGGGATTATAAACAACACATGTATCAGGTGTACTATATATCAGTAATATGAAAAAAACGAATTCCTAAACAGATGAAAATCGATACAATGAAACGAAAATGTGATAGGGTGTAAAAATGAAAAAAAAAATGTATGCATAACTTGTACATAACTGTTCAGGACGACATGTAGGTAGCAGACTATATAATGACAACTAGTAGGTAAACTAAACGTACATTATTTGTTCATGACAATATATTGGTAACTTGTACAGTGAGTATTTCAATTGAAATCTTTAAACACATCTAATGAAATATTTTGATGCATCGGCCTTCACCAAACTTACGCCACGTCTTCCTGTCACGTGCCACCAGCTCAAGGTCCTTCCATGTCTGTCTCCTGTTCTCGTCTCTGTGTGCTCTTTGCTCTTCCTGTACCTCTCTTACCCTGGGGGTTCCAGAACAAGGACTGCCTTGTCATGCCATCAACAAGTTTCCTCAATGTGTGTCCTATCCATGTTCACTGTCTTCTCATCTCTTGCTCCACCTGCTCTTGTCTGGTTCCTGTCATCAGTTTTACATTAGTCATCTAGTCATAGCATTGTAATCCTTCTATTCTATGCAAGCACCCATTTATGAAAGTCTGTAGCTTTTTAGTTACCGTTTTTGTAGCCATCTGTTTAACTACTACTTATTCAGCCACAACATTTTCATCCTTTCTGAGCTCGTTATGAGCAGAGGTTTTGAACCAAATCTCTTCATGCCCTTCTCATGTTAATATGAATTACTTATTATTGAAGTTATGAATGTTTTTATTTGAAAACACTTTGAGAATTATATTATTGCAGGGCAGATGTGTAAAAGGCAAAAATGTCTATTTCTGTACCCTGATGAAATAAAAGATTTTGTTTATTCGTTCGTTCTCGCTCCATGCTTTTGTACATCTTCCTTATCCTCTTATATCAATCTAAAATGTTCTTCTACACTTGTTTTAGAGCCTGTTTCTTTTACCTAGGGAGTTTCAGAACAAGGGTTGTCTTGTAATGTGAGTTAGTGACTTCCTTGTTGCAACTCCTATCCATTTTTGTTGTCTTTTCCTGACTTCATTTATTCACCTGACTAGTTCTTTACTTCATTCTATTCTGGTGATTCTGACATACTATTTGTTGTCCTATCCTGTACAAGCACACACTGGCAAGATCTTGTAACTTTGTCATTACCATATTTTGTTTGTCCTCTATGTTTCTATGTCATTTGACTGGTAAATCTTGAAATTTTATTCAAATGTCAAGTGTTGATAACTTTGATACCAGTTATTTATTCACTGGCATTTCTGGACATCAGCGTGATGCTGACCACATCACCCCTAGTGTGCTGATGGTCAAGAAAATATGGGTCTAACACCATTTTCCCAATATGCCTCAATGGGCATGTAACGGGATCCAATCCACCCAATCCCATTTCTGGACATCATTTATGAATTACAAGTCAACAAGATTTACAGATAACTTTTGTTATTGTTATTGTTGAACAGAATCGATATCATTGCATGCCGGGCGAACCCATAAGTGCTCAGTCTCCCTCAGTGTATGTCGAAGAGTGTGAAGGCTAACTGTTCCTGTAGCTCGCTAGTTATGTACACGACAGATGCATCCTCTCATACGTCCATCTCTGCTAGCCTTACGTTTGATGCCAAATTCCAACAGTCTTAACCTTGATGATTCATCTATTGCAGTGTCGTTCTGTAACAGGCTATCATTAATAACTTTAACATATATTACTTTTTTTTTTTGTTTTAAGTAAAATTTATGGATTTTTTGGATACACATTACTACCATTTTCAGCAAGATTTGTGAATAACTTTGACACAAATTATTTGTTCAGCACGTTTTATGGATGTTTTTGCATTAAAATCAATCAAGAATTACTCTGCCTCTTAAGAATAATAGGCCACTGTTTACTAATTCCACGCCTGTAATCTCTCTGTCACTCTCTAAACTTCTCTCCAAGTGCATCCTCATCTTTCATTTCTTCCACTGTGTCTCCCTTCTTTGTGGTCCTTCATCTACTTTTCTTTTACAATGTCTGAGAAGCTGCCCACTCTGATTGTTGTTAGAGACTCAATTTAAAACCCTGAGCCCCTTCTATTGTTAGGACAACAGCTAAAAAGATGATAGTTTCGTTGCTGTTTCTGACAATGATCCCGTTGATGTTACTATAATGGAATAGTCTTACCTTGCTTCCGTAAGTGGTGGTGTTTGCACTACAGTCAGCATCACAACTAAAACTCCGCGCTAAATGGGTGTGGTACTTGGGTGGACACTGTCCCTTTGAATTACCATTGATGTGCTGTGAATAAAGAAAAATAATAGGACTTCATACCATCCTAGATGTCATATTTTAAAGTGATTCTTCTTTCTTATTTCTAGGTTTTGTACTTCGGTCCATAGGGATGCAAATGAACTCACATTGCTCTCACGTGAATTCCAGGTTTAAACCTCTAACCAAGACCCTAAAACCCCAGCAAGCGGTGCATCCTGGAAAGAGATGATTGACCAATGCTTCATGATTGAGTACCCACATCAGAATGGTCCAACATCCTGATTCTTCCTGTGGTCAAATATGCTGAGAATCCAGTATTGCACATTAAACTTAGAGGAATCACTTGAGCTGCAGACTTTACTACAGCTTTTATCTGGTTGGCTGCATGTAGAAGAATCTCACAATGAATAAATGACAGGCAAGGGAGTAGGACTATAAAGTGGTTCTCAACAGGATGTGGCAATTCCTTGGGAAAGCAGCAGAACCAGAGCACAACCTTTTAGCCCTGCATATTTAGAAAGTTCGTCTGATTGACATTGTGGCTAGAGCACTGGTCTCTCATGGCAAAGGTGTCAGGTTCAAATCACGGTATTGACACACTCCAGTTTACCCAGCTGTAAATGGGTACCCTCGATGCTGAACCTAGGATGGTGAAGTCTCTAACACTTCACTCCCCTACAGCAGTTTCTGCTATGGGACTACGTTTATATTTGGAAAGCCCCCATGGATGGTGGGTTATGCATAATCCACCACCTCCCAAACCTCATCTAGCTTGAAATTAGATGTACGGATCCTTTAAATGCCAGGCCAGGATTGAATACTCAGGGAAAAAAACTGTGGAGTTTTATGACTCCAACTCAACAAATTTCAGAATGGCAGAGGGGCCACAGGAAAAGCCTAGATCTACAGTGTAGATAATACCAAGGAGTCTTCAACTTGGTATTGACTACTAAAGAGCGAGAAGCTCAGCAGCCCTAGTTAAACAACAACAACAACAACAACAACCTCGGTCATTAAAATCATTAGCCAGCAAGCTAGTTTTGTAAACATTCATATACTAGTTACTAGACCAGATGAGTTTCTAGACTTGATGAGTAGTCTATACTAATAGTTCACTACACCAGAAGACTTATTAGATAAGATGAGTTTCTAGACCTGATGAGTTATTAGACTAATAGTTTACTACGCTAGATGAGTTTCTAGACCTGAAGAGTTATTAGACTAATAGTTTATTACACCAGCTGAGTTTCTAGACCTGATGAGTTATTAGACTAATAGTTCACTACACCAGATGAGTTTCTAGACTAATAGTTTACTACACCAGATGAGTTATTAGACTAATAATTTACTACACCAGATGAGTTTCTAGAACTGATGAGTTATTAGACTAATAGTTTACCAAACTATCCATCCCCACTGTTTGGCGGTGAAAAAAATTCTGTTTCGTCATCTGCCTATTCTCCACTCTGATCCTGCTACCAGAGAGTTGTTTCGAGATACGGGACCCCAAGATGCAGCAATAGTGAATGCAGTCAGCGACCCATAGCTTGACTGCTTGCATCAGGACCAGCGAACCAGAGCTGGTCAAGACCGTACTCCACCTCCACGTGGTGGTCCTGGAAACAGTCTGCAGCAGTGCAGTCTGGCTGAGCGAGTACGGATCGAAATGGGAAGGCAAACCCGGTCCCTAAAAAATTACGTGCAGAAGTCGGATGTGTCGACCGAAAGGTGCAGATATCACAGCTTAGGCACAAACAGACACAATGCAACCACCGTCCTTTTTAGGGCGAACGAGGAAGAAGAAGAAGAAGTTTCGAGATACGCCTTTGGTGGCATATCGTAGGGGTCAGAATTTTAGAGATATTCTTGTACACAGTCGCTTGAGAAATACTAGCCCTTCTGTTAAGAACAATTCCTTTGTTGTCTGTATGTTGTCTAGTGTTTTTCTATTTGTAGATGTATTGCCACAAAACCTGGCCAGAACTTTTCTGGGTAATCGTTCTTATACATATTTATAGTCGTATTCTTCAACTCGCTGGAATAAACTGTTAATTGTTGAATATTACAATACAGAATCCGAAACTTTGAAAGATTCTTTGAAGACTTCTGGTTTTAACTACTTTCATTTTTATTTAGCACAAAACTATCATGAGCGACAC
Organism: Oreohelix idahoensis; assembly: GCA_024509875.1. Classification (NCBI taxonomy): domain Eukaryota; kingdom Metazoa; phylum Mollusca; class Gastropoda; order Stylommatophora; family Oreohelicidae; genus Oreohelix; species Oreohelix idahoensis. The sequence continues at coordinate 399,651 of JAMPIV010007040.1, forward strand.
ACTGCTCTAACATAATTTGACATCTTCAATTGAATATCGATTCCTTCCTTCGATATTTTATTTATAAATAATTCCACATATCTGTAAATTTCTTCATCCTATTAAGAATAATATCTTCGTGCTTTTATAGCATAATAATAATTTCGTCCATTTGCTTTATTCTTCCCAATCCTTCTTGACATATTGTACTTTCCATCAATGTCCATCTTATTAAAATTCGGTGCCTTCGTGCACACTTTCTTTTAGTCGGCAATTACATATATTCCTTAAATGTTCATAGCTTTATATGCAGGTTATGCTGACCTTGACATGTCGCTCAATACATACTTCTGTGGATTACATATATCCTGAAGAAATGTGTTTGTCCCATACTGAATTATAATCTCACTTGATTTATTATTCGAAATCTAGACTCTTCAATTGTCGCATAGAGATTATGATCAATAAATTTTCTATATTCTCTTCTTTTTCTACCCGTGTCCTTTACTTTATTATCGCTCTTTTATCCTTTTCCTGTATTTTTCGCATTCGTTCGTTTGCGAAAAATATTTTCTTTCCCATTCTCACTTTAAAAAAAAACCGTTTTCTTATTCTCATACTGATAAAACACGCCATTCTATTACGTAGATGTCAGTTCCATGTAAGGACTAGAACAAACTAAACCTGTGAAAATTCCATCCTATCTCAGACATAGGAGCATACCTTTTTTCGGCTAGCGATTTCCACCTTTACAAGAACAATATTCCACCTACACAACGTTTTCTTCTTTCTTTCTACTCCTCTTTTCTCGACGCGTGAGCGTGTTATAACCGACACTGCAAATGGCGCAGTAATGAGACCTTTTGTGTCTTGTATTTATCCCCCCCCTTTTTTTCCTCTGTCAACGCAACTCTGGGCCAGTTTCTTACAGTGATTGTTAAGAACGGCTGAAAAGTGGCAGTTAATGACGATGAATTCTGGATATGTGTAAAAGTTGTTAATGAGAAGGGGAGAAGATCAGGGCGTAGCTCTGTTATTACCGTATTTTTGAAATAACATGGGATCGTTCTTTTGTTCCTGTTATGATATAATAATAAAACTCTAGGGAGTATTGAAACTAGATTTCATATTCTTGTCTGGACTCCCTAAAATCTGCATTAACATATCGAGCCAGGCTAGAAAGAAATATCCTTGTGTATTACTGCCCCTCCGTAGTGAAAAGTGTTCTTTAGTATTCCTCTGAGCAGGCAGTTCAACATTCTTGTCTGTGCCCAAAAAGAGACACCGTATCCTACACTATTATCTCTACTCCAATCTTTACACAATTCCACATTGCGACAATCTGACTCTACCTAGCGCATCCTTCATGTAGCTGTATTAATCTCTACAGCGCGCGTTACCTGTGGCGCACCGGACCACCCAGAGGGCTGCGGATATTCAACGCTCAGCCCGAGGCCCAACCCAGAGCCAGTAACATATATATACAGCAATTCAATATCTCTAACGCATACTCCTTAGTCATATTTCGCGTTGACAGTGTGTTTCTCTTAAAGTCTGTTAAATCTTACACACACTCAGTCCACATCCACTTTATCACACACAATACCACCCTAACAAATTCAAACTCACAGCATCCTTCCAAGTACTCTCTCTATTGCTAAGCACAACATCCCACGAATCTGTAATTTCAAAATTCATAGTTATCCGTCTCTCTTCTCAGCTGCATAGGAAAGACCAACAACCACTAGACAACTTTAATACATTAATCACTCTAGCTTCTAAACCCATCCAATCACATCCTCTCGAGCTGACTTCCCAATACAGCCCCCCTACCATCCCTATGCAAATAAACCTTTTCATAACTCTTCTACACAAGCACTACGCCCTCACACCTGTTGGGAGGGATGGGAGGGGGGGCAAAGAGTGGGGGGGGGGGGGGGGGGGGGGGGGAGGGGGGTGGGGCCCCCAATAATATTTTAAAATTAAACTTTATAACTGAAATGCGTTACATCAAAGGTGAGTATTGAACCGTGATAAACGTATGGATTCCTATTCATGGTTGATGTGATTTTATGTTATACAGTAAAAAAAAAAAATAGACAACTTATTCACGGGAAGTTTTAAAATGATAAGGTCAAGCTGTAGGAAACGCTTGCAAGTTTAAAATGTAGGTTAATAATGATACATAGATGTATAATTTATTTTAAATGTGTATTTTTTTTTTTTTTTTTTTTTTTTTTTTTTCCCTCTAATTTTGGGTAGTGAAGGGAAACTGGGGTTAAAATTACGAACCCAAACTTTTTGCCGACCCAGAGAGCGTTAAAGTACTGATAAGTAAATCTGATAAGTCCTGTAAAGAAGTAAAAAACACAATTTTTTCCATAAAGAAGACTATGCGATTTAAAATCTTTACAATAACTTTAAAGATTTTAAAATGAAATAATAAAAAACTAATAACAAATAACTATAACTCTAACTAACTGAACTAAATAAATCTTAAACTAAAACCTGCGCCTATAGTATGAACTGCTTGGCTCACTGAGCGACGCGACAACCGAAGCCCCAGATTAAAATTTTCCTGATAAAAGAACCACAAGTACATTAAGCCCGTTGGCCCAAGTAATCATAGATTACACACCTTAAAACTTTTATATTTCCGAAACAATTTTTATTTTACTCATTGTGGAGTGAACACCCCACCGAACTATCCGACTTTAAAATATAAAACCTTTTATGAATCGAATACACGAGCTAAGTTCCGAACCAAAAAGGGCTCCCGATCAGACCAATTCAGTTCCTACGTAGGTTCGGCCAAACACCTCCAATCCCCGTGATTTTCTGATCCGGTACAAGTCTGTGAGACCATTCCAGAGCCTGTGAAAGGCCCGTCATTCGAGGGAAGCCCCCCATCCCCCCCCACCAGCACCCCCGCTTGAAAACTAATTCAATTCTTACCTGAACTAACTGATACAAAGATAAAGTGACACTAACGTTAACAAAAATCTTGATAAACAAAAATCATCGCCCTGAATGAGGTGAGGTAAGCTGCTCCCCAACCTCCCCCCGCCCTAAAACCCAACAACAACTCCCGACAAATCCCCAGCGGCCACCAAATTTGCGGATTCTCGAAAACCAAGATCTGCAGGGAGCTGGGCTATCCGCATTCATTAAACAGATAAAACAATCAGCATTGTGTCCAATAACGTGTTCGCCAGTACGATCAAACAACACAAGCTAATATGGGTAGTAAGAAAGTGGAGACCTCTAGCAATACGACAGCGCACAAATGGGCACCCTGACAATTGAATGAAACCCTGCGAGAGAAAAGCATCGAACCAGTTACTTCTTTTCTATTTATTATGTTATACACCACAATTTCATCTCATGCACTTGTCCACCCACTTTTGTAATTATCATTTATGCAATTTTTGTTGTTATGCAAACAAAAGATATAACCTTTTCCCTAGGCATAGTATTAGAGATCATAACTAGATATCTAAGTTCCCTGTCATACGACCGTTTAAAAAGGGGAAAATACCATTAATTAACCCGCTAATGTTATCCTTGAAATTCCTTAGGGCTTATCACTTTCTCTAACAGGACTGTGTCATACAACCTTGAGGATTAAGATCATATACTGTGGTGTCTATAATCAGGAAGAAATTCATTGTATTTTATGACTATGTTGTAATATGTATATTCTATTGATGAAGAATATTATGTGTTTGTGAAGAATGAAATTTTTAGATGATAATTAAAATTTCTCTGAACTAATCACGATCAGAGCGCGTTATGGTGTCAAGAGAGGAGATAGCTTCGTTTATCCAAATTATCAGTAATGCGATCACTTTTAATATACATGTTTTTTTTTTTTTTTCTTTTTTTTTTTTTTTGATTTTTGTTCTTTTCTTTTTTTTTCCCACGTCTGACTGTGGCGTGCTTTGTCGTCCCTATTTTTGTGTGTGCACGTTGAGGTTGTACGTCATCAAATACATTAATAATAAGGTAGTCAAGCTGACTGGTCCTGACTCCTCAGATCTGTTGGTAGAAGATAGGACTAAAAGAGAGAAAATACTCACAGATTTCAGAGACAAGCCTCTATTGATTTGTCTACCCATATCTCACACTGCAGTGAAATCTATTTCTGTTATTTATCTCGTCATCCGCACGGTTGCAATCACGTATCCTAATCTAAAACTAAAATCAGAATGTACCAAACCCCAGTCTTCAAATTTCCCCTACAAAAATACTAACGACACTCAATAACATTATATAAGAAGTAGAATCTCTACCAAAATCACCTAGTCCAATGGACTTTACTCACAAAACATAGCCCGAACGACATGCTGTTGAATACGTCAGAAACGTAACTATGAACCCTTTTTTCGTCCATGCAGTCGATGCAAACGCTACAACAGCAAACCGTGCTTAAGTCCAAAAGTTAAATTACTAAAAGTTTTTTGTGTTTTGGTGAGGACACAACTCATTGTGGCACAGCTGAGGATGTCTTAGTTCTCCAAATATAATCAACATTTTCAAGATCGCGAGCTTAGTTCGCCCCATGTGCGTCATCCTATCCTCAAACACCTTATCGCACACTTTGGTACTAAACCGATCAAAACACCATAATTGATAAGTAGCAGCTGATCCGCCATAGATATTTCAAGATGCAGAGCTGTCTGTCCTTTTCCGTATATTGTAACCTCAAACTCATGAAGAACATTACTTTTTTCTGAAAGGAAGAATTTTCAATAGAGGATTCATTCACCGTGCATAATCCATAAACATTGGATTTAAGTGCTAGTTCTTAAAAAATGCTATCTGTGTTGCAGAGGTTGGCATTACCTATAGATGGTGAAACTGGCCAGGACGTATTTTGTGGTAGTCAACAAGGAGGTTTTCATGAGCAACTTAAATACATAAACATGTGGCAATAAAAGAACCTACTACATCAGAAAACCTTACAAAACATGATACAGACTACCCGGGTGTTGGGCTCATTCTGTCATTTTAACCAGACCTGAAACCATTACATGTAAGTTTCTGATATAGAGTATTACTGCTGCCCACCATATCTTGTGTTGGGAGATGACTGAAAATCACTTTTCCTTGGAAAATCGACATCATCCTTCAAATGGTTTGTCCTATCTCATCTCCTCCCGATCTCCCAACGGCCCAAAATGGGTCCAGCAATCATTTTGCATGAATTCAAGTGGCCTCTTCTTTATTTATTCTGTCGAATATATTCGCGGATCTATCTTTATCTTTTTATAGTAGTTTTTTGTTTATAGTATTAGTTTCGTTTTGGTATCCTTTGTGTGTGGTGTCTTTTGTATTTGCCACTATCTGTTGCCCCGCTGCTCATCTATAACGACACCTTACCTGGACGTTACTAAAGAGGAGAAGCGAATCTTCTCTCTTTTTCTTATTCCAATTTTATTCGCCACGGATTTAGCCTACTTAGTATCCTGGAATCATGGGGATTTCAGCAGTTTTTGGAGTTTAATTCCTTTTGAGTTTCGTTTGAATTTATTTATTACTAATTACTTTCTTGTTTTTCAGATATATTCTTTCTGATTTTGCGATTTCTTTACGTTTATTTTGTTCTTTTTTTTTTTTTTTTTTTCTTCACTCAATTCAACCTGTGTTATGTTTTAATTTTCATCTGCTTGTATCATCGTCGGCTCTTTTTTGTATATGTTTTCTTCATCATCAGTGTTTGTTAGTAAACTTTCATTTGACCTGTAATGTAATTCTCCATCCTTTGTCACCTGTTTGGTAAACGTGTTGAGGCTTGACGAAAGGTGAAACCCCCGAAAACTTTCTGTTGTTTTTTCCTAGTGTACTGTTTAACTATGTAAAGTTTTGAATTTCATACGCATTTTATTTTTTTATAATATTTATATAATTGTTTACCAAACCAGATAGTTTCTATCTATCTATCTAGAAACTAATAGTTTTTTAACACTACAAGAACATAATACCAAGACGAAGGCCCAGATGAGTTTTCTTTCGTAGAACTGATGAATTTTATTAGACTAATAGTTTTACCAAACCAGATGAGTTTCATCAAACCTCATGAGTAGCTATACTAATAGTTTAAAAATACTACAATACTCCCTATAAAATAACTAATGAGTATGTTACTACAACCATAATGAGGTTTCCGTTCCATAAGAATTGATGGAGGTTATTAACTAATAGTTTACCAAACAAGATCAGTTTCTAGACTAATAGTTTACTACACCAGATGACTTTCTAGACCTGATGAAGTAAGACCAGCTGAGCCACTGGACTGGGTGAATTAAGTGAGTTACTAGAACAGGTAGGCTGCCAAATGAGGGGACCTGCTAACTAAAGTGACCAATTAGACATGTGAGTTACTAGGCATAATTCCAACACAAAAAAATAAAATAACATACCTCCATCCACAGGAGAGCCCACTCTTTAAAATCCACAGAAAATGAATGATATTCTCCATTGGGATGCGTCATCTTCACCTCAAATCCTCTATCTTTCTTGTTCTTGCCTTCCCCTCTCTCTAGATCAACCATTTCTTCCCTGAAAGATTCACTATACCATTCCTCCCCCCTCTTGAAGCCGCACAAGAACCTATTAAGAAGGAGGTTGAATCTACTCTAACTGATACACACTCCCGTACTCTCTCAAACGGTGTCACCTGTCAGATGACCAATCTCCTCCCAGTACAGATGGCATGTACAGAGTCCTCAACACATTGCTATCCCCCAACTCAAATACTCCTAAGCAACCAATTTACCTTCCCCTCCCCCTTTCTAATCCCCTTGATCCTCTACTACCTATACGATTAACATCAGAGTTTGTCCCCCTACTCAATACAGCTCATCACCGAGATTCCAGTAGTCCCGACTAATTCATCCAAGTTTCTTCATGAAGGGGGCACTAATCATCAATCTCCCCCCCACTCCTCAAACCCTACATATACATTCTCGCAATACCCACTGGATCTTAACTGATCACTAGTGGACTTGCTGACATGTTCCTCTATCACCTTTTGTACTACTTCATCCATATAATCAGCTAGAATTCTACTCACATCACAACATGTGCTTCCTTGCATATGAATAAGTAATAGTTCATCAATTATCCATAATAACTCCTCTCTTTTTAATACATACGCTACCATATCTATCTTCATCAATACCTTAACCTCCTATGTATTCCCACAATACACAATGTGCCATCAGGCCATACTCACAGAAAGTCCACTATTCACAATACAGTGTTAACCCTAATAAGATTTTTTCTAAATCTAAAGGTTCTCCCCTATCTTCACCTGTCAATAGGGAAAGGTAGGGCCTACTGCATATCTAGACCATATAACCCAGATCTCATATCCAATCAAAAAAAAAGAAGATGGAGGAACTCTCTATCTAAGAGCATTATGCCAGATTCTCTTTCGACTAACATAGATTCCCTCCCTCTCTTTCCTCAAACACGGATCCCTCCATAATCACTCCTAGAATAATTAGGCAACATCTTCAAGCTAGACATACATATACAATGTAATCTAAAAAGATTAGCCCCTACCCTCTTGGTCCCCAAGACAAGTAAGGCCTTATAGGACTCCTAATGCTTTTGCATCGTATACTCTAAACAAGAGCAAGAGAAGACCCAAGCTAACCTAATAACTGTATCTAAGTAACAATGGAGAGGTACTCCTCTTTAGGTCGAGAGGAGATACATTCCTTCCCCACTCTAAACTCAGCATTAAACATTTCCTCCTCAATAATACTAAATCCCAAAAGGGTATCACCGAAATCCATCATATCTGTCCTATGCCCTGCAGCCCTTGATAAGGCATGTACCTACTCAGTTTTAGTGCCAACTGTGGCAGTGAGCTGTATGATGCAAAACCGAACTTATTCTGGAAGAACTCAGACTCAGCATAAGGGCTAATTGAGATAGCGTGAGGCCTCATCTGTGCAGAACACTCAAGCAGGTAATGGGAATTTTATTCCTTCCGATTATAAAGCAGTAAAACCAACATGCTATTAAGGTAGACATTTCTAATGTAACAGGATTGACATCCTTCTGTATAGTGCTGTGCCATGCTTGTGAAGTAGAACAACTAATACCTCAAGATATGCAAGATGGACAAATTGTAGACACTGTACTAAGAGATATAGGGAGGAAGACAGAGAAGTGACTGACTAAGAACTAGTGCAGATACTACATATAGGTGTCATCTCTATCTCTCTTACTAACTCTCTTCTTAAGTTTTTTGTAAGTCTGGTAAGTAAGTTTTATTTTTTTTTTTTTTTTTTTGCCAGAAGAACGTTCACAGAGTGATATCATCTTATTGGGTACCTCCAAGAAAAGAATAAGTTAGATAAGAGTTTAACGCATATACTCCAGACTCCACAGTGTGAGATCTCTCGAGCTGGGTATAAAACAAACAACTATACTAGATTCTTTTCTCTCCTCTATCCTTAGACTGTCATCATCACCTCCTCCGCCAAACAGCTTCATGAAAAATCTAAGAGGCGCTATAATACTCTTCTTTTCTATACTCCGAATCCAAAATCTTTATATAGGCCTCTACAATTAAGGTACTCTAACGGTAATCTAAACCTTCTTCAATCTCACTTGTATGTAATCATGAAAAAAAACTCTTCTAAATCTTTATCGAACCGATCCCTCCTCCTGAAAATTATTCTAGAGGCTCTCTCCTCTTAAAATACTGCTTTATTAATCAATTACCATAGTCCATTCTCCATTCCCCACATGACAGGGACTAGTCCCCAATAGCTGGGAGAGGTCAACATCACAAAGCCCTCTAAATTAAACAAAAGGCACACAATTGGCACTATAAAAAAAATTCTACATAATATAATCCATACGCCTCTTCGGTTATAATATCTTTGTACAAACTATCTTGCTAAACTTGTACAAACAAAAGAGATGGCAATTCAGGAGACTCACAGGCTTGTGACCAGTAATAGATGACCTTTCAAATAAACAACTAGGACAAGGATGTCGACAGTTTAACACGGGGACAAGGCAAGCAGCTGATTAGCGCGAACGTTAATAATCATAAGGGAGAGTTGGTCTCATTCGGAAGAGTAGAAACTATGAGTTCGGTGTCGATTTATGCTCAGGACCGTCACGTACTAAATAGCCCATAAGTGAATGGATACATCAAAAATTGGGGTGAAAAGGTGTGTGACAGGTGCAAACATGCAGGGTAGAACATTTGAATGGTGACGGTCAATCAGTAATCATCCAAGAAGTGTACACTAGAGGAAGATTGTGTTTGGAAAGGTGAGGAAGTGAAATGAATAGTACAAGATGTATCACTAGCGAGGAAGTAAAAAATCAAGTAAACTATAAAGAGGGAAGAGATAGCAGAAAACGATTCGCAAGCGGTCACCATACCTGGAACTGGGCATCATCAAACGAACAAACCTCTAAATTGCTGAGGAGGGGCGGGGTGAGCGGGGGAAAATTGAAAGCCCACAGTTTGAGTAATTAGCGTGTATCGCGCCATAAAAAAGTACGCCGGTCCTCACTAACAATGTTTATGGTGTGACACATCCATAAACTCACAATAAGATACCGAAGCTGTCGTATCTACCGCCTTGGGGGTCAGCCGGAACAACTTTATCACATAAGGCGGATATTGCATCGCCGAAGACAATGAAGCAAATCTGGCAAGCTAAGGCAAGACGAGGAAACGGTGATCGTGCATAAAAACACCCTAAGGACAGTCTAAAAACCTACATCCTTAGGTATTGAAAGTGGAAAAGACAAAGCCATCCGACCGAATCTCTCGCAGAGTCCCCTTGGTCACGTGATAAAAGATGCCTGGCTGGGCCTACTCAAGATAGCCAAAGACAGTAATGATTTAGCCCCACTGCTTAAAAAAACCACGCGTAGCTGAAAAGCGGATATGACCACGTCGCTGCATGTAAGATCTGCTAGGACACAACTCCCCCGTAGTCCCTCCCACAGAAAAGCAGCCGCTTCTAACTAGACAACACACGATGGTTACGATTTTCAACTAAGGATCGTTGGGGGCGACTCGAAAAGTCTGAGATTCAAAAGATTGTTTATGCTAACCTGAGACATGAGAGCCCAAACATGTTTAGCCCCAGAAATCCACGCAACATACGGTCGTTAGTCGATAGACGCTTAGCTGACTACTCGGAACAAGTGCAAGCTTTTTCTAGGAAGCGCGTACAAACAAACAAAAAAAAACACCATATTGGGTTTTTAACATGAAGCTCTCATACGCACAAAAGAGAAGAGAACCGTGAAAAAGTGCGAGCACCAGCACACCAGAAGAGTAATGGCTAGCAGCTGTAAAAACAGATGTGCTTATGACCGAATAGGAGCTAAGCATTGACCTCCCCATGATAGTCAGTGTAATGACTGAAGGGGCTATTATGTTTAATTAGTTGTAGTATTTGTGTTTCAGAGGGAAGGGTCCTATAGCATAAGAGTGCTTATGCTAACTCGAAAGAATAGAAGAGGAGATCTGTATTAAGAAGAGAGTAAGAAGCAGCCCGAAGATGAAGACTGAGGATCGTGAATCAGATACTTTCCACTCTAGATAGTAAGTTCAAAAAAAAAACTGGGAAAATTTTCCTGAGACAAGGTGCAAAAATAGAGCGCAAAATTGAGATTTAAGAAGTGGTTAAAAATTGAAATTAACAACAGTATTTATATGTTTACAAGTACATATCATATACATTGCTGTCAAGAAAAAGATTACATGCTGCCTGGTACAAAAGAATAATCTTAGGGTAACAACCAAAAAAGAGGAGCTAGATCAGATGTTAGTGAATCCAAATCACTCAAGTACTATCTGATACATAGGTGTACAATCTAGCAAAGAAGTAAAAAACCTGAAAACTTTTATAGCCCAGAGTGTATACCGGGCAGAAAGAACAATGAGCTAAAAATCACAAGACATTAGGAGATAAAGTTTCCAATAGTAAATATTGAAAACAAGAGATCTAAAACACTAAGGGAAGAAGGCCTCAGGAAAGGACTGACTTTAAAGGATGTGTGTAACCGAAAACCACTGGACTGACAAATATCCAGATAATGATTTCAAAAAACACCAGTAATGTGGTATTTCTCAGCTCCTATCGCAGAAAGAAAGTATCGGACAACTAAAATAGCATCCCCGGTATAAACGAACCTAACAAAATGGCAGAACACATAGAAGTTTACGTTAAGGAAGATACGGAAAAAAAAAAAAGGAAAGACGAAAAGAAACAAAAAAAAAAAAAAAATGGTTTAAAGAATATAACGGGCCCCCAGAGGTACACAATAAGTCCAATCAACAGTATATGAGATACCCAGAAAAAAAAAAAAAAAAAAAAAAAACGATGAGCTGACGGATGCAGGCAAGATAAATTGCGAAGAGAGTGCTTGCCCTTGCTCTGGTGGCAGCTTGCTCAAAAAAAAAAGAAAAAAAAAAAAAAAAAAAAAAGAAAAACATTGCTAGTGCAACCAGTACTATGAAAACGGGTAAGACAGCATTGAATAAGAAATGTACAGAAATAAAATTAGTAATAAGAACTGTTTATAAAAAAAACAGAGTAACCAAGAGTAGGATAAGGAATGATAGAAAAATGTAATGAAAAATGTAGTTAGTAAAAACTTTTACAGGAGGAATGTATACGAATTAAATAGAGGAACTAAAGGCAATAGGAAAATTTTTATGAGAGGTCGCCAGTGTGCAGCGCAATTACGGCATTTTTTAGGAGTACTTCAGAGGGAATAAAGATCATCGAACGTAGGCTAGTGGGGTTGAATGATTGGCCCGGATTAGGAAAAGGGCGGGAATGAATTTCTGAAGTGCGCGAGATATAATAATTTCGATATAATTATATATGTACAGGTATGGGTGCGAGTATGGTGCTGTGGGGGGGATGACAAAGTTAGATGGATATCCTAGCAGGGTTCGTATTTTTACGATAAGAAGGTAAAGAAGTTACTCAGAATAGGGATATGAAAAAAACAGGCAGGGGAATCAACTGATTAGTTGTTTTGGGAAGTTGTTATTAGTGAATATAAAGTCATTATAGTCTTAACTGAGCTTAGTTACAGTATAAGAATTTAGTATGCCAGAGGTTCATACACGGTCAAGATGTAGAGGATAGAGATGCTGTATGAGATATAGTGTAGCGTTAGAGTCGAGTCATTGACAGTGGTTGCCTAGAGAGTTAACGAGATTAAAACGAGAGTAAAGAGCAGAGTAAGTTGAGAGTAGAAGGTAGAGCGAGAGAGAGATAGAGAGAGTGATTTCGTTAGAGAGAGAGAGAAAAGAGAGATAAAGGCCAAGTAATAAAGCTACTTAATATTAAAAATTCAATTTAAAATCTTGAAAATATTACAAATGCAAACTGTAGTAAAGCGGCATAGGAAACGTTGCAAATAACTGAAACTGTGAATGGTCGTTAAATGTTGGGTTAGTGTACAAATATTCCATCGACATGTTTATAAAATGGCAGATGGAGTCTATTTTAAATTTTGAATGAGATGTAATATTTTAGTTTTTTGAACAGACTTGGTTACGGTCATTCCCATGCTAAAGAAGCACCGGTGTCATAACTAAGTTTTAAAACTATCGTGTGGTCGAAAGAGGTCCAATTCGAGGTGAATTTTGCATAAGGTCCAAAAGTAGATTGCCACGGATAAAAAAAAAAAAAAAAAATATGAGCTTCTTTTAGGTTACTTTATAACGAAAGAGACATCTCTGCAAGTATGAAGGTGTTCTGCCATGTAAAATTTGATAAACAATGGGGACAGGACGAGATTCTTGGGAAGAAGAATACGGTTTATTAGAGGAAGAACATTCATCTGGTGGGGAAAAAATAGTTTGAGCAACTCTGCCCCTAAGGTTTATCATTCACGGAGCAAATCAAACAAACAATTCGGGCGGTAGATGCGCCCTTTATGTAGGGATTCTAGGCGTTTCAATTTTTTTTCAAAAACGACAAGCTACTGCGACTCCAGATATCATTGAGCAATAAGAATTCTTTTTGGGTGACTTATCAATAGTTTAGTGCATAATAGAATATAATTCTCCTTTAGTGTGGGACATCGGCAAAAATGAGAGGTTTAGATTTTTGAGACTTATGAAACTAAATTAAGGGGTTTGTGAGATCTTGTTTGCGATGAAATACGGGACATGCGGGACGGGGACTTTACCAGCTTAGAGACTGCTCTTTTTTATCGCGTGACCTGACACCCAACAGCTGTGGGAGTCCCATAACTTGCTGTACAGATTACTTTCCCATAAGTCTTCTGCCGTCCTATAATTTAATAATATCGTATTTGGTTGACAGTGCAGAAACATTTGGTGTTTTGTGCGGATGGCTGAGATAATCAAAGTATTGAGTTTGTTTTATATAATGGGACAATACTATTAAGTAGTGCAAAAAGCAGCCAAGCTGGGTACATGATGTCCAGGTGATGCTGCGATGCTCGTAAATGGAGGAAACTGACAGTGAGATTAATGAAATGTAACTGATGCCAGAGCTAAGCTACAAGTTGGACTGTTTACTGAGTGGATCAAGGCGAGGCATCAGCAAAACATAAGACAATGGGGGGTGAGTCGTTCATGTGGCAAAGTGTTTTGACAAGGAAAAGGCAGGAGGATTCATTTGATGAAGATTCTGAAGAAGTGGTGGGTCCCTAGTTAACGAGACCCTGCGGGGCATGACCCATTGTGAAGGGGTGGTGTATATTGGGAGAGAGCATATTAATTAATAAAGTCTCGTGTGTGTTCTGTTTTCAAGGAATGATTTTATGAATGTGATCACTTTTGGATGAAATTTGTACACCGCAAGCTTTTGTATCAGCAACGAGTGGTTAATTGGGTCAAACGCTTTGTAAAGGTCGATTAATAATACTCCAGTTATTTTTTCACAGTTGATATTAGAATGCCAGATTTCAGTAATTTTAGTCAACAAGGATTGACAAGAGTGTTTGGGTCGAAATCCAGATTGGTTTTCATGTATAAGATTGAAGGGTAATCCAGCCTATTAATGACGCAATCACTTCTGTTATAAAATAGGGGAACAACAGAAGTGATTGTGTCATTAATAGGATGGATTACCCTAGGTAAATTTCCGGTGTTATGTGTTGTGGTTCACGCTAATAACCCCTGCCATCGAAGCACTATTTTTTTGTGGTGCTTAGATGGCAGGGAGGAAAGTGTGATTCGCTTCCGTAGCTAGGCGGTGGTGCCGCACGGAAGGTCCTGGGTTCGATTCCTCGGTAAGCCACTCACATCTGTTGTTTTTCTGTTGTCTAGTTTTCTACTTCTTTATTTCTCACGAGTGCCTGAAAACATACCTTTATGTGTGTGTAATATTTATTTACTACAGAAATGTGCCAAGTCTTCAAGAAAGTATGGGAACCAGAAACCACCCTCTACAGCTGGAAGTAAGGGCACCTTACCATTAAGCTATCCAAGAAAGGCTACTTGAATAAATGCAGTAAATGATGAAGTATAACACTTCCAGTAGTACCTGGGAAACATCCTGATCACAGTTCATATAAGACCATGGAAATTTCAGAGAGGAGCAAGCAAGATTATGGATATGATCTTGTATAGATCAGACAGCAACACTAAGAATCATCAAACAGCAGTCAAATGAATGGTAGATGCCCCTATACATCAATTTTATGGACTTTAAAAAAGCAATTGATAGTATGGTCTGCACAGTCATAGTGAAAATACTAAGACACTATAAATCCCTGAAAATATTTTATTAAAATCAATCATTTCCATCAAGAGACAACATATTGAATTGTCAGCAAAGGCAAACTTCTCAGAATCCAGTATTATAGTCTGTGAGGTCAGCCAAGGATGCAGAAATGTTGAGCGATGAGACAGATAACTGAATGAAAGAAAAAATGGAAACATCTATATAAAAAAAAAAAAAACAGGAAGATCTAGATTTTGCAGACCATGGTCACACAGTTGTAGAAATGTGTAGTTTTACTTATCTGAGAAGCAACATCAACAAGAAGGAGAAACAATCCAGGATGTCATTGCCAGGAAATTTAAAGCCAGATTTGCCTTACTGTCTCTGAACAGTTTGGAACTTAGCAGCTATTTCCTGGGAAAAAAAAATTATGCTGTTCAACATAAATGCAAAAAAATCTGTCCGGCTTTATGGCTCAGACATGTGAATTGCCACCGAGAATATCAAATGTAAACTTCACGAACAGAGATGCCTTCATCACAACTTAAGTAGGTCAAGAGACAAAGAAAAAATAGGAATATTGCATCCTCAGGTAATGTCCTACAATGTGCCTAATATGAGATTGTGCATGGGCTGGTGAACTCATCATGAAAAACAAATTGCCATGGAAACTATCACTGCAAGAGCATGTGAATGCTTAGTGCAGGCTTCCTGCAAGGGGACCGGCTACAGTGGTAGCTCCATCCTCCACAAGGATCGCACAAGAAAATGATGTGTGTGTGTGTGTATATATGTTAATTTTAACACAGCTGCTAGTATGTCTCTTGTATAGCCTCAGAAACTAATCTAATGGTTTCCAGCACCTAGTTATTTGTGATGCAACTAACCAAATTACTTTAATGATTAAACAAGCAATTTTTAAAAAACTTACATAGCACAACTTACTTTGGTAGTTGAATGTTCAGTTTGTTGGTTAGGTCCGTGTCAGGCTGCTCATCTTCTTCAAATGACTCATAACTTGTGCTGTCTCCATCACCTACAGGAATAACAGTAAAATACATAAGCACTCTTTTTATAAGAATATATTTTTTTTGCATTGGGGGTGGGGGGGGGGGGGGGGGGGGGGGGGGGGGGGGGGGGGGGGGGGGGGGGGGGGGGGGGGGGGGGGGGGGGGTGGGGGGGGGGGGGGGGGGGGTCCGGGGGGGGGGGTGGGCGGGTGTACAACAAAGAGCCCTACCTTTTAAAACCACTGCCAATTTTTTTTTTTTTTTTTTATTTTTTCAAAATGCCAACCAAGCTAAAACCCCCCAAGCCACCCAAGTAAAATGACACGCAAAATTGGATTTTTTTGACAGTTTTTTTAAGTGCGAGGCGCGTGAAGTAACCCCGACAACTGGTCAAACGTTGGGCTTCCTTTTTTCATGTGGGGGGGGGGTGGGGGAGTAGTGGTTAGAGTCCAACCATCTGGGGTAAGTCTGCAAATCGAGCTTGTAACTTGTGTTGGTCTACATCAACTGTACAGGAAAGTATGGAAAACATGAATTTAGGATGATGCTTTGTTCATGGGGGGTTTTGAGGGGGTGGGGGGGTGGTTTTGGGGTTATTGTTTGGGGTAAAGGCAAAGTAGGCTGGATCGGGGGGGGGGTGGGGGGGCTTTGATTGTTTCAGCAAATTGTTAGGCCAAAATCGTACTAGTTGGCTATGGGTAGCCCTTAAAATTAATCTGGGTAGATGATCTGGAAACTGTTCACTTGTAAGCAGTAATTGTCCATGTAGCCAATGTTAAATTACATGAAAATTCTGTCACGAAACACAGTAAAAATTGGTAGCTAGGCGGTTTGATCATGTGAGGATTGTTAAAAAGTTGCAGAATAAAAAGCGTAAATTGCCTGTTTTATAGAAGACAAACTTTCAAAAAGAAGCTTGGGGATTTTGATGGGGGTGAAAAAACTTTCACTTTTGTAAATTGTAAATCACTCACCATGGAATCCACATACACTGAGCCAATGTAAAAGTTTGTTCATCTTGTTGGCAACTAACTTGGAAAGAAACTAGACAAACTGGGTGACACAAGTTTCCTGGTAAATGCTCTTTGTGGTAACCTCATCTAGCAAGTTTATTTTTAGCGCCAAATCAGCTCCGAGCCCTGTTCCCCCCCCCCCCCCCCGCCCCCCAACCACTAGAGTTATTTGTAAATTGCTTTAATTGTCAACCCAGTTGTAGCAAATTCCAAAACTGTTGTAATGAGGGGGTTGGTGGGGAAACACTTTTCATAAAATAAACCTGACTAAAATTTCATTATGCTTGATGTAAAAAATTTTTATTAGTTTAATTTTAAGCAATTATTTTCATGTGGATTGTCCAGTATTTGCTCTCTGTGTCTTCGTGTATCTCTTTTTCCTTCAATCATACCAGTCGTTTATGATATATTCCAGCTTTGCTCTTCTCATAACATGCCCCAAAAAAGTGGATTGCTTCTTTCTAACTTGTGAAATAAGTTTCCTTTGCGCATTGGCCTCTTTCAGAACATCCTCATTAGGCAGATCATTAGGAGAGGCAAATGGCGCATTCTGGCACAATATTAGCTTGAATAAACAACGACTTTTATGCTCCACAATTACAACAGTACATTGCTTCTTTCTAACTATATATTTAAATAATTTGGCAAAAATCCTGTACCTAAGATATGTACAGCTGTACAAATCTGAAAACAAAAAATACCAGTACAGAATATGGGTAACCTGTACTACTTGGCATGTATGAGAGCATTTATCCACAAACTATATAGGACATTTTAGACAAGGACAGAACAGGGTTAATGCTCCCTCTGACATGCCATTTGAGATGACTAATATAATTTCAGTGAACATTTTGTACTGTTGAGCACTGTCAGCAATTTACTATGTGGGTGGTTTTGACCTGGAATGCTTTGACTTAAATCTATAAAAGCCACATAACTATCATCATCATCACCCCCTCAGCATCCAGGAGCATAAGCCGTCAACACACTTATGCCAAGTCTTCCTGTCCTATGCCATCAGCTCAAGGTCTTCTCCATCAACTTTCAAGTCTGTCTCCAGTTCTCTTCTCCATGTGTTCCCTGGTTTCCCTCTACCTCTCTTACAGTGGGGGTTCCAGAACAAGGACTGCCTTGTAATACTATTTTATTATTATTTTAATATTAATATTTTTTTATATAATATTTTATTAAAATCAATAATTTCCATCAAGAGACAACATATAGAATTGTCAGCAAAGGCAAACTTCTCAGAATCCAGTACTTCAGTCTGTGGGGTCAGACAAGGATGCAGATATGTTGGTTTCAGGACAGGTTTCTCAGACAGGTTTCTCAGACAGGTTTCTCAATGTGTGTCCTAACCATCTCCAGCATCTTCTTCTCATCTCTTGTTCCACTGACACTTGTCTTTTTTCTTGTCGTCAGTTCTTCATTAGTGGTCTTGTCATTCCACATCAAATTCCTCTATTCTATGCAATCGCTCATTTATGAAAGTTTATAGCTTTTTGGTTGTTGCTTTTGTAGTTCTCCATGTTTCAGAGCCGCAAAATAGGACTAACATGACGTTTGACTTGGAGATTCCGATATGATCTCCACATATTTCCTAATGCAATGAAAGCTCCTACAGACTTTTGTATTTATATTTTAATATCATTGCCTGTCCCTCCAACAGTGTCTAAATTTCCGCCAAGGTTTGGTTTTAAGGACTATCTTCATTGCACAAGGATAACTCCATCAGTGCTCAGATTTTCTCCCTTATGTCACACAATGAGGATCTCAGCACAGTGCACAAACTCCATAGCACTGGCGAGAGTCCCAATGTGTGTATAGGAATCACACATTATATAAACATTTTTGTGGTGGGGTGGTTTCTAATTTTTTACATTTTACCAGAGCAGTGGCCTTATGGCCTACTCTTTACAATTTCCAACCACCCTGTGATTTTTAATGTGCGCAACTTGCACATGGATACCTCTACACCTCACGGTAGAAGGGGAATGACTAAGTAAGTAAGTAACTTGCACATGGGACTTCCTATTTTTCCGCCCTTATCAGATGAGCCTAGGCATCTGATCTCACTACCTAGGAGGGAGCATGACATCATTAAGACCACTGGTTCTGAAAAAAATTTTCCATAAATTATATTCCCTCTACTGGGAATCGAACCTGGCACCTTTAGAATTTGAGATGGGTGGCATACCTTTTGCCCCTCCGACCCCGACTGCCAAGGTATATGTGTGATTCTACATCATGTAGTTGCATTTCTTTAAGTGCAATATTGTGCACGGACAAGCTATATCCTAGAATATCTATAATGTACTATTATACTACTAATTTAATTGTTTATTTTAATTCATTAATAGTGAAGTTCACATGGCCACGTAGTGCAATTTTAACACACACAAAATTGTGTGCATTTTTTTATATATGACATTAATGTTCTTGTTATTCAAGGAAGACATGTAAAAAGGCTAAATGTCTATTTTCTTCACCCTGTATAAAATAAAGCTTGTTTGTTTGTTCATGCATTCTCTCTTTCATGAAACATTTGGACAGTTCAATGCCCAGAGATTTGTAACATTCACATGTAAGAATCTCTTATTTTTCCGTATTGGAATGTTAAAAATAAAAAAAAACTCAGATATCAAACCAATCAAAATTATTTTAGTATACAATCATTATCATATATTAAAACAACTGAAACATCCCAATTTCATTCATGTATTCCTCCACCATTTGAGATATCTTGGGCAAACAACCCCGAAAAAAGCTAAAACATTGTTTTTTTTCCGCCATAAATTCAAGTTTTTAGTATATAACCTCAATGTTTTGTATTTTTTTCAGATCATTTTGCTTGTATTAATGACCAATTAAAATTATAACTGATATAATTCTGTTGTTTTTCATTTTGCAAGAAATTATGACAAGTCATCCTGTAGTGTTTGCCCCAAGGGTCTCAGGTGAGACAAAGAAAGAACAGGGCTACTGTACCCTCTGGCATGTAAGTACAAGGTGAGTAATATGAAGTAGTGCATGGAGCTGGCAACCTCAACATGTTAAACAAATAGTTGCAGAAACCACTAGTGTAAAAGTCATGTGACTGCTTGGTGCAGGCTTCCTGCATGGGACCAGCTGTAGTGGTGGCTCCATACTCCATAAGGAGCACAACGGAAAATGATGATGATGATTATGTATATGATTCTAATGTTACACAGTGTAATAACACCCTAGGACAGTGTCAGCTTCCAGGGTTTCATAAAATGTATCCCCAAGTGGTGGGTTAATTTTCAATTTTTCTAGGGGTAAAGATCAATAGTAACAATTGCCAATTTAGCCATCAGACTTCTACTTCTTGGATCCTTAAGGTGACATAAACAATTAGCCATCACGCAATTTTGGTGATCAGCAAACACACTGTCCCCAAGGATTCCCTTCTAATGGACATAGCCAACCCACTGTGTCCAGTCTTTCGTATGCCTCTCTTTTGCCGGGCATAATGATGGTGTGCAAGTTCCTTTTTGCCCAAAACCCGTTTGCACCGTGTTGGCAATGATGGTGTGCATGCCTTTTTGACTGCACCGTGTAAAAAAGGCATGCACACCATCATTGCAGGCAGATGCTAAAACTGGGTTGGCTGTCAGACTAGATAAGATTAAAATCAGATTCTGTGAGTTATCCAGTTTGCATTGTATATTAATAAAACAACTTGTTTTTTCATTAATCTTTGTCCTCTACCCCCATCCTCCTTCCTTCCCCCCCCCCCCCCCCCCCCCCCCCCCCCCCCCCCCCCCCCCCCCCCAAATCCCCCAACAGGGTAACAAGTAGTTCCTGTAAGCTGGAGTAACAACAATGCACCAAGTCTTTGGCAATGTACATTGGTCAAGTCTAGTTGCCGACCACCTGTCCCAGGACTACTGGTTTTGTAACATTATCCTCACCTGAAAGTTCTAGGTCAGAGTTATTAGATTTATCTGAACGATCTGACTTGTCTGAACGTGTGTATAACTCATTTCGTTTTGGAAGAGGTGGTCGAAAAGGCAGCTCTGGAGGCTTATCATCAAAGTTGATTGAGTTCCGACTTCCAGAATCTGAAAATTTAAGGTCCCTTCTGGGGGGAAGAGGTGGCGGAACAGCTGGTGGTAACACCAAGGTGGAGTCTAGGACATCATCTTGGAGTTCTTCAGTACTTCCTGCTGTGGTAATGCTGGAGCCATCAGCCCCAAACGATTGACTGTTACTCTCAGGTGACAACTGCTGTCTAGCAACAGGAATTTCATACAAGGCGTTCTCTTCGTTGTCCAGAATGTCATCATCACTAATTTTGTTGGGTATAATATCAGATAATGGACGTGGTCTGCTAGCAGGAGTCTGCTCTTTGCAGCTGCAACAAATAAAGAAATCGAATTATAAATTAATTAATTGATAATATAGTTTGTAGTGCAAATAGATTCTCTCTATGTATGTGCGTAGATATATATTCATGTATGTGCGTAGATATGTATTCATGCATGTGCCTAGATATGTATTCATGCATGTTCCTAGATATGTATTCATGCATGTGCCTAGATATGTATTCATGTATGTGTGTAGATACGCATATGTGTATGTTTGCTATGCTTTCCTTTCTTTCTTTTTCCTTTCTGCTCCCTAAGGAGCATGGAGCCACCATTGACACCCCCCCCCCCCCTTGCAGGAAACCAGTACAAAGCGTCCATTTGTTCTTACAGAAGTGGTTTCTGTAGCAATTAGTTTTACATTATGTGGATACCAGCCACATGCACAACCTCATATTAGTTTCCTTCTACGACATGCCTGGGACAGCAGTATTCCTACCGTTTTTTTTCTGACTTACAAGAGACCCCTTCAAACTACTTTGGACCGTATTCTGTACTGGCTGTGTAGACCTGTAAAGAGCTCTGTGCCTTACCAATGGGGTCAATCTGAATATACGCCCCGAGGTTATAATGTGTTATTGGTGTAATTTCCATGAAGAATCTTGCCCTATATATGTCTTGTGTGATGTTTGTAATGATTTTTACAGGAGTTCACAAAGACGTGCTTCACTTGGGGGGGAGGAGGGGGAGAGACACTGTATTTGGTTACTGGAAATGTATGCTTGAGCAAAAAAAAAAAAAGTATTTTCATCTTTTTTAAAGTGGATATCACAACCCTATATTCGAATTAAGCAGTGTTAGCTACCTGCTTGTATTTGAAAGTGTGAGGTTATGTATGAAGGACCAAAGACGCAGCAAAAGTGATGAATGCAGTCAGCGATCCATAGCTTGACCTGCTTGCGTCAGGGTCAGCGAACCAGAGCTGACCAAGACCCTACTCCACCTCCAAGTGGTGGTCCTGGAAACAGGCTGCATCACTGCAGTCTGGCTGAGAGAGTAAGGGATCGAAGAGGGAAGGCAAACCCGGTCCTAAATAATGCCGTGCTGAAGTCGGATGTGTCGGCCGAAATGCGCAAATATCGCAGCTTCGCTGTAAACGGACACAACGCAACCAACGTCCTTTTCAGAACGAACGAAGAAGAAGAAGAAGATATGAAAAAAAGAACCAAACAACTTTCTCAAAGAAAGAATCTAAAGAGACAAACGCTATTAGCCCGAATATTCTGACCGTCGTTCTGTTTTCACTTCATGTATATAATATGGGCAATGTCTACAACCCACAAAAGCCAGATCCAAACCTCAGAAATGAGGTATCTGAGGAAGGCGGTTGAAGTAACAAGAAGAGACATGGTCCGCAACCAGACGATACGTCAAGGCCTAAAATCCCACCCCCTGCAGACCCAAGTAGAACAGTCCCAACTAAGATGGTTTGGCCATGTCTGCAGAATGGGAGGAGATCGGCTAACACGACAAGCATGGGAAACAAACAGCCAGGGATCCAGACCCCCAGGACGACCCAGAGTCCGCTGGGAGGACAACATTAGACAATCTTTGAAGGACCGAGGACTAGAATGGAACCAGGCCAGGAGGACGACAGCCGATAGGATAGTCTGGCGCTCTCTCTTCCAAACCTCTACACCTCACGGTAGAAGGGGAACGACTAAGTAAGTAAGTAAGTATATAAGAAGATCACAATGTATTTTATTTTTGGACATAACCGATGGACCTGGTGTCTAGGTCTAGGTTTAAAGGGGGCGTGCCTCGCTAAAACGAGACAAAACTCCTATATTTAAAAAAAAATTTGTATACTCTTTACGAACATGTTTGTATAAGATAAACTTGTTTGTTAAAATCAGACTACAAGATCTTTTATATATAGACATGCGCCCTAATATACCACACAGTTTGGTTTGGTTTGGTCTGGTGTTAAGGACACTCTTCATTGCACACGGGCTCAATCGGTGCTCCGATCTCCTCCCTTAGAACTCACAAGGAAGCTCTCAGCACCGTGCACGAACTCTGCAGCACCAGCAAAAATCCCAATGTGTGTATATAGGAATCCCACATTCTATAAATATTTTTGTGGTGGGTAGATTTCTAATTTAAAATTGTTGCCTGGGCAGCAGCCTTTTGGCCTACTCTTTACGATCCAACTGCCGTGGGATTTTTAACATGCGCAACTTGCACACGGGATTTCCTATTTGTTCGCCTATATCGGAGAAGGCTAGGCATACGATCTCACTAAACATGAGACCGGGGGTGGGGGGTATGACATAATTAGGACCACTGGTTCTGAAAAAAAAAGCCATAAATTATATTCCTTCTACTGGGAATCGAACCTGGTACCTCTAGAATTCGAGGCGGAACGCCATACCTCTTAGCCACTCCGACCAGACGGACCCGGTCTAGGTTGAATGGTGCTGGTCAAAACGAGGTAAAATGCTATTATAAAAAAAATAGGTAGGTAGCACTTTGAACAACGGATGTAACAAATTTTTTTCCCCCCTCAAATGATGCTCGTGTGCACACAGCCGGGGATACTTCAACATGTGCAGCCAGCATACCGGCCTCCAATCGTACTACATAAAATTAACTGCAGACGTTCTTCCTCGAGTCCCAGCGGACATACGACCAACCATACCGCGCTGCAGGATGTAAAGCTTAATCGTCTTACTAAAACCAGCTAATATTCCCAAGACCACAAGGTCTTTTATATTTAGACACGTACCGAATATAACCGACAGGCATTGTGTCCAGGTTGAACGGGAGCACCTCGCCAAAATTGTTATTAAAGAAAAATAAATTGCGAGGCTGCACATTTAATAACGGCTAGGACACATGTTCCTAAACTCTATCGTGTGTGAATGTGTGTGTGAGAGAGAGAGAGAGAGAGAGAGAGAGAGAGAGAGAGAGAGAGGGGGGGGGGCAGATACATGCCTGTATGAAATTAATCATTTCGCCTTCGGCTAACTCGGTTAAGTCTGATTGTATATTCGCCAATCCAAACCTACAGCTAGCCATCGTTCAATGCACACATTCATTCAATCATTTCAAGCATACATTCATTCAGTCATTTGAAACGTACTTCATTCAGCTAAGTATTTGTATGCGTGCAAACATATTTTTTCTGAATTTCTTTTAATATTACTTGTACAAGAGTTTAGGGGGCAAAAAGAAAAAAGAAGAGTGATAAAAGATACACACTCACACTCAGTTACCGCAACAGGAAAAGCCAAAACACGTAGCAGAGTTATTGTTAATCAGAATCGACCTCACTGCACTCCGGGCAAACCCATAGGTGCTCAGTCTCCCTCGGTAAATGTCGAAAAGTACGAATGCTAATTGTACCTGTAGCACGCTGGTTGTACATACGACGGATGCATCCTCTCTCACGTCCATTTCTGCTAGTCCCACGTTTGATGCCACACTCCAATAGCCTCAGTTTTGTTGATTCATCCATAGCAGTGACATTATCCAGCAGGCGATCATTAATAGCCCTTAGTATCTCTCCCTTATCCATGTCCAGTATCCCCACTATGGGTGCTCTCGAGGCCAGTCTGTCAGCTCTCTCATTGCCACGTACCCCTGCATGACCAGGACAGTAGATCCACACCAGTTCTTGAAGACTTGAGGATTCTATTTATGTTTTCCATTCCTGCCGCAGCCATCCGTTCTGAACTTTCCGAAGCATGGCTTGAGAGTCTGACAATATAACTGCCTTGGTTGATGGAGTTTCAGACAGCCACCTCAGTGCTGCAGTAACTGCCTCTACCTCCATTCTCATGCTGGAGGTTGTTGTCATGTAGGCTCCACTCTGTTCAGCGACGACCCTGCCCTTTATTCTCGCAGAGAAGTCCCATCCTGATTTATCACCACGCACTACAGACCCATCAGTGTACACAATGGCATCATCATGCCCAGCATGATCACTTATCAGCTGATTAATCTCCAGCTCTGCTTTTCCATTGCTCCAAGATCTGCACTCTCTGCCAAGGCTAATGATGACCTGCTGGTAGTTTATCCAGTTCTCCCCTGACTTACTCCACTCTTCCTATTTGGATACATTTTCAACCCTGGTCACCTGACCAATCGTAGCCTCTGCCTGTGCCATCCATGACATCCCCCTCTTGATTCTTGCTCCTTTGATGTCAGCTACATTCTCATGTAGCCTTTTGTCGGTGGTTACCCGCATATATGCTTTTGCCTGGGCCATCGCATATCTGGATCTAATAGACAGCAATCCGAGCATGTATCTCATTGTCATAATGGGGGTATACCGCGTACAACCCAAAACTAGTCGCATCCATTCATTTTGAATGCGTTCCAGTCGTTCACATTGTGACACTGACAGCGTGAGTATTCCTAGCCCGTACTCGATTACTAAAATCACGAGCTGGTGATACAGGAGAAACAGCAGTTCTGGTCCCAAGCGCGCAGCAGCCATTGCTTTTAAGGCTGCCAGTCCTCGCTTGCACTTCTGTATGATCAGTTCGACATGATACTTGATCAAACGTTATTCCCAGATACTTCCGAGTAAAAAAGACAGAAAGATACTGTAGCAGTCATATTTGGTAGTGATGATTAATTGACTACTGGTGCTTATAACGCGAATGTTATTTAGATATGTGGCGATCAAGCAACAGGAATCTCAACAGGGCACGTCAACAAATACCAGTGCCAACCGAAGCATACTGGAACTCTTGAGTGTATATTAGACACAGTTTATTGGACAATTACGTTTGACGTACAAGTAAGACGGTCAGAGTATACATCCTCTGATGTGGACGATTTTGCATAATAATAATAAGCATGGCGGAAATGTTAATATGTTATCAATGTTTATGTAAGATCAAGCAATTAGATCATAAGCTTGATTCACATCTCTTATTATAACGGTCGACCTCTCAAGGGCAGACATACCCATAATTATCAAGGGTATATGATACATCCAATAATGTTCCAATCTTTAAACGGCCTTATAAACAATATATTTGGCATCTCCGAATATCCTATTTGAGGCATCAAGGTAAACAATACATCTTTATAATCCTAAGTCCTGAATTTGACTGACCTCTCAATCATCTGCCGTAATCCACAGGACGGCTCAAATATATTTTATACGTTTGTGATATATTTCTTCCAAACGGTACGTACTTGCAAATAATCGGCTGGATCCACAAACTTTACTTCAACTTTGATCCATTTCGGTACACCCTAATGGAGGGTCAATAATTCCACCATAGGATGTGCTGACTAGATTCATCTTTGCGAAACCGCAATATAAATATTCAATATTTAATAAGCTCCCATGAATAAAACTTACTGTGAAATTCTCACGGCGATAACAGATACATTGTAACAAAGATGTGTCAATGATTACCTGTCTCCTGGGTCTATATCATCGTAGTCTTTGACACCCTGGGGGAAAAAAAGGAAAAACATAATTAGCAGAGTTTTAGAGGTTACATTAAAAGGATAGACATTCAACTTCATGCTCATTGTTTTGTGTTTCTTCTTCTTCTTCTTCTTCTCTCTCTCTCTCTCTCTCTCTCTCTCTCTCTCTCTCTCTCTCTCTCTCTCTCTCTCTATCTTACTAGTACAACAACTACTAATACACATACTACTACAAGAACTACTATTACAACAACGATTACTACTACAACTTCAACTGCTGCTGCTACTGCTTCTACTGCTACTATTATTACTGCTACTATTGCCACGACTACTGCTGCTAACGCTACTATTACTACTCGCCCACGGCGACCGTTGCCTCAACTGGCTGTGTGTGGTGTACCCGGAAACGGGGCCTCCCAGTACTGAGACACAGTTAAGTCCCCGATGTCATTTATCGGTGCAGAGTTGAGAGAGATGGCTGAGCATCACAATCCCCCCTGTGTTGCAGCATGATGAGAACCCAGAATTGCACACTGAGCTTGGGGGGAATCACTTGGGCACCAGACTTAATACTGGCTCTTGACTGGATGGCCGCATGCAGGAGATTTCTACAATGGGGGGTTGGCAGGTGGTGGGTATCTGGAAGTGGCTCTGTGCAGGACGTGAGGATTCCTTGGGTGAGCCCAGAACCAGAGCACAGCATTGTGCAAGCTCTGCATAGTTGGAGAGCCCCCTGGATGACGGGGAATGCACAGTGTGCTACCCCACCTGTCCCCAACTGCTAACTTAGAACCAGAAGTGGGGTCCTCTGTATGCGTGCCAGGCCAGGATAAAATGCCTGGGAAAGAGACTGGAGCTCAGAACTCCCTAACTCAAAGTTGCAGGATGGCAGGAAAGACAGGGCTATTTTGAAGATAATGCAACCATATTTTCACCATACGAGCTCGGACGCCGCCTCGGTAAACAAGGTCCGCGCAGAGCAGTGACACCCCCAGGCTGCTTGCGAATAGTCTACTACTGGGAACATAAACAGATTAGGGATGAGCCCACTCTCCCGTTGAACAGGTGCTAAAGTCATAGATACTGGGCCAGAAGGCGCACCGGAAACCACAGTATCACGCAACTCGCTTTTTTTTTTTCTATGGAGAGTACACCGTCAAATAAATCTCGTACTGGTGCTCGCCCTGTGGAGCTCCACCAGGCAGGTGCAGTGCCGGGCTCTGAGCCTCGACAGAGCCCACCCTCAGCTACTGGAGGACCCTCTAGACCGTCTTGTGGAGTCAGCAGACGGCGGAGGAGAACTACTGACCAAAACAAAACAGAAAAAGAGAAACCCAGAGTGCCACTTGTCATGATGCACTGGAATGCAGAGGGAGTGAACAGCAAGCAGGCTGGATACAGCAAAAAGACAGAGCTGGAAAACATCTTGTATGAGAAGCAAGTCAGTGTTTGCTGTATCCAAGAGACTCACTTGAAAGCAGATCAAACCTTTAAAATAAGGGGATATCAATGCTTCAGATCCGACAGAAAAGATAGACGAAAAGGAGGAGTACTTACTCTTGTAAGGAATAACATTCCTGCACACGAAAGGAAAACCTTCATGGATGGAGCAGAATATCAGCTGTTGCAGATAAAGGTAGACAAGATGGAAATAGAACTCCTGAACTATTACTGTCCGAACAACAAACCCCTGAGTCTCAGCTCTATACAGGTACCAGCCACCAACTTTATAGCAGTTGGAGACTTTAATAGCCACTCCCAGAGCTGGGGCTATAACCATCTGGATCACAGAGGTGAAGAGGTTGAAACTTGGCAAGATGATCACTCCCTAATCCTAGTCAATAATGCCACAGATACTCCTACCTTCTACTCCAGAGGATGGCACACAACTTCAACACCAGATCTTGCCTTCTCCACACCAGATATAGCTGGATCTATTAGTAGAGAAGTAGGAGACCAACTAGGGGGAAGCGACCATCGCTCAATCTTTCTTACTGTCCAGAGTGCAACTCTCAGTACAGGCCCAGCCATTACAAGATGGAACTACAAAAAAGCCAACTGGGGTTTATTCAGGCATCAGGTGAACACGCTGCTGTCTACCCTCAAGGTACAGAACAGAGACATTAATGAAGTGGTAAAAGACTTCAACAAGCTGCAAAAGAAACCATTCCCAAAGGATGCCGGCGTAACTACATAACATACTGGTCCAGCACACTCCAAGAACGTCAGGAAGCCATGGACAGGGCTAGAAAGGACGCAGAGTCTCAGCCTTCACTTGAAACTCACAACAAATGGAAAAAGGCTGTAGCAGAGTTTCAGAGAACAAAGCTAGAAGAAAAACGGAAAAGCTGGAGAACTAAAACGGCATCGCTGAACCTTGAGAAAGACGGCAGGAAACTTTGGAGATTAGTCAAGTCTCTAAATGAAGAGCGTTCCTCACCTAGGCAGACTATCACATTGGATGAAGGTGGCAAACTTTTCAGAGGAAAACAAGCTGCAGACTTGTTTGCTAGAAGATACAGTTCAGAAAGCAACTTACCCATTAACATAGATCATCAGAGAGAGATAAGAAAAGAAATACTGGCAACCATGGGACAGACAGATACTCCTGCCCCAATGAGGGAACCCATCACACTAGGAGAACTACAGAAGGCTATTTCCAAGCTTAAGTTTCAAAAGTCACCCGGCCCAGACAAAATCAGCAACGAAATGCTAGTAAATCTGAGCTCAGCAGCAAAGACAAAACTGCTTGAGATATTCAACCACAGCTGGTTGAAAGGAACGGTACCCCAAGTATGGAGAGAAGCCATCACAATACCCATACTAAAGAAAGGGAAATGTAAGACCGAGGCTGCAAGTTACCGGCCAATCAGTCTCACAAGCTGTGTTGGGAAGACTATGGAGCGAATAGTCAACCACAGATTGAAATGGTATTTAGAGTCTGAGCAGATCCTGGTGCCGGAACAAGCTGGATTTAGAGAATGCTACAGTATAGAAGACCAAGTTACTTACTTGTCTCAAGCAATAGAAGATGCCTTCCAGGAGAAGAAAAAGGTCCTAACGATCTGGGTCGACTTCAAGCAGGCCTTTGACAAGGTGTGGAAAGATGGCCTCATTGCAAAACTTAGGAGAAGTGGAATCCAAGGCAACATGATGAAATGGATCCAGTCATACTTGCATAACAGAAGAACTAGAGTCACTCTTGACGGTCTGCAGAGCAGAAAAGTGTTGCTCCATCAGGGGGTACCTCAAGGAGGAGTAATTTCCCCAACACTCTTCCTTGTTTACATCAATGACCTGGTGAAAGATCTCCCTGCAGGAGTTAAAGCTGCCTTATATGCAGATGACCTAGTACTCTGGTGCGCTGATGAAAATGTCACCACAGCAAATTATAGAATGCAGCGGGCAGCAGAAATGCTAGTGTCATGGGCAGAGAAATGGCTTATCACAATAAACACAGACAAAACCTCCACAACACTGTTCTCCCTCGCCCCCAAGGACAAATCAGCTAACATACACCTAGGGACAACCGTGATCAAGGAAGAAAGCTACCCCACCTATCTTGGGGTGACATTTGACCAAAGGCTTACATGGAATAAGCATATTGAAAACGCAGAAGGAAAGGCCCGAAGACGACTAGGCATACTCAGAAAATTAGCAGGTACCAACTGGGGAGCAAATGAACGAAATCTAAAGAAGATTTATAATGGAGTAATAAGACCACACTTAGAGTTTAGCTCAGCAGCATGGTCATCAGCTGCTAACTCACATCTGCAGTCTTTGGACAGGGTGCAAAATCAAGCTCTCAGGCTCATTACAGGAGCCATGAAAACTACACCAATAACAGAGATGCAGAAGGTTGCTGGATTACAGACATTGTCCCATAGAAGAGACACAAAAACCATGATCCAGATGGAAAAGTACAACAGTATGCCAATGCACCCAATGAAGGCAAGACTAGATGATCTGGCATTGGGACGTCTAAAGCGTAGCAGCTTTGTGCATCGGGGGAAAAGACTTATAAGACAGCATCAAGAGGACCTATCCATGAAGACAACACCACTGAAGCCCACCCTATACCCTGTACCATGGGAGCAGGCCAGCAGTGCCCTCCAAATTAATACATCAGTCAGTGGTCTCACAAGTGGATGTGAGTATAATGATCTGCAAAAACGAACTGCTACATTGAGTATGATCCAAGAAAGCTATCCCGATCAATCATGGATACATGCCTATACAGATGGATCAGCAACTAATGCTGTTAGGAATGGAGGTGCCGGTATCTTTATCTCATATCCTGACAACCACTATGAGACTAGGCACATTCCCACTGGTAAATTCTGTTCCAACTATACAGCTGAGGTTCAAGCTCTAGAGCAAGCTGCAAATATGATTTATAACACCAACTCTGACTGCCACCAGGTAGTCATCCTCACAGATGCACTGTCTGTCCTGCAAGCTCTCAAGGGTGGTAAACTCCCGCATCTGAGAAATGAACTAAACAAGGTAGCTGCCAAAAAGAGAACCATACTTCAGTGGGTACCATCTCATTGTGGTGTACCAGGAAATGAAAAGGCAGATAAACTTGCAAAAAAGGGAGGAGAATGTGAACAAGAAGATAATGAAGTCACATACTTTGAGAAAAAGAGAGCTATCCAGACTATCAGAAGAGAACAGAACCAACCCAAAGACGACTATCACACTCTCGACCGGCAGGGACAGATAACTATTTTTCGACTCAGGACAGGGCATAACAAACTGAATAAACACATGCACGAGCTACGATTGTCTGCTTCACCACTGTGCACATGTGGATTAAACGAACAAACAGCTGAGCATGTTCTACAGGACTGTCCTCTGTATGACCAGTTAAGAAAGATATACTGGCCGAATGACTCAACACTAAACTCAAAGCTATATGGAGTTAAAGAGGAACTTCAAACAACAGTCGAATTCATCATGAGAACTCGTCTGACGGTGTAATCATCAAAGATGCGATCGCAAGAAGAAGAAGAAGAAGAAGAAGCTACTATTACTACTGCTACTACTATTACTACTACTACTATTACTACTGCTACTACTTCTACTGCTACTATTACGACTGCTACTGCTACTACTATTACTACTACTACTGCTACGACTACTGCTGCTACTACTAATACTGCTGCTACTACTACTACTGCTACTACTAAAAATGTCATGCTATACAGAGCTTCTACAAGTCTTGCAGAAATTATGTGAGGACAGCAAACCATAAGTCAGAAGAGTTCAGGACCACCACTGGTGTAAGACAAGGTGATATCCTATCACCTTACCTCTTCATACTCCTTATGGACGATGTCACCAAGGCATGTAAGGAGAGAACAAGAAAGTATTCAGTGGGGTACTGGAAGATGAGACAGGTCTATATTTCGGAGCTGGCATTTGCTGATGATGTTGCCCTGATTGCTAAATCAGAGGCACATCTCCAATCCAACCTGCAAGTCTGGATGGAAGAGCTGGAGAAGAGAGGGATGGTCATAAGCAGCTCTAAAACAAAATCCATGGTGATATCACGAGAAGAAAGAAGACATCAGATTAAGCTGGGAGAACAGGTCCTGGAGCAGGTCGACCACTTTAAATACCTCGGAGCTATTATAGACCGAAAGGGAGGCATCAAAGAAGAGTTGGCCACTCGAAAAGCAGCAGCTGGGAAACTTTTTCAGGCCATAAATCGAGGATTCCTCAGCAAGAGAGAGGTTGGCAAGAAAACGAAGATGGCTGTATACCTCTCCACCTATGTCCCAGTCTTGACATATGGATGCGAGTCATGGGCAATGACTACAACCCATAAAAGCCAGATCCAAACCTCAGAAATGAGGTATCTGAGGAAGGTGGTTGAAGTAACAAGAAGAGACATGGTACGCAACCAGACGATACGTCAAGGCCTTAAATACTACCCCCTGCAGACCCAAGTAGAACAGTCCCAATTAAGATGGTTTGGCCATGTCTGCAGAAT
The DNA here is from genome assembly GCA_024509875.1 of Oreohelix idahoensis. Classification (NCBI taxonomy): domain Eukaryota; kingdom Metazoa; phylum Mollusca; class Gastropoda; order Stylommatophora; family Oreohelicidae; genus Oreohelix; species Oreohelix idahoensis. Next base: position 432,144 of record JAMPIV010007040.1, read on the forward strand.
GGGAGAAGATCGGATACCACGACAAGCATGGGAAACAAAGAGCCAAGGATCCAGACCCCGAGGACGACCCAGAGTCCGCTGGGAGGACAACATTAAACAATCTTTGAAGGACCGAGGACTAGAATGGAACCAGGCCAGGAGGAAGACAGCCGATAGGATAGTCTGGCGCTCTCTCTTCCAAACCTCTACACCTCACGGTAGAAGAGGAACGACTAAGTAAGTAAGCTACTACTAATACTACTACTGCACTACAACTACAACTGCTACTACTATTCCTGTTGCTGCTACTAACATCCGTGTCACTTAAACCGTACAAATGAAAGATATTCTATTTCCTCATCAAATAAACGTGGATCTCCGGGGTTCTCTCGAGTAGACACAGAAGGAATAGAATTACTGTTTCCTCCGGCATGGAGTAATGGGCAACTAATATGAGGTTGTGACAACGGGATGGCAACCTCATCTTGTAAGAAATATTGCTACAGGAACAACTACCGAGAGCGTAGATGAATGCTTTGGTGCAGGTTTCTACAAGACGACCAGCTGCAGTGGTGGCTCCGTGCTCCGTAAAAAGCGAAAGAGTAAATGATGATGATGAAGCAGAGAAACGCTGAAAAATGTCGAAGTTCTCAAATTAAGAGAGAGAGAGAGAGAGAGAGAAAGAGAGAGCGAGAGAGAGAGCGAGAGAGAGAGCGAGAGAGAGACAGAGAAACCGACAGGCAGGAGAGACAGACAGAAACAGTGAAAGAGAGAAAGAGAGAGACATAGAGAAAGCGTGAAAGAGAAAGGGAGAGAGAAAGAGAGAGAAAACATAAGAGTATGAACGACACATACTGATATTTCATTCGAAGCTGGAGAAAAGCTATTGATAAGCAAAAAGCACAAGCTTTTCTCACATCAAAGAACACCTCAGTCTAAAGTGAATGTTCAACACAATCACCGACAGCTTGAATACCACTTTCTTCACACACACACACGCGCACACAAAACAAAGTTTCAGTGCATTTGCCTAAGGATTACGAAAATGAAAAGACTTAATTTTGGATCTGGAGAACCAGCATTCATAATGTCCACAGATCTGTGGCTTAATAATGACAAGATATTTACTTGTGACGTTCAACACACAGGCCACAATCTTATCCAATGTTAGGACAGCTAACAATGGAACCGGTAAAGTATGTAATATAAACATTTAATAATTAAAATAAAAAAAAAGCAATGTATGACAGGTAAAATGATCATGTTAGGCTCAGGTAAGTTGAATTATTTGTCACAAAATCGTACGCAAACACCTTTGGAGGAGGATTTCTGAAAGTTGCGGCCTAATTTACTTCCTTACTTAGTCGTTCCTTTTCTACCCTGGAGATTTTGCCAGAGACAGCGCCATACTATATCCTATGGGCTATCTTCCTCCTGGCCTGGTTCCCATATAGTCCTAGGTCCTTCAGCGATTGTCTTATGCTGTCTTCCTCCTGGCCTGGTTCCCATCTAGTCCTAGGTCCTTCAGCGATTGTCTAATGTTGTCTTCCCCGCGAACTATGGGCTCGTCCTTGAGGTCTGGATCCTTGGCTCTTGGTTTCCCATATTTGTCGTGGTAGTCGATCTTGTCCCATTCTGCAGACATGGCCAAACCGCCGTAGCTGGGACTGTTCCATTAGGGTCTGCAGGGGCTGGGTTTTGGGGCCATGACGTATCGTCTGGTTGAGCGTCTTAATTTAATAGTTAGTATTTCGGTGTTTTCGTAGGAAACCCATACAGAGCATCCAGTGCGAACTATTCGCCTCCCCCCCCCCCCCCCCCACCCCCCACCTAAAAACTACATATTATTGTTATTTTTTTATAATTTTTCCCAGGATCTCCCGATTGGCACAGTGGTTAGACCGCTTGCTTCTCGCGGAAAAGTTACCGGGTTCCTGGATTGAAAAATGGTAGCGTCATGCCCCAGTCTACCTAGCTTTAACTGAGTACCTAATTCTGCTCTTGAGTTAGGAAATGTAAAGGCAGCGAAGAAGCGAACCGGTCACCCCCTCCTTTCAAAGCTGGACCTAGCATAATGAAATCTCCAACACCTCACTCCCCTTCAGCAGTATGTGCTATGGGACTACGTTTCCCTTCACCATATTTTTTTTCTAAACAAAGTTTTTAAAAATTCGGATCTGTCAGTTTTTTTAGTGAAATTAGCAGTCATGAATATATTTGCAACCATTATATGCAAACATAAGACGCCCGATCATTACGTTCATTAAATACGTGAAATAATAAATAAAATATTAATAATAATAGTCCCTTTAGTCATAACTGACTATGGGAATGCGCCCTTAGAGTGACAGACCCCAGCTGCTTATTTTCCTGGTTGTTCCTTTCGAAGTTCTCTCCTCTCTTCTGCTTGCCATGAGATCTTCTTTTCGCCCAATCTGAGATGGCGCCGTAGATAGCATCGCCACTTGGTGTGGTCGGCAGCTTCATCCTCCCAGGTTGCTGTACAACATAATAGCTACTTTCACAATTGACTCAGGCTGGCAGGATGGATAAAACCAGGATTCAAGTTGAAAGTCACAACCAATGTGGAGTGTGTTCAGTTCCCAGCGCAGGTGGGAAAAAACAACAGGAGGCTGACACTTCGGAGTCATGACCCAAGTGGGCGCGCCCCCCTCAGAGCGCGAAGAACATAAAGGGCTGAAACACTTGTCCGATGGGGAACCACATCTGATAATAAGGTTGCCTCCTGTTGTAACGCTCGATAAAGCGTTTCCTATCATATCGTGCAATGATGTGGAAAACTGGACAGCAATTAATGAAGGTCATATTTTTATTGGAAAATATTTGTCACACAGTTCTTTCTCTCTCACCCGCGTGTTACCGGGGCCCGAAAGGGAGAAAAGAATAGTAACACTATACCATACCATGCAAGTCGTAAAAAGCGACAACGAAGGTTGGGCATGAGGCCGGTAACCCCCATCCCGTAAAAAACTTTTTACCACAAAGACTTCAACAAACACTACCGATAGGTCAAATGTAGAATATAAATCAACTCAGCCGCCCAAGACAGAAGAAGGTCCTCTGGAAAGAAGGCGCATGAAACAACTCAGAGAAAGCCGAAAGGAGTCTGGGTTGCCGACTAACCTTTTTTTCGTTTAGGAAAATCTCCAGGATTAGCACCTGGAACGTTCGAACTCTTAAGAGAGGCAGGGGTAGGCTCAACAAACACACTGAAAACGGAACTGGAGACAGAAGTGAAAATGATGAGGACAATTTGGAATGAGCTTTGGGCTGATGGCACGTGACAGGAGGACTAGGAACGTGTTTGTTGAATGCTCCTTGGGGAGATAAAGGGTATTGATATGTTTCGCACTTTCTTTCTTTCTTCCTTTTGTGTGTGTGTGTGTGTTCAACGGCCTTGGAAACCCGACCTTGCGAACAGGGGAATTATCGCATGTTTCTTTACCTCGAGAAATCTCAGTCCAGTCAGCGGACTGGGATAAAGAAAGCAGACAGATGTGGCTTTGCTGTTGATGGAAAGCTTACCGGAACAAATTTTTCTATGACGGCATTCGAAAATATGTCACCCACTAAATGATAAATATTTGATTACATTTGGCAGCAAACATACGTCTAGCAGAGATGGACATTCATACCCTTCGCCATTTTCTGACGGAGACTGAGCACCTATCGGTTTGCCAGGAGTGCATTGAGATCGATTCAGATGAACAAAAACAACATACGTAGGGAGTCTGTTAAGAAGCAGGTATGCGCTAACATCTTATAATACCTTTAAGCTGTTTAAAATTTTTAAAAAAAAGTTGTTTAGAACTTTGGCTCTTACTTTCGGAATGTGCACCGTATTAAGGTGAACGACCAACTTAAGCCTTACTCGCAACCTTACCTTATCTGAAGATGGTTCAGCTCCATCTGTCACATCATCCGTGCACAGACTTGAGTCAATATATGACCTTGATATTTCTCGCTGCGTAGCTGCAAAGTCTGGCGCGTTGTGGTGTGCCGGTATACCGCTGACTTGTTCGGTTTCCTTCAGAAGCTCGGGAGGCAATACCCGACCTGTGCCGCATTAAGATAAAGTAAGGTTTAAAATATTTTGGCCACATAAAAAGACATAACACCTTGCAGAAGACCATAATGAAAGGGAGAGTTGAAGGCAAACGTGCAAGGGGAAGACAGGGCTACAAGTGGGAAGACAACATCAACAGATGGACAGGAAAGAGTCTATCAGAGTGCACCACCAAGACAAGAGACAGAAGACGTCGGAGATCCATTACAGCCAACCTTCGTTGTGGAGATAGCAGCTGATGGTGAAGGATTTAAAATGATAGAGCTCAAATGATAGAGTTCAAATGATATATTATCATCATTATCATCATCATCATCATTTTCCTTATGGGGTACGGAGCCGCCAATGCAGCCAGTCCCTCTGCAGGGAGCCTAAGCCTAGCAGTCACATGCTTTTGCAGCAGTGGTGTTTGTGGCAATGTGTTTTACCTGATGAGGTTTGCCAGCCCCCATACACAAACTTATACTAGTCGTCTTGTACAACATGCCTGAGGAATTCTTTCTTTGTCTCACCACAGACGCACGGGAACTACACGAGGCAAGAGGTATTGTAACAATAGTCAAATATCTTTTCCTCTGTAATTATCATCGTTATCAATAACTTCGTTGAACGTTCTTACTTAAGGAGTGTAGTGACTTCTAAATACAATTTCTAAATTAGTATATAACAATATAGGGCATAAAAGCAAAGATAAGAAAGTACAAAATAATTTTCTGCTAGAACGGTTGGTATCGCCTACGCCTTCAGATTATTATTTGCTAACGAATAGCTGAACAAAACGGTACCCAATTTTTCAAATTCGTCCTTGACATAAACAACCACTTTTCCTAGTTCTAAGAAAATATTTGCCTAAAATGCATTGTGGAACGAAGAGGGGGCAAGGATAGATGAAATGCTAATTCGTTTCGCATTGATTTTAAACTAAAAGCAACCATAGCACAGGGGCAAGCCTTGCCTTAGGGGTTTCCCCAAATACAATGAAAAAGTTAGAATTGTGGACACTACGTCATGGGAACATGTTAAGCTCTTATTATGAATGACCTAAGCTCTCGTAATTATCTCGTAAGTACATGAGAAAAGAAGTGAACAGGAGGTAGTTTAAAAATAAACAACCAACATAGGAAAAAAGATAGAATTTTGAGCCAAACCACATAGCCCCTTAAAAATTGTATATTCGTGTACCTGAAGACTTGCTGACCAAGAATATGTTATTAGTTATATAAATAGTCCCTTAACTAATTAAATATTGATAAAACAATACATAGAGATCAGAGATACTGTCAGGTCAAGTCATATCTGCTTAGATTGGATCGCATATTTTTTGGGAAAAAAGTAGGTGACAGATAGGCTAGTGAATCTGATTGGGTGGCATTTGAAGTGAGACGAAATATTATTGGCTGACCTTTGAATAAACATAAATAACCTAGTAACGTAGGAAAAGTTTGAATGATATTTTTGAAAAGACTGTTTACCCTTGTGATATTAATAGCGATTGGCTAACTGAATCGATATTGTCAGAATAAGCGTAAAGGGGGACGCCATTTCTAAAAAATTTTCAACAGTGATAGATGAGAGCAGGCTGTGCTTTAAAATACAAGTTCTAAGCAGCCTGGGCAATAAAACAGATCGAAACTGTGTCAGTCATCGTCTCTGTGTATATTTCATTGAAAATTGTGGTAAGATTGACATTTATTAACCTGTATTTTATGTAAAAATTGAATGCGAAATAATAATATATGTTTGGGCATGAGTGGGTCTATAGCGAACATGAGGCAAAGCCTAAAGATTGATCCACCATGTGATAGACTGTCAGAGAGGTGTAAAATACAAGAATATGTATGATTGTTATAAAGGAGCATAACACCTATCCTATTATATGGAAGAGATTACAGCTGGAATTGCAGTGGCGTTGTAACTATTGGGGAAATGAATACTGGTGTACATTATCACATCAAAAGAAAATGGTGGTGTAGATTAGTCCTGAACCAATATCTAAGGGCAATTAACGAGAGCCTACCTTGCCTACCTATATCGAAATATGTCAACAAATGTTTTTGACCAATCGCTGCACGAGCTGTAAACCGGTCTCAGTAACCGTAGGCGGCAGGATTGCTAGATGGAATCTGTGCAAACGTGAATGTGTACTTGTGACTTCAGGCCAAAAGATAAGTTATGTCCCTCAGAACAGTGAGCACAGTAAAATACCAGGAATCGTAAACTTTCATTAGATACATGGATTTAAGTTGTAGAAGCATGGACACAGGAGTTATGAGTGATTACATGCAGTAATAACTTAGAGCGCAGGCTGGTTTCCCCGGTTTCAACTGTGATTGCAAAGGCTACACGGGAGGCAGAAAAAAGGTTAGTGTGTTTAAATGGTAGCGCCCAATTGGCCGGTTTAAACAAGACCTGGATGGAAGGAATCGGTTGGGAAACACGGGAAGAATAAATTATCGGAGTTTTGTCAGATCGACAGATCGGGCAAAAAGTGGTGGTTTTACTGAAATTTTGGTAAACATAAACTGACCCAGCCAGCCAATGGAATCGCTTGTCTTCCGTTCGCCCGCGACCTGTAATAAAAAGGGGAAACAAATCTGGAATATTTCTCTTGAACCGCCAGAACCAAATTCAACAGAGGACAGAATCAGATTCTACCCCAGCTCCTTCGCCATTTGCCAGTGAAGCAGACTGCATGGGTTTATTAATAGCCTGTTGAATCTGAGATTGTGGGTAAGAGAATTAAGTCATAATATGTATAATATTAATTACTAGTGTTTAAGGGAAGTGATTGTGTGTGTAAAATCTCATTGTGTGATTCATAGAAGGAAAGCTGCTTTGTGCTGTATAAATTATGTTCGACATTTAAACTAAGGCCGGACGGAATGAAGGTTGTTAGTTTTAGAAGCTTTTAAAGCCTTTTATGATTGCTGGACTAGACAATACTATCAGGAAATAGTAAAAGAGGAAAGATTGTAAATTTAATGTATTGTTTGAGTAGGCCTATACACTTAACACTCGCCGTAAGGCCTATGCAGTTAATGATGTCAATCTTGGACATATTGGGAAAGTGTGTGTGTTGTAATGCTGTAATGCTGTGTTATATTATTGCATAAAACTTATTTAGACACTCAACACTCACCATAAGGCCTATGCAGTTTTGGTGATGTCGGTCATGGACATATTAGGAAAGTATGTGTTGTAATGTTGTTATATTATTGCATAAACCTATTTGTCACTGACTGAGTCTACCTTTCCTGTGTTATCATCACTTATTCTGAACTGCCTCACTAATCTACAATCTGGGTAGGAGGATTTTAGAGCCAGATGCTATGTAAGACCTACTACATTTCAGGTCAGAGGTATCCTGTCACTCATCTTGTAGCAGAGAAGAACATTGGTGTTGTACCTAGCGGTGTATGATTTAAACAAGCACCCTGTACCTACATCAGTTGGAAGAGTGGGGACCCTCAGTGTTGGGCTTCTCCATCTTATATTCTGGCTTCAAGGAAAAGGCGGAAGCGAAGAAGTTAAGTTCTATTAGACAAGACTGACTCGCAGAGCATTGGCGTACCGTACCACACCCGGTTATATAAGTAGTGATGAAAACAGTGATGAGTAAATTAGTCTGGAAGCTACATAACATAGAAATAGTTTGAACTCAAGTGATCTCAATAACAGTGTAGTCAGTGTGACATTTTCAAAAGTTACATAACATAGACATATTGTGAAGTCAAGTGATATCAGAACAGTGAAGTCATTATGACAGTTGTCAATATCCCTTCCCCTAATACTGAAGATAAATTCAAGTACCATCATTAACATTGGTCCCAGAGGATTAGTTGCACTAAGACTTTTCATAACAAGGGAGCCTTAACAACTAGGAAAAGACTTTAATTTTAGTGATTGACTTTTATTTGGTGTAGATACATGCAACATCATCAGTGTGTTTTTATTTTTAGGGTTTGGGTTTACACAAACAAAACTAAACAGATGACTGTACATAAATAAAATTAAGAAATTGTAGTACACTGTTTTTATTACTTTATGTCAGCTTTGAATTACTTTGAATTTAATTAAATCCCCTAGATACTATAACAGCCCATAGGTATAATTCTGAGAGGGGCACCATAGAATTCTGGTACTGAATATTACTATCTTGGCCAGAAATTCTTTACAGCCTGACTTTATACCTATGAACTCTATACACCATTGCTCTTTTCTGAGAATGGGGTATTTCTTTTAAGACCAGACTCTTCTCTGGCAACTATCCTAGTATCACCTGATACACCTGGTTGTCTTATTCTTCATAAATTAAGAAACCTCTCGCGACAGGTGGCATAGGTTTGTATAAAGATATGATCCTTTTGTTTGTTTGTAATGTACATGTCCTTAACTGTGGACTATTAGTGTATGCTAGATATTATGAAGGATGCATACCTTCACATTTCAGAGGTCCTGGGTACTGACGTTAATGTGGTACCAAACGCTTGAAAATTGATTGATTCAGGACTCTGCCTGTTTACTGCGAGCCCATGCTAGTGGCCATTGCCTATCAAACAGGGAACAGATTGTCAAGCGAGCAGAGGAAAGGTTCAACCTATATTCTACGGCCAAGTTAAGTTCTCGTTCGGCACCTGAAAGCTCAACTACAGAACTTTAAAAGAACGATCTAATGACAATGAATAAAACTGGGACAAATATTTAATAGTTCCACAAGTGACAAAATAGAAACAAACATTTCCAAAAGGACATGATTTAAAACAACAACTTAGTAGTACCACCAGTATTACCTTAAAGTAGGAGAACACTACAGACGTATATTAGAAAAATATTTTATATATATGGACAAAGGATCTATTGTGCTATTTGACTGATGTAATTGATTATTTTGATTTCACTTTTAAATTGTCAGTCCTGATTCCAAATAAATTTGAATCAGGATAATAAAACTGTAATATCATATTTACACAAAATTCAACCACAGTCTTAAATAAGATAGCCTTTTTTTTTTTTTTTCTATAACCAGCGGCACTCGAGCTTTCCAGCTCTTTCGGCCCAATGACATGTCATTGCGAGGCTGGGGGGTCAGTGGACTTTCCTTCCAACCCGGTCAGGAGCTTCGCTCCTTCCCATCCACACGGGATTTATGTGCAGGAGCCGTTCAGTTTATTCAGTCAAATTTCCGGTCGTAAACATTTCTTCAAACGCCGACGGCCGGGTTTGAACCATGAACACCTAAAAAGATAGCCTTTTAGAGTGTCGTTTGTATGTTATTGTGGTAGTACTGTGTGCTGTTGTGAATAATAAACTATTTGTTTGTATGTTTGTTGATTTTTGTAACCCTACATTCATAACCCTTGACACTAAACGAAGTCATTTAATATAATATAAATACATTTTGAATTAGATAAAAAGGTGGTAGTGGAAAGGTACCCTGAAAAGTTCACAATATTATTGGGTATATTCAGGGACCTTCATAGCTAATCTCATTTAAGACAAATATAATAATACCTACACCAATTCATAACATCAAATCCACCACAAGGAGAATAGATTCACTGATGTAGTCCCTCATCTTGTAGCAAGTCTTGTACCTTCATGGCACAAGCAAGTATGAACGCATCATGCCAACAAATGGAAAGATTAGGTGAACAAAGGGAAACAGAAAGGCAGAGATAGAGAGAGGGATAAAAGAAAGAGAGAGAGAGAAAGACAGGTAGAGAAAGAAAGAATGAAAGGGAGATAGAAAGAGAGAGAGGAAGAGAGAGAGAGAGAGAGAGAGAGAGAGAGAACTGGCAGCATTTTGCAGTTAATTCTTTAGCCACAAGCTTCACGAGATTAGCAGTTTTTCTGCAACCAACAGCCCCTGAGACTGTGGAGAAAAGCTAAGAGAGAGAGAGAGATGGCTGTCGAGGAGAGAGAGAGAGAGAGACGAGGCGTGTTGAGAGAGTCAGAGAGTATAAAAATATTTTAAACACAGGACCCAGTGAGAGAGAGAGAGTCAAAAAAGAGAGAGAGAGAACTGGCAGCATTTTGCAGTTAATTCTTTAGCCACAAGCTTCACGAGATTAGCAGTTTTTCTGCAACCAACAGCCACCTGCCGGAGAACTGTGGAGGCGAAAATGCTAAGCATGAACCAGAACTGGGGCACCACATGAAGGATGGCTGTCGACCGAGCAAATTGGAGACAATGTGTTGCTGCCCTACAAGACGACACCAGGCGTGTTGGCCACTGATTGCTTTGTCAGTCAGCAGTCAAGGATCAAATAAAAAAATGTATAAAAAATATTTTAAACACAGGCTTTTAATGCACTAAAAACCCACAAACAATTTTTCAAGGAGTTTATAGCTTGCAGTCAAAAAATGTAAGATCAAATTGATAAAAAACTTGGGACGCTTAAGAGCTTATCATATATTTTTTCCATAAGTGTCTAATGTATAAAGGAGAAGTTAATTTCATGCAGAATCAGCGCCCTACGCTTTTTGTCAATTTGATGTTACATTTTTTGACTGCAAGCAATAAACTCCTAGAAAAATTATTGTTGGGTTTTTAGTGCATTAAAATCGTGTGATTAAAATATTTATTTTTTATTTTCTTCTTTTTAGTGTTAGAAAAATTATGACATACTAAAACATAAACAATATTTTTACTTATTGTAAATCATGAACATCTGTATACCGCTAATCCAAATAAGAGAAGACCTAGGCAGAAATGTCCCAGTCTTGACATATGGATGCGAATACCACTACAGGCGCTCACTTGGGTTCCTGAGGGTAAGCGGAAAAAAGGAAGAGTGTCGTAAGAGAAAGGGGGCAATGCAAGACTACAACCCACAAAAGCCAGATCCAAACCTCAGAAATGAGGTATCTGAGGAAAGTGGTTGAAGTAACAAGAAGAGACATGGTCCGCAACCAGACGATCCGTCAAGGCCTAAAATCTCATCCGCTGCAGACCCAAATAGAACAGTCCCAACTAAGATGGTTTGGCCATGTCTGCAGAATGGGAGAAGATCGGCTACCACGACAAGCATGGGAAACAAAGAGCCAGGGATCCAGACCTCCAGGACGACCCAGAGTCCGCTGGGAGGACAACATTAGACAATCTTTGAAGGACCGAGGACTAGAATGGAACCAGGCCAGGAAGAAGACAGCTGATAGAATGGTCTGGCGCTCTCTCTTCCAAACCTCTACACCTCACGGTAGAAGGGGAACGACTAAGTAAGTAGTAAGTAAGTAAGTAAATCTGGTCTAAAATTTCTTAAGCGATCCATTTCTTTTAAAGCGTAAATATTACATGGCTTTGTGGCTGTTAATTTGGTGCAACCAATTTCTTCAATTTCACGGCCATCTAGAGATCAAACTCGACTTTCCCCTGATTCATAATTTTATAATTTGGATTGTTTCCCTTGATTTTGCTAGACACTTGTTTGAGTAGTGCCCTGTTTTACGTATAGAAAAAAAATAAAGCACACCACGTCCTCTTGAATTTTTTATTAACTTGATTATGGTGTGATTTGTTTCCATTTCTTTACGAAAAACGGTAATTACTCATAATATCATAATTACAATATTAAATTATTAATAATTGACTGATTATTGTATTGTCATCGGGAATACACAACTATGCCAAGTTTCAGAGCTATTGCTCATCTGGAAGTGATTGAAAAATCGATTGCAAGATTTTAAAGTGACATGAAAGTGACATACAAGTTAAGTTAAATAAAAGCATGTAATAAGAAGAAAGAAGCTTAAGCTATACAATTTGAGGGTAAAACCGTATGGCGAAAACTGAAACCTGAGACAACAAATTCAACAGCGCTGTCGCATTTTATGCGAGGGTACGTTCTTCAAGACATCGCAGAAATCAAAACTCGCGTAATTCACGATTGGGTTTTCTGATAGTCGTAAATGTAAAGAAGGGATTCGCATTATTTCAACTTTTTTTTTTTAAATCTCCACGTGTTTTACTGCAGGGTTTAAAACCAGTTTGTGCCATGGACGTCTCTGGTTGTTATGTGAAGGTTACAGGCCGCTTCTTGGAAAAAATGTACGTAAAACCATAATTTAAACATTTTAAATTTTAGGATATGTACACGGACCGCATAGAATCTATTGATGGAGAAGGCATCAGTGTACCACTGCTCTTGGCCAGGGGTTCTCAACCGCTTTTCTTTTTTTTTCATGGCCCCCTTCTGGGCCTCATTTACCTCTGTGCCCCCCCCCCCCCCCTTTCCCATAGTGGCTGTTTCCTGGGAAAAAAGGTACTTTAGCATCTTACTGTGACCCCCTAGAAACTGCTCTAGACGACGATTTGAAATACTGCAACGAAAAACGAAACCCATCCATGTTACATTATTTTCGACATCTCTCGAATGGCAAGTCACCCGAAAAAAAAAAAAAAAAAAAACAGAACACATTTTTTTTCTGTGTTGTCAGCCTAAATAGTTCATAAAATTCTCACGACTTAAGAGTGTAGCCTGTGAGAGGAACAATAAAAACAAGGAACTGATTTCTATACGAAATATTGAACATGGAATTTCACTCAGTACTTTGCGTACGTGTTTATTTTTTTTTTCGCTCTGACGAACACTTAAGTGACCGATAGTGTGGTCCCTCTGTTGTTAAGTGAAAAGTTGTACGTGTGGACGTTGTAATATGTGTCGCGTGTCGCTAGGGGTAGTACTGGATAACAAATAGCTTTACAACAAAGCGTTCAACGCTTGGTAATGCCAGTCTAAGAAGATTTTCCATTAAGCCCCGGGTCCTTTCAGTAACAGGTATTAGGGGAGAAGGGGGAAGGAAGAGGAGAATGAGAGAGAGAGAGAGAAAAGAGAGAGAGAGAGAAAAGAGACAGAGAGAGAGACTGGAGTATGACAAATGGAGATTATAACCAAATAATAGCCATAATTGTGAATGTTGCAGGCACTTAACAAATTAAGAAGTAGAAAACTAGACAAAAGAAAAGTAACGAAAGTGATAGGCTTACCAGGGGAACCGAACCAAGGGCCATCCGAACAGCACCACCGCCTCGCTACGAGAGTGAAATGCGACTAATCAGACAGGATCACGTGTTTAGTTACTTATCTTTTGTCTAGTTTTCTATTTCTTTATTTCTTACGAGTGCTTGCAACCAGTGGCGTACTAAGGAGGGGGCGGTCCGGCCCGAGTGACAGCCAGGAGGGGCGGGTAGGGGGGGGGGTTGCCATCTGATACTATTATCCCCGGGATTTAAGGTACCAGGCCTGCTATCACTGGTTTTTTTTTTTTTTAAAGAAAAGGGGGGAGGGAGGGATGCTGAGAGATTTTTAAACTTTTCATTTTACAGTTGAAACTGATTGTCCACCCAACTCTGCAAACAGAATTTGTATGAAGTCAGATCTTTGAAGAGCTCAGTGTTTCTAAAGTATATCCACACTATTCCTGGGTCCTGGGTTCTGGGTTGTCTATAGCTGTTCTAGAGAGTCAGATCTGTCATTAGCGGTCGGAATGGCCACGAGGTATGGCGTCTGCCTCGAATCCTAAAGGTACCGGGTTCAATTCCCAGTACAGGGACTATAATGTATAGAAATGTATGTTCAGAACCAGTGGTCCTAATGATGTCATACTCTCCCCTGGTCTCCTGGGTAGTGAGATCGGATGGCTAGCCTTCTCGGATACAGGCGAAATATAAGAGGTCCCTTGTGCAAGTTGCGCACGTTAAAAGTCGCACTGCAGTTGGAAATCGTAAAGAGTAGGCCATAAGGCCGCTGCCCTGGCAAAAATTTAAAAATTAGAAACCTATCCACCACAAAAATAGTTACAGAATGTGTGATTCCTTTATAAACACATTGGGATTCTCGCCGGTGCTACGGAGTTCGTGCACTGTGCTGAGATCCTCCTTGTGTGAACTAAGGGAGGAGATTGGAGCACTGATGAAGTTGTCCGAATGCAATGAAGATAAGTCTTTAAAAAAACCAAAGCCAAAGATCTGTCATTGCCACGTGTTTTATTGTTGCTGGTGTTTAATAATACTCGCTACAAAAAGATTTGTGATTGTTGTTCTTGTATTTATGACCAATACTCTCTAGTGAGACAGATCTGTCATTGCCGCTCTGTTGCTTACGCCCAAGCCCTCTACAGCGGTGATTTTTAACCTTTTCACAACTACGACCCAAATTTCACAGTATGTGAACCCATCGACTTATGCATGCACCAAAATTGACAAGTAAAAATTGATTATAGGAATTCAGCCAAACGTGTGCAGCATAAAGGAAACTTAAGGTGCGCGACATATCGTAATGTTTCCGGCGACGCAATTTTGGGTCGCGACCCACATTTTGAGAATCACTGCTCTACAGAGACAGATCTCTCAATGCTGCAAGTTTATTTACTTACATCCTCTCTACATGTCCATTCAATGTTCCTCATAAAAATGCATATTTATTCAATTAGTTTATCTTTTGCTTAATGAGGGTATACTTTTGTTCATATTTTTCCAGCGTGCCTCATTCTAAAACGATCAAAACCACACGACTCCTTTATCATATTAACTGTGTGGATCACACCCTAACATTATGTGAAAATTATTCTAAAGAACAATCCTCTCTTTCCTTCCCTCTTCCCTTTCCCTCCACTCTAACGTGGCACGTCAATGAACCTTTTATTCAGATATGAAAGGTTCATGCTTTTTGTTGCATTCATCTGCCAGTTATTTGTTGTTGTTGTGGTTGTTGATGTTGTTGTTGTTTTGATCCATACAAGACATCTACTGTCGTCGTCTTTGTTCGTGTCTTATCATTTTCTGACTTTAATTCTGAATTTTATTTATTTATTTTGATTCGTTGCCGCATCCTCTTGAATCTTCATTGCAGGTTTGGAAATTAGGACTGGTGCTGAGGTATTAAGCGCTCTAGGCAAACATCACATTTAGCGCTCCCACGTTGTTTGTTTATATATATACAAGTATATAATGATACGTCGGCGTCTGTGGCCTAATGGATATGAACGCAGTTTCATAATCCAGATATACCAGGTTCGAAACCTGCTGCAGGCGGTTTGGTAGCAAATCGCTTTGTGTGGATTTTTAACAATGGTATAAGCGCCGTACCGTTCAGAAAGCAATGGCAAACTACTGAATGAAAAAAATTGCCTAGAACAATCACAAACAGCCAATAAAAGCTGGGGTTGATTGCCACGTCCTGTAAAGGATAAGCAACTAACTTTATATAATGATACGCACCTGATAAATGCACATAAACGTGCCAGTACAAATATATGTTAACACGTTCGTGTACAGTGGTGCAGAAGAGCCATAGGAAAATAAAAATGTAATTGCTTTACAAATATTTTTATTTGCCTGCCCCTCGCCCCAAAAACAACTGCCACCCTAGGTGACCGCCTATTTCGCATAATGGTTAAACCAGCCCCGCTTGGCCACGACAGTGAAAAGAAACAAATACAGACACAAACAAGACTTACCTTCTCTTGGTGGTAAAGTCGGGGGTAACTTGATAATATCAAGACGTTCTATGAAGAACTGTCTTCTTTCCTCAGCGAAATTTGAGAGATTTTCAGTTGCCAAGGTTATAGTGAGAAATTCCTCTAGACCAGGCAGCAGTTCTGCAAAACGTTAAGTTGAAAGAAAATATAAAGCGTAAGTTTCTTTTTATGCCAAATTACGAAGGACAAAGAATGGTCTATGTTACGATAACGAGGTTCTTCATCAGGGACAGACGTAAGAAAATATGAGAGAAAAGAAAGGCAGAACTAGTCTAAATGCATTTTTTTTAAAAGTAATACCAGCCGTAGCAAAAATAAAATGGCAAACATACACCCTTATGCGTAAAAAAAGGTAAAGGATCCCGTTACACGCCCATTGAGGCATATTGGGAATATGGTGTTAGGCCCATATTTTCTTGACCATCGGCACACTAGGGGTGACGTGGTCAACATCACGCCGGCCGCCTTAACCTTCCCAGGGTTGCTCTGGTACCCAGTTGGGGGCTGGGTCGACCCAGGAGCCGTTTGCAGCCTAAAAAAATCCCACCTCATCTGGAGATCGAACCATAGACCACTGAGCTAGGAAGCCAGTGCACTAACGACTATGCTACCGCGGCGCCCTCCTTATGCGTTGTATATAAAAAAAAAAAATTTATGTGAGAAAACAAAATGATGATTCGGAAAACTGTTTTCACAAGTAAAGGGGAAAAAACAAAACTATCTACAGCCATGTAGAAGAACAAAAGAAAAAAAACTGTATTAACATATAAGCAAAGTATAACATATGATTGCAGAAGAAATCAAAAAGACAGTGAAATATCACTTTTACAGAAATCATCATCATCATCATCGTCATCATCATCATCATCATCATCATCATCATCATCTATCACTGCAGCTGTGGTCCACATTCGTATGTTCTTACAGCGGTGGTTTCTGTAGACATTTGTTTAAACATGAAGAGATTGCCAGCCTCGTTTTAGTGGCTTTGTATTTGACTTACAAATCTCTGCTTTAGCAGAGCTCTTGAAATATGGAGGACCAGATATAGTAAAAATCATGATGTCGTGAATTATTCTAATCCACATATATAAATTAAAACGTAAATGCAAAGCCTAACAAATAAATTTAATAAAAGGAAAGAAGAATGGTAAAGAACAGTGCTGTCACAATGACTGTACTCGAAATCCCCCTTGTTTTCTACTTCGTCTGCAAATTGTAACGCTTTCACGTTGATTGTAAAAGCCTACTGTATTATTACCCGCTTTCTTCAATGAAACGTGTACTGTATTTCTTGGAAAAACCTTGAGATACGCAAGCTGATCAATGACCTAAATTTAATATTTCATTCATTCCATTTTATACACGGCGTAACTAAAAGACAGATGGACTAAAGGATAGAGAGAAGGGAGAGGCAGAAAGCAGGGACACATGAAACACTAAACACGCGTCGCGCGATACACAATTGCTGCCATCACGCGTGTAAGGCCACATGCACTAACTTTATTTCAAATCGACAGTGATAAAATTCATTACCCATACCAGAGTTAGGTTTTAAAATCCTGAAAAACGCTTATTGGGAATTATGACATTATACCGGTTTACGTTTGAAAACATGACAGTACCCAGACACCCTCAAGTTTGGAAGTGAGAAGGTAGTAACAGCACGACTATCCTAGAAGAAAATGCATATTGGCTCCATTAAATTCGTATATTTGGGTTCCTTAGGGTTTGCTGACAAAGAATATGTAAAACGTTACGCAAATAGTCTAGGAATTACCAAGTTATGGCCAAAATAAAATAGTGGGGGTGCCTGACAGCATGAAATCATTTCTGCTCATAAAATTTTTTTTATAACGTGTTTGAAAAAAACATTACGTTACGGAAATAGCCTACCATGTTAACTCCTATTTGATTGGAGCGCAACAAATGTAAGACTAAACACGATTGGTTGGGCTATAAATACTATCTTGTGTTGTCAGGGGAAATCGTGAAAAGGAGTACTTTTTTGAAAAGATGTGTAGACATGGTTTGATTGGGTAGAGCTGCGAATATACTCAATTCAGAGCGTCTGTTCATTGCCACATCTTGTAATAAACCTACTAAGAAGCAGTGCGTTGAGCACCAGTGTATATTTTTTATAAAATAAACCCTGGGACATCGGCAGATCGGAGTTGTGCTATATTCATTGCCAGTCAACGAAACTGTTTATTATTTCCATGAATTGTGGTAAGCTTGAAATATTCAATATCTTTTAATGAAAATTGAATGTAAATTGATAATTTATGTCTGTATATATGTGTAGTTCAGTAGCGAACATGATGTAAAGCCTATAGTGCTCCAGCCTGAACAGAAGGTGTCGGAGGAAAGTAAAACTGCATGGAATGGCCAAACAGTACACTGACACCTAGATTATTAACTAGAAAGAAATAATGCTGGAATTGCAGAGGCGTAGTAACCATTAGGGAGGGAAATACTGGTAAAAAGTATTTCAGATGAAGCTGACAGTTGGCCTAACGCTCTGAACTCAATGTTTGTGATGTATTGTGCTCAGTGTAAAAATAGAGTATAAATTAGTTCTGACGTAGAAGGTACAACCTTCTTGTTTCAGGGACCGTGGTCTTAAAGTTATTGAGCAGCACCTGGTCAGAGCTTTGCTGAAGCCAGAGGTGGACAGCATACTCCTTGGTCCATATAGCAACCAGTGGGGTGGCTCCAGAACTCATTAAAGTAATCGAGCAGAGGAGTCTTTTCCTGCAGTCATCACGCAAGATAAGAGAGTGTGGCCATGGAGCTCAACATTATGTACCCCATCTTAAAATGACATTGTAAAAGAAAATTAAGAAGGGAATTTAATTGTTTTAATACCAGGAACTGAGAACATCTCCAATACTAGTTCCAATAGAAACAAACTATTGAAGTCATGATGACAAATATTAACAGAGCTTGAACAAAACAAAACCAGTATTACCTCATATTAATACTACACAACTGACACACATAGGATACTATTAATAATATATGTCACTACAAGATTCATATTAATAAATTCTGTACATATAACTTGTAATTAAAATTGATTGTGATTCCTGGTTCCCTTTGTATTTGAATCAGGACACATATACATTCATGACAGCACTGAATACATATTGTTATTTGAAAAGTTATCAGTGACTCCTTCAAGATATCCTCTTAGAGTGTTATATGTATGTGAGTGTCACAGTGTTGTCAAGTGTGGTGGAATAAATTAAATTGTTTATCTGTCTGTTGTTGTTATGACTTACACTTCATCATACACATACCCTAGACATATAACGTAGTCATCACACTATTCCAGAATAATTCTGACTGAGGTATACATATGTGGCAGCAAGTAAGGTTATCTATAATACACTACTCTTATTAGATATAGATACCTTCACAGCTGATCTCAGTCAGTACACTAATTCCCCTATAAATATTTATAACATCCCACTTTACCACACATGACAACAATTTGCCAGAAGATATGAAGTACCAAAAAAATGGCCAAAAGAGTGGACGCAGTCATTAGTAATACCGCTTCCAAAGAAAGGACATCTAAAAATGTGCAAGAACTACAGAACCATTAGCCTTATTAGTCTTCCAAGTAAAGTGATGTTAAGATACTTTTGAACAGAATAAAACAGAAATCAGAAGAAATCTTGTCCGAGGAACAGGCTGGCTTTAGACCAAAAAGAAGTACCTCAGAACAAATCTTCAATATTAGATTACTGATCGAAAAACATCTCCAGCATCAACACGATTTATACCATAACTTCATCGATTTCACAAAAGCCTTCAATCGAGTCTGGCATGAAGGCTTATGGCAAATAATGAGAAAATTCAATTTTGATACCAACATCATAGATATCATTGAAGCACTATACAAGGATGCAAGCAGTGCTGTTTTTGCAAGCAATGACATTGGAGAATTTTTTTAAACAACTGTAGGAGTTCGCCAGGGATGTATCCTGTCCCCAGTGCTCTTTAATATATCTAGAACATATTATGCAGGAGGCTCTCTACGATTATAAAACAACCATATCGATTGGAGGCCGACCCCTTTGCAATCTACGTTTTGCTGATGATATCGATCTTATAGCTGGAACAGAATCAGAACTTCAAGACCTTACCTCTAGACTGGAGAAAGTAACAAGAACGTATGGGATGGACATTAATATAGAAAAAAGCAAGATATTGGTGAATAACCATAAGAAACATCTTCCGACCAACATTACGTTAAATGGGCACACGTTAGAAGAAGTTAACACCTTTAAATATCTCGGGTCCACTATATGTAGTGATGGAAGATCAAGTAAAGAAATCAAGACAAGACTTGAGATGGCCTCATCTGCCATGACAAGGCTGAATGTGATCTGGAAAAGTAACATCAGTTTTCCTGTGAAGATAAAATTATACAAATCACTTGTATTATCTATTCTCTTGTATTGGTAAGGATCCAGGATTTCGAGTATAAATGTTATAGAAGAATTTTGCGCATTTGCTATAAAGAGCACAAAACACATGTCTACGTTAGAGAAAAAATAAACACGTATGCAGGCCACCAAGAACCACTTTTGTCAGTAGTGAAACGTCGAAAGCTTGCTTGGTTTGGGCATGTAACTCGTCATGACTCCCTTTCGAAAACGATCCTCCAGGGAACAGTCGAAGGTAAACGGAGAAGAGGAAGGCAAAGAAAATCCTGGGTTGATAACATCAAAGAATGGGCAGGACACGGTTTTTCCACACTTGTACGCATTGCTGAGGATAGAGAGCAGTGGAGGACCCTGTCTGCTGATGCTTCCACCATGGCACCCCTACGACCCATGGCGGGTTACGGGTTGAGATGATGATGATTTGACTTACTGAAATACTTAGTAAATAATCAACTCACAAGACACAGCCTGATCACATGAAAGTGTTTTACTGGTGGGGTCATTAAAACACAGCGATCTAATGTGACGGGACACGGGGAATAGAATATGCAAGAGCACCGCACCACATTTTTTTTTAAATGGAACATATCACCAAAGGGATGCTGGATAAAGCGTACAATAATAAACCCCAAGCAGTGAAGAAACACGTTGACTGCAATACAACGAAGTTATTGTTCGGGAATGAAAAGAGAATTAATGAAGGAGATCCAAATTAGACAGCTAAAATATTTTGGCCATGTAAAAAGACATAACACCGGACACTGAAGACTATGACAGAAGGCAGAGTTGAAGACAAACGTGCACGAGGAAGACAGTGCTATAAGTGGGAAGATAACATCAAAATATGAACACAAATGGTCAAACAATACGAAGATCTATAATTCATCACCCATCTACGCTGACTTTGTCAAAGTGATTTCTTTATTCTTCTTTCACCTTTCAACTCTCTAAGAAGCACATGCCTTCAACAGACATGTGCTCAGTTTTCCTGTCACGTGCCATCAGCTCAAGGTCTGCCGTGTCTTCTTCATCCCATTCATGCCTGTCTCCAGTTTTCTTCTCCGTGTGTTCTTTGGTCTTCCTCTACCTGTCTTTCCCTGTGGATTCTAGAACGGTGATTGCCTGGTAATTCTATCAACGATTTTCAACCATGTGCGTCCAATATGTCTCCAGCTTCCTCTTCACATCTCTTGTTCCACTAGCGCTTGTCTAGTTCTTGTCATCAGTTCCACATAAGTGATCTTGTCATACCACTTCAATCCTTCCAGTGATTCCCTTAAACATATCTATGATGTCTATTTCACCGTGAACTACTGCAGTGTTAATTAATCAGAACAATCGCTCCCTGCTAGGTAGACAGATGCACATTCAATCATTGATCCGTGCTTCCTATTTCCTGTTCGCTAATGACATGCATAAATAAACAGTAAGCAATGTAATTAGGTAACCGGGAACATTCCGAGTCACATCTGCTAGTGTTTAAGAGCAGACAAGGTTACTGGCCTTACGTGTAGTTGAGCTGAGATATACAATTTACTACCCAGTTAACTACCTGGAGTACGCAGGGCCGGATTATCCATTAGGTTAAGTAGGCTGAAGCCTAGGGGCCCGGGGCTCTTGATGGCCCGTGTATAAGTTAAAACTATTATTTTCGTTTGAAAAAAAAAAACTTATTAAATTTATTGTTTATTAGATGAAGGTGGGCCCAAACATCAAAATAGCCTAGAAACGTGTTCAGTTGAAGTCCTGAGCTCCAGTTTCTCCAGCTTGACTTGCATTTAAAGGATCATCGCATATGGTCATTCTATGCATTCCCTGCCATCCCGGGGGAGGGGGGGGGGGGCTCTCCAAATCTGTAGAGCTAAATTACTGTGCTCTGGTTCTGGACTCTCCCAGGGAATTATCACGTCATATACAGAGCCACTTCTCAGCTCCCTCTGCCTATTATGGGACCATAGTGAGATCCTCCTACATGCAGCAAACCAGGTAGAAGCCAGAGTTACGTTTGTGGTTCAAGTGACTCCTCCAAACTTAACTGTGCAATGCTGGGTTCTCAACATGTTTCACCACAGGGGTTATCCCTGAAAGTGTGTGGATGGATTCAAGAGGGTAAGATTAGCCTCACAGACAGAGGTTCACATTCAAATCTACATACTATAGCATTGTGCACAGCTGGTGGTCATATAATGATGACTCCAGATATGCCTCCATGCATATATAACTCAGTAATTATTTTATAATAACCACGTATTAATGCCCATTGGGTCAAATATGGGTCATTTTATGAACAAATGAACAGCTTTCAAGTTCATACAAAAAGTTTATTTCTATTATACGTATTCAGTCTTAAACACATGAGTAAAGGTAAAAAATTTAATGTTCATTTGAAGAAGCTCTTGGGTCTTAAGGTACAATAAATAAATTTTCCTCGTATAACAGGAAAAGATGGCGTTCTTATCTGATGCTGCTTCTTCTTCTTTTTTTACATTTAGCCGCTGACTGTCAAAGTAGTCATTTGCCATCACGCCTAGTGGCGTCTTGTAGGGCAGCAACAAAATGCTTCCACTTTGCTCAGTCGGCGGTCATCCTTCGTGCAGTGCCCCAGCTCAGGTTCATTCTTTGCATTTCGGCCTCCACAGTTCTCCGCCAAGTTGTTGTGGTCGGCCTCTCTTTCGCTGTCCTTCAGGGGTCCATAGCATAGCTGTTCTTGTGATGGCATCGGGGTCTCTTCTAAAGACGTGGCCAACCCAACTCCAGCGTCTGCCAGCTATGATGGTGTGCACGTCCTCTTGGTTGTTCCCAGTAAGCAGTTCTCAATTGGTGATGGTATTCGGCCCAAAAAAAATTTTGAGAATTTTCCTTACGCAGATTGTGTAGAAAGAGGACAATTTCGACATTTCCTTCTCTGTTACTCTCCAGCGTTCCGCGCCATATGGACGCACAGAACAGCTCTCATATAATCTTAATTTGGTGTTTGTGCTGTACTGAGAGGACTTCCAGCTGTTACTTAGTCTAGCAAAGGCTGTTCTCGCTTTATTCATTCTGTTATTGATGTACAGTATTTGCTTGTTCCGCCGTCTGGTGTTACTATGCATCCTAGGTATGTAAATGTGTCTGTCTGTTCCAGCTTTTGGTTCCTTATTGTTAAAGGCTCAGGTCTGCCCACATTGAGTGTCTGATGCAGTTCCCGAATAAAATGAATTTTAGTAAATAGGTTAGTAGGTTTTCACTGAGAACGCGGAAAAAGTACCTTCAGTCCAAGGGATACCGCTCATTAAAATGCCGGCGGGAGAGTCCGAAACTTCCCTAGCTTAAAAAGCCTTTCTTTTTCTCCCTTCGTCACCTAGATATCTATCAAATCATCTCGTGTGATCTACCGGCAGACGCCATCGGCTCCTGCTCTACTATATCTAACTGATGGATGATTACCTAACATCACAACATGCAACAGCCGTCCAACAGCTCTCAGTATCTACTTTCATCTCTCCATTGCTTTGATCACACATTCTCTATTCCACTCCGTCTAATTGATTATTGATCACTGAACATCCCTAAATGTAACATCCGTCCTACATCTCCAGTACCTACTTCCATCTCTCCATCACTCTACAATCGTGCGTGAGTATCTATCATGTACACTCACAGCAACTGTTTTCGAGCCAGATATACACTTTCAATTCTTTCCCCACATGCCGTGCACTGCACGCAAGCATTGTATCACATTAGAACCAACCGTAGTTTTAAAAAAAAACAACAACAAAAATACTAAAAACAAAACCATCCTGTTAAAACCGAATGCTTTACATGAGTTTGATAACGGTATAAAAGTAATAAGATTAAAATAAATAACTGATTCCACTAATTGTGTAAGATTTTAAAATGGCCGAGATCATTAACTGTGTGTTATACTTTAGTTGCATACTACCAACTCAACAGAAGAGAACAAGTGGTAATCTTCAGATTTTGCACTGGCCACAGCAGACTGAGATACCATCTATTCACCAAGCTAAAGACAGGAACTACCGATCAGTGTAACTGTGGCACTGATAAAATGACTGCTGAACATCTGCTTCTTTTTCTTCTTCCTTCTTCCTCGTTCGTCCTGAAAAGGACGTTGGTTGCGTTGTCCGTTCAGTGGAGATTCGATATGTGCGCCTTTCGGCCGACACATCCGACTTCAGCACAGCATTTTTTGGGACCGGGTTTGCCTTCCCTCTTCGATCCCTACTCTCTCAACCAGACTGCAGTGATGCAGTCTGTTTCCAGGACCACCACTTGGAGGTGGAGTAGGGTCTTGGTCAGCTCTGGTTCGCTGACCCTGACGCAAGCAGTCAAGCTATGAGTCGCTGACTGCATTCATCTCGTTTGCCGCGTCTTCAGTCCCTTAAATCTGCTTCAAAGTTGCCCAACATATGCGGAACAGAGAAGGCGCATATGGCCGACACCAGTACCATTCGTGGAAAAGCTCTACGGAGATTCAAATAGCCTCAGCTGACTACTGCTTTCTTTGAGAACATTCAAGTGCACGTCTGAGAGTGTACGAAGAAGAAGAAGATTAACTGTGTAACATTATGAAATATATAAAGCAGTACAGACTGCACAATCGTTGTAAAATAACACAGTAATAGACTCAACTTCGTTCATTAATTTATTTTCTTCTTTACTATCTTACGGAGCACGGAGTCACCTTTGCAGTTGCCACCATAGTAGGAAGCCTACCACAAATCCACCCGCCTCCCCCCGCTCTTGTAGCGGTGATTTCTGTGGCAGAGTTTTTTACATGATGAGCTTGCCAGCGTCATGCACACCACCATATCATTTACCTCTTACGACATGCCTGGGGTAGATATAGTCATATTCATTATTTGTATTCTCAGAGACCCCTGGAAACTGCACGGGGCAATTACTTAACTAATGCTGTAAAATAACATAGTAATTGAGTTCGCCACTGGCGTTAAATAAGAACGCACCTAACTAAACTACTAGTGCAAAGTAAAAAAGTAATTGACTCAATTACTGGAACAAAGTAGCAAAGTAATTTATCCAATTACTGGCGTAAAATAACAAAGTAAATGCCTGAACTACTGCTGTAAAATAACAAGACATATTGACCCAATTCCCGGAGAAAAATAATAAAGTAATAATAAAGTAACTGACTGGACTACTGATTTAAATTAATAAAGTAACTACTGGCGAGAACTAACCAAGTAATTGACTCAAATACATTTGTAACATAACAAAATGACTGGTTTAATATGTTCTTAAAATACTTGACACTATATATCAATGTACGCGGTTTCCCATCCTGGGAAGCAGTTATCGTAATTGTTCAATAAGTGTTCCTTTGACAAGAGAAGTAACATGTCTCTTCAGAGTTTACTGACTTAAAACTAATGTAAATCAATAAAATTAAAAACTAAATCAGGTGGCCTAAAAATCAGTGTACGAAATGTACCTACCACACCACAGAGTCCAATTTCTTGCCTGTCTTTTGCAATCGGGAGAGTCTTTAGACGAGGCCATAGCTGAAGGTTAAACTTGACACAAGTTATCCATATCCGAAAATACACGCCTTGTAAAACACAACACTTTATTGCTTATCCGCATCCGATTTTATTTCGTTCTGGTAAAACCGTTATACTTTAGGTACCCGTTTATATTGTAGTAAAACTGTTATACTTCAGGTACCAGTTCATATTCTAGTAAAACTGTTACACTTTAGGTTCCATGTCATACTCTGGTAAAAACGGTTATACTTTAGGTTGCATTTCATACTCTGGTAAAACTATTATACTTTATGTTCCAGTTCATATTTTGGTAAAACTGTTATTGTTCAGGTTGCAGTTCATATTTTGGTAAAACTGTTATACTTTAGGTTGCATTTCATACTCTGGTAAAACTATTATACTTTATGTTCTAGTTCATATTTTGGTAAAACTGTTACTGTTCAGGTTGCAGTTCATATTCTGGTAAAACTGTTATACTTTAGGTTTTAGTTCAGATTCTGGTAAAACTGTTATACTTTAG
The DNA here is from genome assembly GCA_024509875.1 of Oreohelix idahoensis. Taxonomy (NCBI): domain Eukaryota; kingdom Metazoa; phylum Mollusca; class Gastropoda; order Stylommatophora; family Oreohelicidae; genus Oreohelix; species Oreohelix idahoensis. The sequence continues at coordinate 458,172 of JAMPIV010007040.1, forward strand.
ATTTTAATTCACGTTTTGGTAAAACTGTTATGCTTTTTTTTTATTTTAACTCACATTCGGGTAGTAAAAACCTGTATCCTTTAGGTTTTATTTCACATTCTGGTAATACTGCAGAACTTGTGCACTTCCTAACACGAAAGTTCCAGCAATACCCAGCGCTAACTGAAACAAGAACTAGATACTCCTAGCGGAAATCATGACTAGTTTTCCCTAATGGCTATCCACCAGGCATCATCATCATCATCATCACCACTGTCCTTTGCATGAAGACTGCCCCAAGCATTCACGTGCTCTTGCAGCAGTTGTTTCTGTGGTAATTAGTTTTACATGATGAGGTTTCCAGTTCTATGCCTAATATCATATTGATCACCTTGTACGACATGCTTGAAGGTGCAGTCAGGTAAAACTGTTACACTTTTTGGTTCAGTTCACATTCTGGTAAAATTTGCACACTTCCTAACACGAAAGTTCCAGCTGTATCCAGCGCTAACTGAAATAATTACTAGATACTCCGAGCGAATACATCGTGACAACAGTTGCCCCTAATGGCTATCCACCAAGGTTTTATCACCATCATCATCATGTTCCTTCGCGCTGCTTACGGAGCAATGAGCCACCACTGCAACTTGTCCCCTTACAGGAAGCCTGCACACAAGCATCCACATATTCTTGAAGCAGTGGTTTATGTAACAACATATTGTACATCATGATGTTGCCAGCTCCACTCACAACCTTGTATTAGTCGCCTTGTACGACATGTCTGAGGTTGCAGTGGTGCTATTATTTCTTTGTCTCTGCAGGCAGCACCAGTAACTACAAGGGGAGCCACCAAAGTTTGGTATAGCTTCATAGGTAGAATCATTTACATTTAGCTATTAATACAATAACCGTATCAACAAAACGAATCAGACGATCGAAAACAACAGAAACAGCAGAGAAAAGAAATTGGTTTTGGACAAATACGATAGAATGATAGGCACTTTCTTGCCTTCTTTTAATGAGAAACTGAATGACACGGGGATAGGTTTTGCTGTCCGTATGATCGATTCCACTGAAAGGATTATATTATCATCGATTCCTCCATAAGAGTTTTATTATAACCGATACCTCCATTAAAAACATTATATATTAACTGATACCTCCATAAGAATTATACTATAACCGATACCACCATAAAAAATTATATTATAACCGAGTCCTGCATAAAAATTATATTATAACCGAGTCCTCCATAAAAATTATATTATAACTGATAGCTCCGTAAATATTATATTATAACCAATACCTTCATAAAAATTATATTATAACCGAGACTTCCATAAAACTTATATTATAACCGAGATCTCAAAAAAATTATATTATAACCTAGACCTCCATAAAAATTATATTATAACAGAGACCCCCATAAGAATTACCACTTACTTCTCGAGGCCAAGTTATGCGTTGCAAATCAGGTCGGGTAACGCTCCAGTCTACCTAATTCTACATGAGTACTTGATTCTGCTCTTAAGTACGGGAAGACAAACTTAAGTACGGGAAGACAAACTTAAGTACGGGAAGACAAACTTAAGTACGGGAAGACAAACTTAAGTACGGGAAGACAAACTTAAGTACGGGAAGACAAACTTAAGTACGGGAAGACAAACTTAAGTACGGGAAGACAAACTTAAGTACGGGAAGACAAACTTAAGTACGGGGGAAGTACAAACTTAAACTTAAGTACGGGAAGACAAACTTAAGTACGGGAAGACAAACTTAAGTACGGGAAGACAAACTTAAGTACGGGAAGACAAACTTAAGTACGGGAAGACAAACTTAAGTACGGGAAGACAAACTTAAGTACGGGAAGACAAACTTAAGTACGGGAAGACAAACTTAAGTACGGGAAGACAAACTTATGTACGGGAAGACAAACGCAGCTACAAGAGGAAACCGGTCAGACAAACTTAAGTACGGGAAGACAAACTTAAGTACGGGAAGACAAACTTAAGTACGGGAAGACAAACTTAAGTACGGGAAGACAAACTTAAGTACGGGAAGACAAACTTAAGTACGGGAAGACAAACTTAAGTACGGGAAGACAAACTTAAGTACGGGAAGACAAACTTATGTACGGGAAGACAAACGCAGCTACAAGAGGAAACCGGTCATTCTACCTCATAAAAAGCTGACACCTAGTATAGTAAAGTCTTTGTCAGCTCCACCCCCTCCCTCCCCTCACGGCAGTATCTGCTATCATCAACAATCTCCTTTGTGCTCCATACGCAGCTTGGAGCCTCCACTGCAGCCGGTCCCCTTGCAGGAAGCCTGCATAAAGCATTCACATGCTCCTACAGTTATGTGGCAATTTGTATTTCATGATGCAACTGGCATCCATGCACCTCACATTAGCTGCCTATGTACGACATGCCTTCTTCTTCTTCCTCGTTCGCCCTCAGACTTCCACATTAATGACTCTAATAAAGGTAGTAGTCAGCTCAGGGTCCCTGACATCTCTAAACAGTGTTTCGTGGAGAAAAGTGGGTTGTTGCCATATGTTACTCCGTTCATAGCTGTATATTGGGCATGAGTGGAGCAGATGTTCGGCTGTCATGGGGCTGATGCCACAGGTGCACAGATCTGTTGCGCCAATCCTGTATTTGTGGTATAGATGGCACCTCAACCTGATGTGTCCAGTGCGTAAGCGGGAAATGATGACCTGGTCTCGCCTTGATAGCTGGTGATAAGTATCATTTCTATATGGCCTGGGTGCTATTTTTCCCACTTGGACTTGAATGTGGCTTTGATGGTTGTTTTAGACAATCCATAAGTTGTCCCTGTATCACTTTGTTGTATCTCTCCCCCTTCTTTAGCAAGTTTATCTGCCTCTTCGTTGCCTGGAATGTTGCAATGGGCTGGTATCCACTGGACTGTGCACTTGTTGAAGCATTTGGTTAGGCTTTCAAGTGAGTTTATCAAATCTTTCAATTCCTTAGAATGGTGGCCCTTTAGGGCTGTTATTACTGACAGGACATCCGTAAAGATCACTATCTGATTTTCTGCATGGGCTCTGTATTCAATAAGAATTTTCGCCGCCTGTTTCAGAGCTTCTGCTTCAGCATGCCCGAGTGTGCAGTAGTACTATTCTACATATTCCCGGGAACTACACAAAGCAGTATCTGCTTTGGGAATATCTGTTTGTTCTATACATAGTTTTGAAGAGCTCAGATCATGTTTCCACGCGGTTCTCAGGTGCTGCGATGAACAAATACAATCCTCCATATTTATGTATATTTCACAAGCTATAAAGCACGGTATAAGGCTCGCTGACGTCTGAAGATGTACACAAGGTTACTCTATAAATACAAAATATTGCTGGGAAGTCATAACGCTGATGTCAATTGCTGTTCTCAATACTTTCTTTTATATCTTATAACTGCCTTACGATATTTAACATTCTTCTACAAAACGACATTTACGTAGCTTCAAAGAGCATTGTTTATTCATTGACCCGCGTGATAACTATTCATAAGATGTTTTTATGTCACACATTATGATGTACCAAGGCATTTTTATAGCTCCTTCTGAAGTTTTATGAGTTGTTTTTTTTTCCCTTCCTTTTGCTTTGTTCTTACTCAAATAATTACATCTATTTTTCTCACAAAACGTGAGGTCCGTCACAGAATTCTCTCATCGCCATACAGTTTCTTCTTCAAGGAGGATGACGAAGGCCCTTCTGTCAATTCTGCTTCTCTCGTGGACCTTCCATGTACAACTATTTGCTTGTCCTCCTTACATGGACATAAACCTGATTGTCCAATTTTCACGTCAGTGAATAGATGGTATTAAGTCTGCGGTGGCCGGTTCTCAGCCTGGAAATCATCTCTTTTATGTAGTGTGGTTTACTTTTATCTCACTCCTAATGTTCCATATGCAGTTTAGAAAGTTTCACATTAATTAGTCCATTAATGTATCAACAATGTATATCGCTCTCATACGCCATTATGCCAGTGACTCCCAACTTCGATTAACCCCGTTTCTCCTCTAATTAGTTGCATTTCTTCTTTGATTACTTAACCTCACAGAAATATTACATCTGTTGGCAATAGTTAATTTTTCTTTCTGTTCTTAGCTACATTAACTGGTGCATGTACGTCATCATAAATCCAACAACGTTTGGGGCTTTTTTTTTTTATTTGCTTATATTTATTTTCACATAATATATGATATATGTTTGTCCTAAGTAGTTCCCTGAGAACCCAAAAAAAAACGGGGAAAGGGGGGGGGGGGGGGGGGATTTTATGAGATGTAGAAAGAAAAGGCTTACTGTTCTCTGAGGCATGTCGAAAGAGGCGACTAAAATGACGTTGTGCACGGGAAGCTGCCAACCTCATCATTTGTTCGTTTGTCCCTGACAAAGACCTTGTAGCTGTATCGTACGTTTTGTGTGTGTGCGATTGTTTTTGTTTTCGTAAGAAGTATCACCTTTTTTTTTATTTCTTTTACCCCACCGTATAGCATAGCTATTGTTCTCATTATGTCACAACTAATCCCCCCCCCCCACCCCCACCATCCCCGTAGCAGATATTCTCTCACCAACATATTAAATGGTATGCTCCAACGGCTACTGAAGGGTTATGATGATAGTGATAACTTTTTGTTGTGTGAATGAAAGTATGTAGATTCCTGCCGAAGCAATACATGGAGTCGAGCTGAGTTAAATAAAAAGGTAAAGTTAGTCCCACAGCAGATACTGCCGTGGGGCAGTGAAGTGGTAGATAACTTCATTTTACTACTGTCCGTCTTGGAGAGGTGGGATGGCCATTTCCCTTCCTCGCTGCTTTTGCCTTCCTTAACTTAAGAGCAGAGCCTGGTGCCCATTTCCAGCTGGGTAGACGCCACCGTGTTTCGAACCCACTGCTTTTGCCGCGACAGGCCATCGGTATTGAGTAAGTACTGTACTACTAATATTCTAACCTAGACACATAGCACCTCACATTTCTTGGCATACTTTATTTAACCTTTTACATACGTATTACATTATACATAATTTAAAAAAAAAAAACAATTACGTTCTGTGATGCCTGTAACTTCTCACATTATAACAATTAGAAACAATGCACAAATGACACGCCACCTGAAGACAATGCCCAAGTTTGTCTCTACAAAGCGGACTTTATTCTAATCACGGCAACTGTGAATTTTAGGTCAATTGTTTCAGGGAAGCATTGTTGGAAGGGAGAACCCAAGCAGCTGGGCAAACTGGTATTCACCCTAGGCGGCACATGTACTGGGGGGGGGGGGGGGGGGGGGGGGGGAAGAGAGAGAGAGACAAAATAGTCCCTAGGAAACAGGGTTGTGGAGTCGGCTAAAAAATGTGGAGTCCAGACATTATTTACCGATTCCGACTCCAACTTTACTATCAACAAACTACCGACTCCACGACACCGACTTCCGGCACCACAGCCCTGCTAAGAAAGGTAAAAGAAAGACAATAAAAATATTGTGTTTAAGATTCTTTATGCGTGTCTTGGCGCAAAATGGCCAACTATTTCAGTAGTTCCGCGATATTCGCTTATTTTCCACCATCAGTTTTCATCCAGTATACCGCTCCACCTATATTCCAGTCCTGACATATGGATGCGAGTCATGGGCAATGACCACAACCCACAAAAGCTAGCTTCAAACCTCGGGAATAAGGTATTTGAGGAAGGCGGTTGAAGTAATAAAAAGAGATATGGTCCGCAACCAGACGATACGGCAAGGCCTCAAAACCCAGCCACTGCAGACTCAAGTAGAACAGTCCCAACTACGATGGTTTGGCCATCTCTGCAGAATGGAAGAAGATCGACTAACACGAGATGTATGGGAAACTAAGAGCCAGGGATCCAGACTTCCAGGACGACCCAGAGTCCGCTGGGAGGACAACATTATACAATCTCTGAAGGACCGAGATTGGAACCAGGCCAGAAGGAAAACAGTCGATAGGATAGTATGGCGCTCCCTCCTCCAAATCTCTACACCTCATAATAGAAGAGGGATGACTATGTAAGTCAATTTTCATCCAGGTAAGGGAGGCACAACTGGGCGAAATAACAAGTATGTGACGACCAGATTAAAATATTGGTATAAAACGAGCACTGGTAACCTATTGTTTTGGGTTCAATTGACTGAGTCGTCATCATTGTCAACTGAGGACCTTACGGAGCATATGGAACCACTACTGTAGCTGGTCTCCCTTGCAGGCGTCCGATTGGCAGAGTGGTTAGAGCGCTGGTCTCTCTCAGCATAGATACCAGGTTTGATGCACGGTGGCGTCACGCTCCAGTCTACCCAGTTGTAAAATTGGTACCCGGTACTGCTCTTCAGTTAGGCGAAGGCAACGAGGAAGGGAACAAATCACTCCACCTCTCAAAGATGGATCTGTTATAGTAAAGTTCAACAAAACTCTAGAACGTTAAAAGGACTAGCATACCTTGCAATATTTACAGGGTCCATTTTTGGGGAAAATGTGGAAATGGTGCACGCTGCCCCGTGACAGCTAAATTGAACACTCATTAAAAAGACGAGCAAGCCTTTCATTTTTTCAATGTGCATTAACAATTGACCGTAAGTCATGATACGTTTGACCACAAAGATCCAGTGATGTTAAAATGGAATTGACAGGAATGAAATGCCAACAGAAGAGTTAACGCCCTTGTCAAGACATGCGGAAGAAAGAGGGAAACATAATTTATTTTCCGATATGTTTTGGCGAGCTGCTTGCTCGCTACTGCGGAACTGAGATTTGTTCGTGAAACTTGGTATTAATATGATTATAACAAACAGGTAAACTTGGTGTCGAGGGGCGGCATTATAACACCTTTGCCACAAGCCGCATATTACATTGCTACGCCACTGGAAACGAGGGTGAAAAAAAAGTTAGCCAAAAATAACAATTATGTATTTCATGCTGGTAATCTGGTAAGACGAATGCCAAAAATATCTGATTACAGGCCAAGGACATGGTAATTCAGGGCGTTGACGTATTAGTCACGTCAGGGAGAGAGAACTCAGAAATGGGAACAAAAGGTGCACGTTTATAGTGCATACACGTGTTCCTTATATTTGCGTGTTGTTGTGAACTGACGCTGAAGTTGGAAGAACCTTCCACATGTTTGAAGAAAATAAGAAAAGGGCGTATGTTTATACACCGAACGCTGCTTTTTTAAATAAATGTTTTAGCAGGTTAAAATTCAAGAAACTACGGTAAATAACTACATCTATGAATGTCAGTTATACACATATGAAATGGGTGCGTGTGTGTGTTTCATTTAATGTTGCAAACTGCCCTATCTCTAGATAGTATAGTCCAGTGTTTCTTTAATGTTGCAAACTGCCCTATCTCTAGATAGTATAGTCCAGTGTTTCTTTAATGTTGCAAACTGCCCTATCTCTAGATAGTATAGTCCAGTGTTTCTTTAATGTTGCAAACTGCCCTATCTCTAGATAGTATAGTCCAGTGTTTCTTTAAATGTTGCAAACTGCCCTATCTCTAGATAGTATAGTCTAGGTGTTTCTTTAAATGTTGCAAACTGCCCTATCTCTAGATAGTATAGTCTAGTGTTTCTTTAAATGTTGCAAACTGCCCTATCTCTAGATAGTATAGTCCAGTGTTTCTTTAAATGTTGCAAACTGCCCTATCTCTAGATAGTATAGTCCAGTGTTTCTTTAATGTTGCAAACTGCCCTATCTCTAGATAGTATAGTCCAGTGTTTCTTTAAATGTTGCAAACTGCCCTATCTCTAGATAGTATAGTCTAGTGTTTCTTTAAATGTTGCAAACTGCCCTATCTCTAGATAGTATAGTCTAGTGTTTCTTTAAATGTTGCAAACTGCCCTATCTCTAGATAGTATAGTCCAGTTTCTTTAAATGTTGCAAACTGCCCTATCTCTAGATAGTATAGTCCTGTGTTTCTTTAACCTTTTAGAGGTCCCGCACCCTTCACAGCATCTGAAGAAGCCGTGCGCCCCTTTATAGCATCTTAATAAGCCTCGCACCCCTTTGCATCATCTTAAGATGCCTTGCACACCATTATCTTCTAGCTCACAAAATATGCCCCAAAGTAGAAAAAGAGATACACGTGTGTTTTGAGAAAATGTTATTTACAAATTATGACTAAGATTTGGTATTGAATTCACGTTGCCATTGTTCTATTTGTACTAATACATTCAGTTCTATGTATTATATAATGTTAATAATGAATCGCCTTCTAAAATATCTGGCATATCTCGCACCTACTGAAGGTAGGCCTCGCAGCCCCCCCCCCCCACGGGGGGGGGGGGGGGCATGCACTCCTGGTTATGAAGCACTGGTATAGTCGACTTTTTTTTATTAATGCAAGCTATGTTCTTCGAGTACTCGTGAATATAAAAAAAATCACAATACAGTAGTTAAAACTACGGCAGCAGTGCAGATACTGCAAATTTAAGAAAAATATCAACCGGACATTGATTACGGAAACAACAATTAATATTCTGTTGTACCAATAAACGCCTTTAGGCGTAACGGAACAACGGATGATTTCTTGTTGCCCTAAGACGCCGTAGGCGTAATGGCCACAGACTGCTTGGTCGGTCGTCGGTTAAGGACGGAAGAAGAAGAAGAAGATCAACCGGACAACATAGCCTTTTTTTTATATTTGGACATGCGCCCTAATATAATCAACGACCCTGTGTCTTGGCTGAACGGAGGGCGCTTCGCCAAATACGAAGCAAACAATTTTTTTTTTAAACACCGCACATTTAGTAGTCAGTGGCTATCTGTATTAAATATCTGTGTGTGTGTGCGTGCGTTACTGTGGTTATGCGCTCTATTGGTTTAATTAAATACATAATGTTAGTGAAATATAATTTAAAAAGCGCTCGTATCTTTGGATTTCTGTTTCCGTCAATAAAATTATAAAACAAAAAAATTAAGACACTCCGGGTAATTCAGAAGTATTTAAATTAATTTTATGAAATTAGTTTGGTTTTGTTGTGTTTTAAGGACTATCTTCATTGCACACGGATAACTCTATCAGTGCTCCGATTTACTCCCTTAGATCACACAAGGAGGATCTCAGCACAGTGCACGAACTCAGTAGCACCGGCAAAAATCCCAATGTGAATATAGGAGTCACACATTCTATAAATATTTTTGTGGTGAGTAGGTTTCTAATTTTTAATTTTTTGCCACCGGCCTTACGGCCTACCCTTTACGATTTCCAACTGCCGTGGGATTTTTAACGTGCGCAACTTGCACACGGGACCTCCCATTTTTCTTTCGCCGTTATCCGATCTGACTACCCAGGAGACCAAGGGGGAGTATGACATCAGTAGGAACCACTGGTTGTGACACAACATTCCATAAATTATATCTTTAGAATTCGAGGCGGACGCCATGCCTGTTAGTAGTCACTCCGACCGACCCCCCACCTTATGACATCAAATACACTCAATGAACTATAGCTTGCTTCTTTTTTTTTTTAACGTATGCCCGCTATTACTCGAGGCGAAATCTCAGGTTAGTTTAGTATGTCTAACCTGATACTGATTTTACGTGAGTATCCTATTTTCCCTGACAGGTGTCCTTTCGCCATTCAGGCAGATGCTCGCCGTCTTCGGAGAGTACCCATCAGAGCTGGGTCGGCTCAAGAGCTGTTCAGGTTATTCCAGTCCCTGGTCGACGACACTGCTTCAAATGCTCTCGCCAGGGCTCGAATTAATCCAGTCCAAATCCCGGTCGACGATACTTCTTCAAATGTGCTCGCCCGGGCTTGAACCTGGATCACCCGATCGCCAGCGCGGTGTAGTAACCATTACACCAGCGCGGCTCCCATGCAGTAGCTAATCTGTCTAGCCGTTACACTTGTCTTTTAAACGTTCAGACCATCCTGGTGTGACACATCATATATTCACAATCATTTTATATTGCGCTCCTTACTGAGCATGATGACCCTGCAGGAAGACTGCAGCTAGCATTCACATGCTCTTGCAGGAGTGGTTTCTGTGGCAATGTGTTTTACATGATGAGGCTGTCAACCTCAAACACAACCTCATGTTAGTACCATTGTTCAACATGCCTGAGGATGCCCTACTATTTCTTTGTGTCATCAGACGCCTCCGAAAACCACATCGAGCGCATTTAATATAACATGAATTTGTTTATGGGTTAGAAAGATTTGATTATGAAAACATTAATGTCTGAGAGAATAGTAACGGAAGGTGCACAGCTTCCTCAGCCTGACAGAAGCACAACTTTCGAAGAGGCAAAGAGTTTTATCAGAATCAGATACAAGAACAAATGAGATGCTGACAATCTGCTTCTTAGAAGAGAGAGATAGAGAGAGAGAAGGAGGAACGCATCAATACTAACACGCAGTCTCGCGATATAAATTAATGCCACCCCTAACGCGAAAGGCATGAAGCACTAACTTTTTTTTCAAATAAACAGTGACAAAAAACACTACCAATACACGGTTAGGTTTTAAAAAACATGTTTAATGCTTATTAGGAAACATGACATTCTACTGTTTTACGTCTGAAATCCTGACAGTACAGAAGACACCCCATAGTTTGGAAGTGAGGAGGTGGTAACAGCACGACTATCCTAGAAGAAAATACATATTTTGAACGCAGCCACTTAGCTCCCTTAAAACTTATATATTTGGGTGCCTTAGGACTTGCTGACAAAGAATATGTTAGGTGTTAAGCAATTAGTCTAATAATTAACAAATTATAGCCATAATACTATAGTGAGGGTGTCAGACAACACAAAATCAAATTTGCTCAGTGGCATGTTTTAAAACCACTATTTTACGGGAAATAGGCCAACAAGTTAAATCCGATTTGATTGGCTAGAAGAATATGTAAGCCTAAACATGATTAGTCGATTGCAAATACTATTTTTGGTTGTTACGGGAAACGGTAGGAAGGGTACTTTTTTTTCAAATACTTTTGTAAACATGGTCTTATTGGCTGACCATTTAATATAGTCAATTAGGAGCGTCTGTTCAGTGCCATATTTTGAAAATAAACTTACTAAGAAACAAGTGCGTTGAGATCCAGCTCATATTTTTCTAAATAAAAGCCTGGGACAGAGGCAGATCGGAATTCTGCCATAATTCATCGCCAGTCAACGTATTTGTTTATTATTTCCATGAATTGTGGTAAGCTAGATCTATTTGATATCTTTTTGATGAAAATTGAATGTGAATTGATAATGTATGTCTGTATGTGTGTGGTTCAGTAATAACCAAAAGGCAAAACCTAGATATTGCTCCAACATGAACAAAACTTGTCGCAGAGGAGTGAAACTGCATGGGATTGCCAAATAGTGCTATGACACCTGTCTTATTGAATAGAAGGAAATAATGCTGGAATTGCAGAGGCGTTGTAACCATTAGGGAGAGGAATACTGGTGTATATTGTTCATGAGAAGGTAACAGTTGGCCTACCGCGCTGAACTCGGTGTTTGTTATGTATTGTGTTTCAGTGTGGAAATAGATTATAAATTAGTTCTGAAGTAGGAGGTACGACCTTCTTGTTTCAGGGACCGTGGTCCTAACGTGTTGAAGCAGCACCTGGTCTGAGTTTTGCTGAATCCAGAGGCTGGCAGCATACTCCTTGGTCAAGATAGCGACCAGTATTGTTTCTCAAGGAAACGGTGAAGCAAGCGAGCAGTGGAGACTGTTTCCTGCCGCCCTCACAGAAGATAAGATTCGTTGGCCAGAGCAGCTCAATCTTATGTACCTCCCTCTAAAATTGACAGTATATTAAATAAAGAGGGACAAGTAATTGTTTCAAATGTACATATGTTTAAAGTTAAACTTGACTTATTAAGATAGTCTTATAGAGTGTTCTATGTGTGTGAGTGTCACAGTGTTGTAAAGTATTGTGGATTAAATTAAATTGTTTATCTGTCTGTTGTTGTTGTGACTTACACTTCATCATTATCATAACCCTAGACATTCAACGTAGTCATTACAATATTCCAGAATAAGCCTGACTGAGGTATAAATGTGGTAGCAAGTAAGGTTATCTGTAATACACCACACTTATTAGATACAGATACCTTCACAGCTGATCTCAGTCAGTACACTAAGTCCCCTATAAATATTTATACCATCCCACTTTACCACAATGTGCAACAGAAAAAGCACATGTGTGTCACAGAGCAGTTTCATGGGTGGATGATGGAGTGAGTGGAAGTAAGAGTCACTGAGGTTGTCAATATTTGTTAAGTTTAACTCAGGGATTGAGTTTATGTCTGACTTCATGTCAGCATGATGTGACTTGGGCGTGCGCATGGAGAAAGCGTGTTTGGTGAACAAGTCTGGGTGGCTGAGAGAGTACCCGAGTGTGACTAGTGAGAGTCTGTGTTTGATAGCCGAGCTGTGCGCTCGAGTCTGTGATTTGTGGTCGAGGTGGGTGCTCGTATTATGTGACAGTTGAGATATTATATTGTGATTATGAATATAGGGGTTATGTCTGACATATTGAGGTAGCGGCGATGTCTTTCTGCCTAGGAGTGTTCTGGAGGAACTTTGGGTAATGTTCATGGAGAACATATTAAGGCGATGAGTTGGTCCCGCCTTTGGAGCTACGGTGGAGTAAGGCTTTGAGTATTGTCCGCCTTGTAGCTATATTGGAGTAGAATTTATATGGCGATGTTGCATGTCGCCAATCACTTGGGATAAGTGATTTACACCTGGATAGTGAATGGATTCGTACGAGGATTGAATGCCGCACGTAGAAACGTGTTGTGGGTATTGTTAGTGTGTGGACGGTCAGCCAGTCCGTGGAAGTATAGTTAAGAGTTATTTCCTACAGGCAGTGTCAGCCTGAGTGTGATGTAATGCATGCGTGACGATATTATTGATGTTCAGGACTTATGTGAATGTTCTATTAAATGTCATGGAGCTGTACAAGTGGCGTCGTGTTATTCATACCCTGATAAGAATCTTTTTTTCTTATTAATGATGTCCACCAAAAGATAAATATAAGTGGATGGAAGCAGACATCATCATCATCAGTTGATAAACTCTTAATACAAGACCCTTGCCCTGAGCAAGAGACATGCTGAGAAATCTGAAGCTCGCTCGAACATCACCAGAGCTACATGCTGTGTTGTTGTATTGCTCGTGGTTCGAGTATGGAATGTCAACTTGACCTACGCAGTGGTGTGTAGACATAGATGGAGTGTATAATGTGCGAATGATAGGAAGAGTTCGTGGTGTTGACAAATATTCTTTTCTCACACTCATGTATGGCTGGAAGTCATCGACACCAACGACTGTGTACCTTTACTAAAGTTTAATTGGACGTACACACTCGACAGCACAGATAGTGACAAATCACAGGTTGGCATAATACATCATGGTACAGTGGATAAATGGTCTTGCAATGTTATGTTACATGGGCACTCATGTAGAATAATAGTATAATGGACTGTCAGTAGCCAAGCACTCAGTATTGCCCATATATATATATATATCAACTGAGTTTACTGACAAAGCACGTCAGATTATAAACAATATCCAAGATGGCTTCTAGACCTAATCTCGTCTAGCGAAGATTCCTTAACATAATGTCCAGCACAGATTTTTCCATATAATTATATTGAACCGCTAACAATGGGTTCTCATGTGTAGCAGTGATCTCTGGACTAATCAAGCGATAATACGGGCATCCCTTTTCTCTTCTTGAAAGTCACTACATGTTTGGTTCCAAGATGGCTTCACTCGTGAACTGTCACTCACGTTTGGATACAGATAATGAATCTGTCCTAAAGTTAGTCATTCATTAAACATTTCATTGCTCTGTAGATTTGATCATGAACAATTGACTGCATTCTACAGGATATAGTGCTGCTAGGAATCAGAATCGTTTTTTTCATCTAGTTAGATGTATCCTCTCAGACGTACAAATCATCCCTACCGAAAAACGGTGGCTTCGTACGAGAGTTCAAAAGAGTATCTTTATTACCTTGGTTTTCAGAAATATGATTTTGCCATTCCTTGGCAATAAGAATGAACACTGGGGTAAAGCATACACGATAGGTGATACTCCCCGAAGATGATACTATTAAATCGTTTGATGATACTGGTCACTTGTTACGACGTGTAGAATATTGCAAGTGGGTGTGTGATAGGGTAGACACTCACACCACAAGTCACGTACATAAGAATCATGGACTGTGGTAAACGCCTGGTGACATTTAAATGTCGATTTATTAAGTCACAGCACGATCACGTTTACATTGATATACACACAGTCACATTACAAGTCATTGCAATACAATACTCTTCAACATTCATCAGCAGATCTATATCAAGGCCTAAAGTCCTCACGACTCATCTCTGCGCTATAACACTGCGCTATAATACTGCACCCAGCAGTTCACATAAATTATGGCCTAACAAATAATATGGCCTTTATAACTTTTGCACTGCGCAGGCATTCTCAAAACACACACTGTAGAACCGACCTCTCCCGTCGGTACCCAAAAACAGAATGCAATTAGTTCACACACTAGACCCGCCAAAAAAGACACGAGACTCGGTTGTTTAAAAAACACAACTCAGTCTCGATAATTGCATGGGCTAATCACACGAGCTTACTCACAGCTCAAGACAGTTCAGAGAAAAAAACATCTCCGCGATTTGAACTGACCAGTGTTCGCCACTTGGAAACTTCTCGATCACACGAGGGAATTCCCCTAATACTTTTTTAACTTAACATCAGCTTAACCAAGCACCGTAACCCGTAATCGAATCTATTTGCTTAACATTTTCAAGATCACCTCCCCTTTGATAACATTTACTCTGTAACAGTTGCCACACCGCCCGGGAAAAAAAAATGATAAATCATTTTTTTTTTGTGAAAATTTAAGTCCCAAAAATTTAGAGAAAAATGAAATTATATTATATGGCTACCAAAAAATATGTATCTATCCAAAAAATGTACCTATCGCAAAAATATGTACATCCACCTATACAAATATCAGCAATAAATGTAAATATTACAACTAAAACATCAAACTAATCAATCAAATATCCCAATGAATGTTACCGATGTAAATTACAACAAAAGCATCAATCAGAAAATACAAGCATACCAAAATTAATCTTAATAGAACACTAAGCTAAGTACATTTAGTACAAGTAACAACCAATAGAAAGTGAAAGAAACAAGATCAAGCAACAGAAGAATGATCTGTAGTAAAGGAAAGTAAGAAATCGGAAAATGAGAAACAATTAAAAATAGCACAAGATAACCAATAAGAACAACAATTTTTCATGTACAATAAATACAAATTTATCAAAATACTAGTTTACATTATATAATTAACTCAAGAATACAACGAATGAAAGTATAAGTATTGAAAAAAAGGAGAAGTATACAAATACAACGAAGAGAAACGAAGATGTGATACAGAAATAAAAACAAGATATGAACACATATCGGAAAGTCAACAAGAAGATAGCATGAAATGAAGGCTAGTCAACAAAGACGAATGGAAAAGCAAAGGTATGAACGCATAGAAAGTCAATGGACAATACATACTAATAAATGGTTTAGATCAGACAATATCGTTCCAAAAATTAAATACAAACATGATTACAAGGCACAAAACAAAATGTCAAAGTATATCCATACTAACAGCACAAAACGAATAATTCATAACTAAACAAAGTCTAATAAGTAATTTAACTAAGTTACAAAAGTTAGACTTAACTGAAAATAAATTATAAAACCTTACACAAACAAATAATAGCATTTGCGATAACTAAGTTTTTTGACCTAACGCAAAAATCAACCGCTAAATAATAAAAATACATCATAATCTCAAATAAGACAAGTTCCAAAAGAAGTAATATCTCTTTCAATCATAGGGCACACAAAAATAATTTACAATGCCAAAAAACAATTTTTTTTTTTAAAATTACCATACAAAGTATTTTAGAACGATAAGTTATCAAAAAATAAAATTATTATTTAAGTAATTCTAAGTCATAACTAATAAACTAACAATGAAATTAAACTTGTTAACAACATGAGAGAGAAAATAAAAAAATCTTATCTCTAGACAAACACTTAAATCAAAACATGTAAGTTTTTTTTTCAAAAAATACATCACCAAAAAAAAAAAAAACTTAAGAAAAATACAATGTCATCTGTATATCAACTTTCCAACATACAAACATAACATAATGTTACAACAATCTGTCCATCTTTAAACAAATAAAAGTATCAGATCTTTACAGTGGTGGGCCATTTTATTTAACGGAATAAACCCACGGAGTTCGCGTGATAGGAAAGCCTTGTGTAGGCGTGGCTTATGTATCCTCACATTGTGTCATGGTCCTCGACCTAGTTGGTTAACTGTGTCCAACACGGTAGAACATTACAATGGGAAGTTGACAGTTTTGGTAGACAGTCAAGTTTAACTAAATGTGAAGTGTTTTGAAGAGTCGTTTGCAGATTGTTTCAAGTCAACAGTTACAGAGGGTGCTGTGCGGTGTTTCCTGTATGCTGATGCTGTATTGAGCGTATTCTACACTTTGGCAAGAACCTGAAGAGATGAAAATACATCCCCATACTGGCCACCACTGATACTCCCCGAAGATGATACTATTAAATTGTTTGATGATACTGGTCACTTGTTATGAACGTGTAAAGAATATTGAGGTAACAAGTGGGTTGTGATATCGCCAAGACAGTCACACCACAAGGCATTATATGATAAGAATCACTGGACTGTTGTAAAGCCTGGTGACATTTTAAATGTCGATTTATTAAGTCACAGCACGATCACGTTTTTACATTGATCATACACCGTCACATTACAAGTCATTGCAATCTCGCAATACTCTTCACATTCATCTGGCAGATCTAACTCGCCTTATCAAGGCCTGACCTTTAGTCCTCACAGACATACGTGTCTCATCTCTGCGCTCTATAACACTGGTCATAAATACTGCACCCAGCAGTTCACATAAATTATGGCCTAACAAATAATATGGCCTTTATAACTTTTGCACTGCGCAGGCATTCTCAAAACACACACTGTAGAACCGACCTCTCCCGTCGGTACCCAAAAACAGAATGCAATTAGTTCACACACTAGACCCGCCAAAAAAGACACGAGACTCGGTTGTTTAAAAAACACAACTCAGTCTCGATAATTGCATGGACTAGTCACACGAGCTTACTCACAGCTCAAGACAGTTCAGAGAAAAAAAACATCTCCGCGATTTGAACTGACCAGTGTTCGCCACTTGGAAACTTCTCGATCACACGAGGGAATTCCCCTAATACTTTTTTAACTTAACATCAGCTTAACCAAGCACCGTAACCCGTAATCGAATCTATTTGCTTAACATTTTCAAGATCACCTCCCCTTTGATAACATTTACTCTGTAACAATAGGTCTAGACGACTATCACTTTCCCCAAAAACCACTGAGATCACTTTTTTCCCGGCATCAAGCCGACATAGAAAAACACAGCCCATTATCAGGGCGAAGCCAAAACACACCTCTCTCGCGACACATCCGCCGAACAGCCTTTGACCTCTCTAGAGACAACAGAACATATAGTTCGACTTAGATATGTAAAGATATACAGATATAAGACAGATTCGTCCTACACAGACAAACAATACACATAAATTCAGGCCATAGATATTCTGAAGCAAGAACAATCTATTACTACCCAAACAAAGAATAAATCGCAGTAAAACTGGATTCATCCGCGGAGTTCGATCGAAAGAGACGGCACAACTTTCAAGGGAAGTAACTCAATAATGACTTTCCCTTAAGCACTAAAAATATCTATTTTGTTTACAAAATATTTGCGAACATAACAAGTATACCAATGTATAATATTGTAAGATATCAAAGACTGCACGTAACAGTCTTACCACACCTCCCGGGAAAAAAAAATGGAACATTTTTTTTTCTTTTTGAAATACATCTAGGAGCAACGTACAATAGGCTCACAACGCATGAATAATGCGCAGATGAAAATATCAGGAATACATATAACGCCTAATATGAGGCTAAGTCGACTTATGGAGCGACTGGTGAGAATGTGTCTCATAAACTGAGAGAAATTATTTCTCTATAAGTATATTTTTCCAGGAAGGTGTCATCAAAGTATAATACAATTCTGGCAATTACACGATGCCTAAAAAATTCATACCATCATTTCGTATTAGATATCTTACATTTATGATTTATGAAGAAAAAATCATCAAAGCACAGCGGTGAATAAACATCAATGAACCGCTATGTAGTGATACAATCATTATATTATTAAATTACAAATTTGTATCTATCATGATATAGAAAAGGAACTACTATAGAACTAGACATATCAAGAAGTCTAAGCCCTAATAGTTATGTGGAATCATGTGGGCATCTTGACAGAATGTCTGCCATCACATTATCTGATCCACGAATAGCTCGCACAGAGAAATGAAAAGGTTGAAGAGCAATTGCATATCGAGTAGACCTCGAGCTCTTCAAATTCTTACTCTGTATAGCAGTAAGAGCTTTTTGGTCGGTTTCTACTATGAAATGTGCGCCCAGAAGGAATCTCTGTAGTTTGAGGATCGACCAAACCATAGCTAATAGCTCACGGTCTAAAACCGAATAATTCCTTTCTGCCGCATTAAGTTTTCTGGAAATATACATTACAGGATGCAGAGTTCCAGAGTACTCTTGCATTAGTGCCGCTCCAATCCCAGTGGATGAAGCGTCACTACGAAGAACGAATGTTTTATCTTTAGTGGGTAGCACTAAAATAGGTGGTGTTGAAAACAATGTTTTAATCTTATCCAGAGAGCATTGGCATTCCTGAGACCAGTGGACCACATTAGGCGAACCTTTCTTTAGAAGTGTTGAAAGAGGTGCCATGATAGAGGATAGATTCTGAATGAATCTGCCATAAAATTGAATAAGACCTAACAGACTTCTCACCTGTTTTTTAGTCTTAGGGATTGAGATGTTAAGTATCTTACTAGTATTATGGTCCTCTGTCTTTAGGAAACCATGACCAACTCGGTGGCCTAGGAAAGAAATTTCGCTAAAACCAATATAGGCTTTAGAGGGTTTCGCTGTCAGGTTGTGCTCGCGCAAAGTAGACAGCAATTCATCTAACCCTGAATAGTGATCTTCCCAAGTATCGCTGAAAAGACAGATGTCGTCTAGATATGCAATGACATCTGACCGATAAGATAGGATTCGGCGCATCATGCGTACGAATGTAGCTGGTGCGTTCATAAGACCGAAAGGCATAAAATTCCATTGGAACAAACCTCTAGGTGTTGAAAAAGCCGTGAGAGGTTTGGCGCGTTCAGATAAAGGAACTTGCCAATATCCTTTAGACAAATCAAGTTTAGTGAAAAAATGAGATTTGGAGAGTCGAGTAAGTAGTTCTTCCAGTAAAGGCATAGGTTCAGCATCGAACTTCGTTACCTGATTCAATTTTCGATAGTCAACGCAAAGACGTATGTTATTGTCTTTTTTACGCACAATAACCATCGGCGAAGAATATGCAGAGGTGGATGGTTCGATTATTTTCAAATCTATCATCTCATCCAACTCTTTCTCGACCTGTGCTTGAAAATGTATAGGTATAGGATAAGGTCTAACCCTAATAGGAGTATGGTCAGTTAGAACAATGTCATGTTCAATGACATTCGTTTGTCCAGGGATGTCAGTGAGTACATCCTGAAATGTTTGCAACATAGTTGAAACTTGTCGCTGTTCTCCTAGAGACAAATCAGGAGAGACAGTAACGTTCTTCCATGATTCACTAGAATGAAGTGGGATCATTGGAAGAGGAAGATTTACATCTGAAAAACTTGTTTCCTCATCCTGTATCACGGACAGTGATGAGTAATGACCATGTTGTACTGGAGAATTGTCCGTTGCTTGGAAAATGGGTTGCAAATAATCCGGACGTTCATGGAATTCAGTAAGCATATTGATGTGGAAGGTTTTATGCTTCCCATCAATATCGACAATATAGTCGACATCGGAAATTTTCGATATTATATCGTACGGACCTTTCCAAGAAATAAGTAGTCTGTTTTCCCTACAAGGTAGTAATACAAATGCTTTGTCACCAGGACAAAGTTGTCGTAAGCATCTCTTCTTATTGGCAAATTGCCTTGCCTTCTGTTTCGCAAATTCAGAAGAAGAAGTTGCTAATTTGCATGCTTCGATAATCTTTTGTCTCAACGCGATGACATATTCGTAGGATGACTTTGTGTCATCGTCAATATTGTCAGATGTTATGAGATCGTGAAGCAACGACATAGGGCCACGCGGACGCGCGCCAAAGACGAGTTCAAAGGGAGAAAATCCTGTATGTTCATTGGGTACCTCTCTGTAAGCGAAGAGGGCCGCAGGTAAAACTCTGTCCCAGTCTTGAGGATGATCCTCAGTTATCTTCCCTAGTAAGTTTTTAAGTGTTCTATTAAGGCGTTCGACCATACCATTAGACATTGGATGGTAGATACTACTTAAAGATCTATCTATCTGCAGAGTAGACATTACTTGAGACATGGTATCTGATATTAGTTGGGTGCCATGGTCTGACAATATCTCTCCGGGGAAACCCAAACGAGAAAATATAAGCCAAAGAGCATCTGCAATATCAGCAGTAGTAATGCTCTTCAGAGGAATAGCCTCTGGCCAACGTGTGCACATATCAACACATGTCAAGATAAACTGATGTCCTCTGGCAGACTTGATCTTAAATGGACCAATAATGTCTATGGCCATTTTTTGAAACGGCCGAATAGGAATGTCCGCCGCCTGAATGGGTGCAGCATGCCGTGGACCTTTGGATTTAACTTCCTGACATACTTTACAAGATCGACAATAAATCCGTATGTCCTTGTTTACCAATGGCCAAAAGAAAGCCGCAAGGACTCTTGACTTAGTACGGGAAAAACCCATGTGTCCAGCACACTGAGAGTCGTGAGCGTGCTGCAAAATTTTAACTCTCAAATTCTTGGGAACCAGGATTTGAGAATGACTTGACGTAATGGAGTCTTGAACCATACGTACAAGTACGCCATTCTTCTTTGTAATCCACGATTTACGACTTGTGTCTTTATTCGGATCACCTTTAGTTGCAAGAATGAAGAATTTCTTCAGAGTGGGATCATCTTCTTGCTGTTTTATAAACGAGTCACGAGAAATTACCAAGGGATCATCTTGGTTATGCACTTCATTATCTTCAGTAGATGAAGTTTGAGGCATATTAAGAGCCTGAGCTCTAGTGACTACAGCGTTAGCAATCTGCATGTTTTGCCTTTCCCACGCGGAAATTTGTTGCGGAGTGCATTCTTTGACTCCATGAATGCGACCGATGATGAGGTCAGCGATCGGATTCGGGAGAAGACATGCGTGTACATCTCCTGTAAAGAAAGGAGTAGCAATCCTAATGATAGCAGTAGAGTATTTCTCTAATGTGCCGCCAAATGTTACACATTTGACTACTTGTCCAGTGGCACGGGAAGGATCTACGAGTGACTGCCTAACACCAATTGTGGTGCATCCAGAATCAAATAGCACAGAGACTGGATTGTTATTCACTAAACCCTTATGTAAGACAAGAGAACCTCTTCCATCATGCGCGACTGATGCCGGAAGAGCAGGAAGAGGATGGCCACAGCTTAAAGTAGACACTGTGGTTGGCTCAAATAACGTTTTGCATTGGGGGCACTGAGATGCTCTCCCAAAATCAAAAGCGGCACATGCCATATTACTAGCATCATTATTATCTTTACTCTGTTTATAGGCTTCATGGGACTCTTGTTGTGCAGAGTTTGCCTGAAAATGTGGTTTATGTCTTTTGTTTTGAGATCTACCTCGGTTATTATCACCTCTGTAGTTATTGTTACCTCTATTGTAACCCCTATTTGGGTTTGAGTCATAGTTCCCTTGGTTACCATTATCATATTCATTATAATGAGTATCTCTGTAATTATGATCTTGTTGACTCCAAGACGGATAACCCTGATAGTTTCTATAATTACTTCCTCTACGGAAATTCCTATAATTATGACCACCCCTGTGTCGAGAGCTATCAGCTCGTCTCCAGTTCTTTGAAGAAGAACCCTGAAATGATTGGTTACCTTGGTTTTGATAACTATTATGGTTACCTTTTTTATCAAATCTGTTTTGAGGTCCCTGAAATCTGTGTGAATAATTGGGATTGTATGGTGTTGCTGAAGCAACTGGCATACCCTCCTTAATCTTAGTGTTGCCAAAAGTCACGTCGGGGTGTGCAGTGACATATTGGGAACAATATTCTTCCATTTCCTTTAGAGATTTGGGTTTACGCTCATGTATAAATTCCAGGAATGGTTTGTTAACACATGACATAATCTTATCTCTGAGCAACAAATCCATAAGTCCTTCATACGTTTTTTCTGTTTTGGAAAGCTCAATCCAACGATCAACTGTGAGACGTGCCTTTGCAGTGAATTCTGAGAATTCTACACCTGTCTCAGGCACCATCGTCTTAAACAAAAGGCGATAGCCTTCCTCACTTAGCTGGTATTTTTTTTATCAAAGCCGCCCTAATGACATCATAATTATCCTTATCTGCTTCTCCTACAAGGCATAATCTAGTCAAAGATTCACCTTTCAAGTTTTCTGCTAATTGATTAGCGTATTGTGATTTATCCACATTATGTGTACGACAAGAACGTTCAAATCTATCCAGCCAGAATGTAATATCGTCACTGGACTGATTGAACGGTGGAACCTTAACCTTGTAAGTAGAAGGTTTACCATTACCACTAGATGCCTGATTAACATTAATCATACTTGTCAATCTCAATTTCTCTAACTCAAATTCATGTTCTCTTATTGCTTTTTTTTCTTCAGCCTCTCTGTCTAATCTTTTTTGTTCAGCTTCCCTGTCTAATCTTTTTTGTTCAGCAGCAGCTTCTCTTTCTAATTTTTTTTGTTCAGCTTCACTGTCTAATCTTTTTTGTTCAGCAGCAGCTTCTCTTTCTAATTTCTTTTGTTCAGCTTCAAATCTCCTTTGCTCCACCTGCATCTGCAATTTCTTTTGTTCAGCAGCAGCCTCAGCTTCTCTTTCTAATCTTTTCTCTTCAGCCAGAGCTTTTCTCTCTCTTCTGCAGCTAATGCTTTGTCATATTGAGCAACTGCCCATTCTTCTAATTGTTGACCAGTCTTATCAAGGGCTTTCCCTTGTATAATGAAGTATTCTAATGTAGACATGGTGTCTAACAATAATACTAATCACCTGAAACAATAATAATACCACAAGTTCTTAATGACTTGATTAATCAGTATACTATCCCAATATCTGTGGGTCACAAGCCTTAATAAGGTCTTGTATAACAGTAATAATAATCAGGTACTGGTTTATACCATAATCCAAGTGCAGTGCACAGGCAATTGTGTCTTATGAAATATACCTATATAAAACATATGTCAACCAACAGAATACATAAAGTACAAATAGGACTGACAATACGAAAACGTTTGCAGAAATCAAAATAAATCAAATAGGGAAATCAATGAAAAATCACTGAATCTGCAAAGAATAACAACACAAATGACGTCACAGTATATGAATATAAATTGTGAATAGAACTGAAAGATAGAAAAGGGTAGACCAACAAATTACAAACAATTCAAAACAAAACTAAAGAACAAAGAAATATTACAAAAATAACAATAATTACAGACTTCACAGCTAACACAAAAGCAACAGTTGTCGCAAGCAAATTTTCAATCAAGAAAATTGCACCTATAGAAAACGCCCACAACGGACCCTCTATGACGTGGGATATTCTGTTGTGAGGACGCCGCCCAACCTTAAACACAACCCGCTGACATATAAACTAACATACTATACAAACAAATAACATGTAACATATCATAAATACATATATCATGTGTGTAATGTGTTGCAAAATAGGCTCAGTTTTACAGTAATGGCAAAGTTATTCTTGTAAAATAAATAAACTGCCACTTTATTGAAATATATATTCTGGCCTTAAATATTAAAGTTCATATATAGAAAACAAGAAGATCCATCGATGAAAATAGGACTTCTTAGTTCAATAATACTGTCTTCCTGTTAACATTGACAAGAATTGATCCAACTGTTCTGTGAAACTCTGTAATGTCTAATGTAAAAATGTCAACACGCTGACCTACATACTGCATTCACTTGACAGGTCACGTGACGAAGTGTTGACAAAGAGCAAACCAATACTGCAAGTGTGTCGTATCAGCCACAGGAAACGGTCTGGTATCGGTAATCTGTTGACTTCTGAACTTCTGCGAGGTCAAACCCAGAAAGCTGGTCCACCAGTTGATAAGCTCTCTGGTGTTCTGATTACAACCTCTTCAGTTGATAAGAATCTTTTTTCTTATTAATGATGTCCACCAAAAGATAAATATAAGTGGATGGAAGCAGACATCATCATCATCAGTTGATAAACTCTTAATACAAGACCCTTGCCCTGAGCAAGAGACATGCTGAGAAATCTGAAGCTCGCTCGAACATCACCAGAGCTACATGCTGTGTTGTTGTATTGCTCGTGGTTCGAGTATGGAATGTCAACTTGACCTACGCAGTGGTGTGTAGACATAGATGGAGTGTATAATGTGCGAATGATAGGAAGAGTTCGTGGTGTTGACAAATGTTCTTTTCTCACACTCATGTATGGCTGGAAGTCATCGACACCAACGACTGTGTACCTTTACTAAAGTTTAATTGGACGTACACACTCGACAGCACAGATAGTGACAAATCACAGGTTGGCATAATACATCATGGTACAGTGGATAAATGGTCTTGCAATGTTATGTTACATGGGCACTCATGTAGAATAATAGTATAATGGACTGTCAGTAGCCAAGCACTCAGTATTGCCCATATATATATATATATCAACTGAGTTTACTGACAAAGCACGTCAGATTATAAACAATATCCAAGATGGCTTCTAGACCTAATCTCGTCTAGCGAAGATTCCTTAACATAATGTCCAGCACAGATTAGTGCTGCTAGGAATCAGAATCGTTTTTTTCATCTAGTTAGATGTATCCTCTCAGACGTACAAATCATCCCTACCGAAAAACGGTGGCTTCGTACGAGAGTTCAAAAGAGTATCTTTATTACCTTGGTTTTCAGAAATATGATTTTGCCATTCCTTGGCAATAAGAATGAACACTGGGGTAAAGCATACACGATAGGTCTAGACGACTATCACTTTCCCCAAAAACCACTGAGATCACTTTTTTCCCGGCATCAAGCCGACATAGAAAAACACAGCCCATTATCAGGGCGAAGCCAAAACACACCTCTCTCGCGACACATCCGCCGAACAGCCTTTGACCTCTCTAGAGACAACAGAACATATAGTTCGACTTAGATATGTAAATATATACAGATATAAGACAGATTCGTCCTACACAAACAATACACATAAATTCAGGCCATAGATATTCTGAAGCAAGAACAATCTATTACTACCCAAACAAAGAATAAATCGCAGTAAAACTGGATTCATCCGCGGAGTTCGATCGAAAGAGACGGCACAACTTTCAAGGGAAGTAACTCAATAATGACTTTCCCTTAAGCACTAAAAAATATCTATTTTGTTTACAAAATATTTGCGAACATAACAAGTATACCAATGTATAATATTGTAAGATATCAAAGACTGCACGTAACATACCCCTAGTGTTGTTTACCATCTACACATGACACACTCATAACACAGAGCTCTTGACAATGTGTCCGTCACCAATACTATTTCTGGAAAAACTCTATGGAGATACAAATAGACTCAAGTTGACCACTGCTTTTTTGAAAATATTCAAGTAGACGTCTGAGAGTGTACGGAGAAGAAGAAGAAGAGTGTGATAAAGCTCAGAATTGTGCATGTTTAAACATTTTGAATCTCTCCTAGTATCCTAATTGTGTTTTATATTTCTTTACTTATAAAGAAATTTAACCATAACAGTAAACCTGCATTTAATTTATCTTCACCTTGCGTTCATCTGCATAACATCTTTGCACGGAAGTAAGTTTCTTTTCAAAACGGCCTTCGAGAACACATGCAGGATTTGGTTTTGCCGTAATGTCGCTATAACGGTACTCAATCTTAAAACCAATTTGATCGAAATCACTGTTATATTGTAACAAAGGATCTAATATAGGGTTCCCATTCGTCCCGTTTTCCCCGGGACAGTCCCGTTTTTTGATAAAATGTCCCGGTGTCCCGAATTTATTCCAAATGTCCCGCTTTTTAAGGGTCCTTCCTGAAAAAAAAATCGTTGGGTAACGGATTTTATTCCGTGTTTTAGTAGTGTTACTTTATCAATTTTTTTATCAAGATTTACCAGCATTTTCACATTTATTGTGTACGGAGTTGAGGAACTCAAATCATTTTGCGAATTCACCAATACAGAATATAAAACTGTTTTGGGTAACAGCAAGACAAGATGGCTCTCTCTCTTGCCTGCAGTCCAAAGAGTTATTGACATTTTCCCTGCATTGAAGTCATATTTCCTTTCCATTCACAAATGTCCTACCAGTCTCAAAAATTTCTTTGAAAATCCACTTTCAATTACACTCCTGCATTTCATTGCCAGCCAGTTAAAAACCTTTTCTGATACCATCAAATGTGTTGAAAAGCAAGAGACAACAGTAATTGAAGTGAAGGATGATGTAAACAAACTGGTGGAAAAATTAAACTACAGGAAGGCAGAAAAGTTTCTTACCACTATTGTGAGAAATCAGTTGCAAGAATTAGAAAAAGAAGGACACATAACAGTTGAAAAGTTTCAAAGC
The DNA here is from genome assembly GCA_024509875.1 of Oreohelix idahoensis. Classification (NCBI taxonomy): domain Eukaryota; kingdom Metazoa; phylum Mollusca; class Gastropoda; order Stylommatophora; family Oreohelicidae; genus Oreohelix; species Oreohelix idahoensis. The sequence goes on from JAMPIV010007040.1 coordinate 485,041, forward strand.
TATGCAGTAGATTTCTATGACACCTGCATTGAATATATTCAGGAGTGGTGTACACCATTTCTTACGCCTCTTCAGTCTATGGATTGGATCAATTTGAAGGGAAAGAAGTCTGTGACTTGGAAGAACATCCAAGAAAGCTACATGTTCATGAAGACAGTGTCACCAAATTTTACTGTGAATGAAGAGGACTTATTTGATGAGTTTGCATGTGTGATAAAAATATTGTGAAAGCAAATTTGATGTGTGGAGTGAACTGAAGGATCAAAGTGTCAGTGAAAAATGGTGTGAGATGTTCGCTCATTTTACAAAGCAGGATATAAATGCTGAGAACATGAAATGCCTAGTTAGTTTTTGTTTGGCACTGCCAGGATCCAATGCAGCTGTTGAACGTGTTTTTTTATTTAATAAATGCGCTTTGGACAGACGAAAAGAACAGACTTAAAATTGAGACAGTGAAAGCTTTAACCATTATAAAGACCAATTTTAAGGATTTCTCTTGTGCTGAGTTCTATGTCCAAATATCAGAAGAAAAAAAACTTATAAAAAAATAAATCTGATAAATATTCTGATGAATCTGAACTATAAACTTGACTATTGTGTATTTTTTAAAGGTGCGATTTTTCTAATTAAGTATGTTTGTAATTTAGAATTCTTTTTTAAAGTGGAAGTTGTGTTAGTTAATGTGTGTATTTTTATACCAGTATCTTATTTTAAGTGCAACATATAATATATAATAGATTTATTTGTGCTTTGCCTTAATTTTTAACATGTCCCTTTTTTTTACAAAATGTCCCTGGGTTTTTTAGGTAAAAATTTGGAAATGTCCCGGTTTTTAAACAAAACATTATGGGAACCCTAATCTAATATAACTGATGGATTTCGTGTCTAGGTTGAAAGTAGCGTTGTCCTATCAAAACGAGGTTAAGCTCGTAAAGGAGGTGCTCTGTTTACGCGAGTTTCATGTGCCTGAATTTGAACTTATTCGCACAAATTTTTAGTATTTTTGTTATGTTTATGCGCCAAACTCTAAGTTACGCGACCCAATATATAGAGATTTTTACAGTATTTTATCTGCGCGCCAATGAGAGCAAGATGACGACATCATCCACGTGACATTGGAAATAGCGTTTTCATGCTGTAAATACCTCAAACTACGTGCTCTGTGTTTCGTTACTGTGCTGGAATACGTGTATTTCACACAGATTGAACACACAGATACCAATTGTGTAGTTTTAACTGTATTAGTGACATCAGTTAATTAACCATGGCCCATAAGCGTGCGGAGCCGCGGTGGCGCAGTGGTTAGTGCACTGGCTACCTAGCTCGGCGGTCATGGTTCGATCCCCAGTTGAGGTGGGATTTTTTAGACCGCAAAAGCCCCAGGGTTGACCCAGCCTCTTGAATTGGGTACCAGAGCAACTCTGGGAAGGTTAAGGTGGCCGGCGTGATGCTGACCACATCACCCCTAGTGTGCCGATGGTCAAGAAAATATGGGCCTAACACCATATTCCCAATATGCCTCAATGGGCGTGTAACGGGATCCTTGACCTTAAGCATGCAGTAATGTGATAATGCAACCTACAGAGCTGAAAAACGTGGCAGATAGTCCATAACACCGGATAAAAAACTGGACGCAATAAAGCGTTATGAAAATGGTCAGTCAAATGGCATGATAAGGAGTGCATTGCATTTAAGTGAACACACAACAAGGAAACAATCAAGCATGGTATTAAATCATGCACATCTTTATGTGCTCCACCTTCCACCTACAGGCGCAATAACAAAATGAAACGGATAGAAAAGTCGAAGTGGAATAATTTATTAATGTTAATTTCTGTACGTGTATTTAATATGAATATGTAGTAATACAAATTGCTATTATTACATTATTTATTTTTATTACTAGCAATAACCCGTCAAACGACGGGTTTTTAATTTTAGTGTGCTGTTTCCTTTCCCGGATGAGCAGATAGAAGTACATTCTTAGAGTGTTTTTGGTTATTATTAAATTATTTATTTTTATTATTACGTACGTCATTGGCGGAACGCATCCCTCTTACTTTACATTTATTTGAATAAGAAAGTTTAGTTCCTTTTTCGAGATTTCTGTTTACGCGAGAGTCTGGGGAATAAAGGATTACCTGTACTTAGAAAGAAAAAAAATTACATCGATCGCCTAAAATCTAATTTATAGAATTCATTCTAAAACGATCTAGTACCATTATGTGGTGCATTAAAAACACAACACAAAACTGTGTCTAGCTGGTATATTAAATAACACCAGTATGTGGTATGATGTGGATGACTGGTTAATAATGCTCTCATCCGGCGCTTTATAAATTCGAGACACGGGATTGATTTCGAGATGACCGTCAGAAACTAGCGACCCGTAATAAATCGGTGGCTGGTGTGGAAATTTAACAGCTAGCATTAAAGTGGTATGTGATGAAAAATGCTACCGGGGGGTTTCTTCGGGGGGTGAGTAGTTCTGATTAGTAACAAATGTATTACACACCCTACCGTATGCTACGCACCTTCCAAGGTTTCTTCGAGGTTGGCAACCTCATATCAAACCCTGACCACTTACAACACTGCTGCAGGCTTCCTGCAAGGGGGGACCAGGTACTGTTGTGGTTCAATAATGTACGTTGTCCACTTTACACAATGTTTCACAGTTCCAGAAAAAGACACTCCCGTGCTGGGATGTAACGTGCAATGAAATTTCACAGTATGAGCACGAAATACGGAACGACTATAGATGCTATCCGCTACAGGCTAGAAAAAATTCGCATTCCTAAAGAAAGTGCTTAGATCCAAACTGCAGTTCTAGACTACGAAGCGGCGAATTGAAAACGATGCATCCTTATTTTTTTTTTTTTTGGGGTTAAAATTTAGGTTGCTGGTTTAGCGTGTGAATCTAGAAACCATTTATGATTTCGACACGAAGAAAAGGATGCGCCACTGCTAGACTTGGATTAAAGTAACATAAAGCCGTGTGGTTTTGACTAAGTGGTTGCGAATGAGAAATTGGCTTGATCGAGAATACTGAGTGGATGGATGAGTGGTTAATAAGTGTGAAGAGTAGCATGAGTGAGTAGGGAATACGCGAATAGTGGTTGAAAATGCGAATGAGCAGTGGGTGACTGAAATATAATAAGTGTGAGTGAGTATAACTGATTAAGTATGATGGCAGTGGCTGTGTGAGTATGTGTATTCCGAGCAGTGAAGATAAGTAAGTGCGTGTATGAGTGAGCAGTGCAGATAAGTAAGGGTGAGTATGAGTGAGCAATGAAGATAAATGTGTGCATGAGTGCGCAGGATATTCTCTTCCTCGTGCAAATCATTTTTTTTTTATTTCTCTTATTTTGTTTCCAATGGGTCATTCATACGGTTGAAGGCTGATTTTGCCTGAGCTATTCTTGCCGCGAGTTCAGTTAGGCAGGCATCTGCCATGTGACGTTATGTTAGATTTTTTTTTAAGAGGGGAGGGGGGGGGGGCGGCGGGGGGGGGGAATGCCAAATTAAAAAATAGCTATGCTACAGGAATAATCATATCTGATGCTACCATTATGAGCTAAGCGAGTGTGAAGTGGAGTAACGTCGCACTTACAACACTACATAGCCATAGTATTTCTATATATAAAATCCCAGCTTTTTCTGTCAGTGCGTAACGCTAAGGGACGCAACTTTGGTTGAAAGTTAGACATTAATTTTATTGTTTCCCTTATATGTACTCTCCCGAAAATAGTAACACTTACCAAAGAAGACTGCTCAAATGACGGTGTGCACAAAAATATATTTATAGAATGTGTGATCCCGTATACATATATTGGGATCCTCGCTGCTGCTACGTAGTTCGTGTACTGTGGTGATGCACAGTGGGTTTTAAAAATACTTTTGAATAAGTAAAATTGCCGTTAGGTATTGGGGCTTTTGAATTTAATTCCAGTCTTATGACGGGCTCTTACACTAGTTGACAAATAATGTTACAGGATTTTTAAGAAACCTTCATATGTTATGGACGCAGCAACAGAAATCACCGCTGCCAGAACACACATAATGGTTTGGTGCAGGTCAAGCAGATGTAGTGGTGGTTGTATGCTCCATACACAGCGCAACGGGAACACAAGAAAATAAGAGAAAGAACACAAATTAAAACATTAACAAATTTTTTTTAGCGTTCGTTCGTTTGACAACCTTTCTCCACCGCCGCTGTGCCAACGAAAAGGCAGGTCTAGCAGAGATGGGAAAGGTACCTGAGGTCGTGCTAAATTTAGAACATGTTCTAGAAGTGACGAGGAATTCTGCTGTTAAAATTGACGCACGATTTGCAACCAGCGTTTCCACTCCTAGGTGGATTCACATAGATTTAAGTTTTTTTTTTTAGTTCCGTCTAGGACGGTGTCATTATCCTTCATTAGTTAAAGAACATCACTTTGATGTCGTCTAAAATAGGCCAAAATAGCCCCAAAATAGCCCCAAAATCACCCAAAGTAACCCGAGTTGCCGATATCTATGGTTTTTTTCTCTCCAAAATTTAGAGTGGCAACGCTGTTTGCAACAAACCGACTTGTAAGTGTTCGCGCCAAAACTCAGTGTAAACGTCACAGTTCCTAGCACAGATGCTCCTACTTCTGCTGATAGACCAGTCTAGAAGGTAGAGAAGTACGTTCGTGTGCACTGTTCACTCGGGTATGACATAATATCGGCTGTGGTGCGTGCGAGGGTATAACTTGCCCCCCTACTGATAAAAGTATGTCATGATAGTCTTGTAGCACGATCCAGATGTCATTACTTTTTTTTTCTCCTTGCGCTCCTTAGTTCACAAATAACGTAAGGGGCCATCCATAAAAGACGTCCACAAAATTCTGGCATTTTTTACCCCCCTGTCCACATCTGTCCACTTTTGATTGACTCCTCCCCCATTGTGGACGTCCACCCCACATGGTCTTGATTAAACATATAAGATTACATTTTTTATCACCTGCTTATACTTAAAAATATAATTACGAAATCACAATAATTATGATGTCGGTTCCCAGAGAGTTAATATACCGGTACTAAGATTGTTTTTTCTTGAGAACAGGAGCATAGAAGTTAAAACCTCTTCACATTAGAGACGTGTGGGTCTACCCTCCCGCAATTTTTGACATTTTCTGACCAAAACCGTAACTTGTGCGTAACAAAAACCCACAACATTTCAGACCCCCCCCCCCCCCCCCCCCCCCCCCCTTCTCGCAGCAAAGCGTAACATCTCGTCACACCCCCCCTTTTTTATATTTGCGTTACGTAATTTGTGAAAGGTCGCTTACTGAGCATAAAGCTACCACTGCAGCTGGATCCCTTGCAGGAAGCTTACGCCAAGCAGTTACATGCCTTTGCAGTGGTAGTCCGAGTCGGAAAATTTGTTGGCTGACTTCACAGCCCTGGTTTCTAGTCTAGGTAACACTGTTAACATCGCGCCTTGGCTGCTTCTATGCTCTCCAGCTCCATTAATTCAGAAACACTGCAAACTTCTTCTGTTTCTTTTCTTGCAAAATCCATTTCTTTCAAAAACGAACGGACACTTGTGATTCTCTTACGTTTCCCTTACTCAAAGTTTCAAGCGACCTGCCTTTTGGGTGAATTCCTGTAATTAATTTGTACTTGTCAATTTTAGTACATGAATGGGTCGCCAGCTTCACCAGTTAGTGTCAAGTTTTGGGTCGTGGTCGTAAAGGAGTTGGGAAGCAGTGAACTAATAGCTTGTTACGGTAAAAGAAGTTCGTTTACCACCATTAAGACAGTTAATCATTTTCTACACCCTGATACGCGCGTGCCTACATAGTTTGGCAAGGAGTCGCAATTTTTTTTTCACTTACGTCACAGGGACAGACACAAATAGCTGGGGTTCTATCTAGGATGTTTATTCGTTCATTCACGAGAGCATCGAGCACGCACTTCTAATGACCTCCACAAGGGGAAGGAGTGCTTCGAACCTATGTAACACACAGGGTTCTCTTCCAGATATCAGCATTATCACCCTTCAGCTTTCAAGGGAGCATAGGCCTTTCAACAAACTTATGTCAATTCTTCCTGTCCTGTGCCATCAGCTCAATGCCTTTACTTGTCATCTTCCAGAGATGCGGGAGTGCAAAATGTGTCCAGCTGTTTTCCAGGACAGGTCTCCATTTTTAACCAATTTTTTTCCCAACGGTGTCAGAATGAATGTTTAGGTCACAGACGTATGCTTGGGGGTGGGGGTGTATATTAAGAAGGATTTACGGTTGCGGGGTTTTCGTCCCCTGCCCTCCTAGACCCAGTGTGGATGTCTCAGTCGTATTTGACGATCCAATCCCCTCACTAATTTCCAAACAAACCGTCCCATTGATATCCCTTTGCCATGGGGGTTCCTTACTGTGGATTCTTGTAGGTAAAACTCTCCGCCTTCAACAAGCTAATTCAGGAGTCTTCGAGACAGGCCAAACACTGTATTCCTTCCTTCTATTGTTGTTTATCTGGCATCCAGTCTTTTTTCTTATACTTCACCACCAGCCACTGTCTACTTCTACCATTAATTAGATCAGGAATTCTTAAGCGGGGGTATCCATACCCCTTGAAGGTATGTGAACCAAATGATGGGGGTATGGGACTCGATCTCTGAACAGCTTGTGTATTTGTGATTTGCCGTTTTATATAAGTAAATGTAGCGAAGGGGATTTGAGGACATATTTGGCAATCCATTGGGGGGGGGGGGGGGGGTTGTAATCGTAAAACGGTTCAGAACCCCTGATTTAGACGGAAGCTCTGTGATGTAGTGACGTATTGTTTAAGAGTTACAAATAAGTAGGATATTGCAGTTTAACTTGGAAATCAAAGACTAATACAGTCTAAATACAATAGAAATGTGTTATTTTGCCACAGCCAAGTTGTTTCATTTTTCTTTTAATTGTATTCATCTTTAAAGTCAGTTTGACAGGTCAGGGTAAATGGTCCCCAAGCCCAAAATCCTTAATAGTCATTTACGACATGCTTGATACATAATGCTAACTGTAGTCTTAAGATGAAAAGTTATATGACGTCTAAGGTCAGTAAGCTGAAGTGAAGAGTTGTATAAAGTATAGTTAGGGTTAGTAACTTTAAGTGAAAAGTTGTACGAGGCCTAATTAAGGTCAGTAAGCTTCAATGAAAAGCTGCTCACGTCTAATTAAGGTCATTAAAATTATGTGAAAAGTTACAGTAGTTGTAGTTAAGGTCAGTAAGCTTAAGTGAAAAATTATACAAAGTCTAGTTAAATTCAGTAAGCTTAAGTGAAAAATTATACGAAGTCTAGTTAAGGTCAGTAAGCTTAAGTGAAAAATTATACGAAGTCTAGTTAAGGTCAGTAAGCTTAAGTGAAAAATTATACAGAGTCTAGTTAAGGTCAGTAAGCTTAAGTGAAAAATTATACGAAGTCTAGATAAGGTCAGTAAGCTTAAGTGAAAAATTGTACGAAGTCTAGTTAAGGTCAGTAAGCTTAAGTGAAAAATTGTACGGAGTCTAGTTAAGGTCAGTAAGCTTAAGTGAAAAATTATACGGAGTCTAGTTAAGGACAGTAAGCTTAAGTGAAAAATTGTACGAAGTCTAGTTAAGGTCAGTAAGCTTAAGTGAAAAATTATACGGAGTCTAGTTAAGGTCAGTAAGCTTAAGTGAAAAATTGTACGAAGTCTAGTTAAGGTCAGTAAGCTTAAGTGAAAAATTGTACGAAGTCTAGTTAAGGTCAGTAAGCTTAAGTGAAAAACTGTACGAAGTCTAGTTAAGGTCAGTAAGCTTAAGTGAAAAATTGTACGAAGTCTAGTTAAGGTCAGTAAGCTTAAGTGACAAGTAATAGTAGGTCTAATGGTGACGCATATGACCCAACAAGAATATATGAATTAAAAAAGGGAGAGATCAAGGAAGTGATATGAAATACCACATTTTAAGACAGTACTAGAAAGGGCGTCCGATTGACAGAGTGGTTAGAGCGCTGGTCTCTAGCGGGAAAGGTACCAGATTCGAATCACGGTTAGAGACGTTCCAGTCTTCGTAGTTGTAAATGGGTACCTGACTTTAATTTAGGGAAAGAAAAGGCAGCGAGGAACTGGGAACTGGTCCCCCCACCTTTCCATGAAGGACCTAGTATAACGAAGTCTCTAACACTTCACTCCCCTGCCGCAGTATCGACTATAGGACTACCTTTACCTTTTTTACTACAAAGGAACATCTATTAAGTTTATTGTCGTTGACGAGTGTCTGAGTGGCTTGAACGATTGCTTCTAGAAGCAAATGGACGGGGTTCGAAATAAGGTTTCGTTACGCTCCAGTCTGCCCAGTTGCAGAAACGGGTGCCTGATTCTGCTCGTGAGTGGGGGAGGCAAAGGTAGCGAGGACAGGAACCGGTGACCCCCAGTTGCATAAAGCTCTAACACTTCACTCCCTAAGTCAGTCCCTGTTGTGTGACCTAACACTTAGTTTTTACAAGCAAAGAACTCCCCTTTAAACGAATTAATGCTAAGATACACAAGACTAAGATAACACGCATACTACACTCTGTATCAAAGCCTCCACTCTATGATAACCACATATCACAATCCGAAATACAGGCAATTGCGAAAACGAAGAACACGAAATCTGTTGTAAATTGAATATAAACTTCCACCGGTGGCATCCAAGCCAAGTCACGAAGATGCAACAAGAAGAAAGAAAACGTTACAGCTGTGCTATTTTTGGAAAAGTCAAAATTCCAGGACGAGATGCCTAGTAGGAAGTTACAATTTCTGGAAGTGAAACGAAAGGTCACTGGAATTATGGAAGAGTTGTCCGTAGAGTTAATATTATGGGAAAAGTATTTAATTTATTTCACTTGTTTTTTTTTTTTTTTTGTGTGTGGTTCTATTTACTCAGTTCCTATTTCACTTCAGGTTTTTACGGTTGACGTTGTTCTTTAACCTATTCCTCCAGACACGTGTCTGTAAGTCGTTCATCACAAAATTATTGGTTTTATTCGGAAGTGTATTTGTTTCTTTAAAACTCTGTCCACGAACCGAATGGTGCGTGTAGTGAAATTGACAGAGATACAACGGTAAAATATCTCCAAAGATAACATTTAAGGATAAAAACATAATGCGTAGGCTGCGAATAGTACATGATCGCCTAGACCGCGGGTCATCATTCTCCATAATAATTGACTTGCTAGACAGGAGGGGAACGGCGGATCAAAAAGGAAAAAAATATGACTGGAAAGATTGCGTGAGACTAGAAAGGCTAAGGAGACGCAATTGGGGGGGAAACGGAGAAAAGTCACGTTTCCCAAGTTGACATAAAAAGTAAGCAACTCGACAGAAGGGACCATAGATATGTTACGCCACAGTCATTTATTGGACGCTTTTGCGCGATACCAAGCCCTTGATTTGAATTCAGCGGCTAAACGCCGATGTTAGGAATATTACAAAAATTAAAAAGTATTTTTTTTCTTAATATTAATGTTAGGAATATAAAAATTAGCTGGCCGGATGGCCCATTCTGAGCAGTGAACTAATATGGTCTTAATTTTACAAACGGATAGATAATATTGAAGATAATGACAAAAGACAGTGTTGTTCACATCATCGACAGACTGTATTGAATCTAAAAGTGTCGCTAATTGCACAAAAAAACACGACCTCGAGACGCAAGTGTTCAAATCTACGTAGTATGGAAGAGAGGGACATTGGGTGGTAGCTGTGTCTAAATATAACTTTTAACGACAAAATTTTGGAGGGGAGAGAAAGGGTGGTTCAAAAATCGAGTACAATTTTGTAGAAACACAAGTAGAGACGGACAGACAAACAGATAACCATCCATACTTGACTGAAGCATGACTGAAATGACTTTAGTGTAGGAATTTGAAATTAAAATAAACCTAGGCAGTGATTGGCCACAGACAATCATATCATTAGCGCTCAGACGCGAAAGTGGGGCCATTCTTCAATAGTTGTTCAGTGATAGACACAGATTTTAAAGTGTGGTGATTTCCATATGAAAGAAAGTGTAATAAATTTAGGGACGCCATAGCCAGCAGCTCAGCTGAGTTTTGCTAGCAATTCTGTGTTATTTATTCATAATCTGGTAAGATTGAAATTATTTCCTTATATATTTTGAATATTGTTTCATGTTCGAGTGATTTGATACTGCCATATCGAAATCTAGCCTTACAAACAAGTAGGGATTTGCTCTAGACCCCCCGCCCTAGTCAGGGTCTAGGGACCAACAATGTACATAAACTCCAGCAAGGGTTAGGCAAGACAGATCAAGTGTTGAGAATAATGAAACATATTACCTATCCTCTTTTAGGGCAGACAACTAATAAATATTTTTCAGAACCTATAGTCTGGGAGGATCTATCTGATGTAAAACCACCATGGTAAATGTGCTGTTTGGTCAGAGAGATCTGACCTGTCTGTATGATGTGGTTGTTGTGTCAGTGTTGTGTCCAGACGTGGGTAGAGAATAGATTTTGACACATGGCCCATACTTTGATTGCAGAGCTGCGAGTTTCTGTTGTCAACAAAGCAGTGACTATTCAGTTGGTGACTTTACTCGAGTGTATCTGTGCAGTACTTGTGACAGAGACCACCATTATTGCCCGCCAGCACGGAGAGGTGGGACCATCAGTTTTCAGCACCAGAGCTACAACGACAAGATGAGTGAGCCTCTGGTCTGCTGCACTTTCACCAAAGCCCTTTAGTTACTAATACCCCCATAAAAATTCCCACCATTTTCTGGACACTGTGTAGTCAATATAGACAGGTGTGATGAGGCCACCCCAACAGCACAAATATTAACTATCCTCCCAAGTAGATGACTACTAGAACATTTTAATAAAACTAACTAGTATAGTACATATATATGTACACTATTGCATTTATGATATAATATTCCATGCATTTCTTTCATAATCTCTAAATCCTTTTAAGTTCTGGTCAACCTAAAAAATTGATCCAGAACAAAATAAATGTAATATAATTTTATCAAAAATTTTACACACGTGAGTTAGTTCAGTGTATTTTAACATTTATTAATATTATTAGTCTTGTTAAATATCTGTGGGTATATCTATAACCTATTACACCACACTACATATCATAACCCTAGACACTTTACGTAGCCACATTCATAAAAAAAAAATTAAGTGTGAGGTCGTAGTGGTAGCAAGAAAGGCCTTCTGACAATTCTCAACTACATTTTATCTCAGGAGCCTTCACAGCTGGCCTCATACAATTACATTTAGTAATATCACCATCATACAATACCATCAAACACCACTACATAAATTGGGGTCTTGTCCAGGGATAATTAGCCCAACAGTAATATTAGGATCTCCTGGTGGGAGAAATAAAAGTAGGGAAATAAATTGTAAAATTTCCTTTAAAATTAAAAGTGTCCCTGCAGATAAAAGTTGGTGAATCTTCACAGCCAGTAATAATTAATTAGTTAACTGGTTAGTTAGAATTGGTTAGACTATAGTCATAAGAAGTACTTAGTGTATTTACTGGTTAGAGATTTAGCTTGTATATTATTATATTGTCTAAAAAGTATGGCGGAGCTGGCAAAATTTAGATCAGCTGCTGTGCTCACCGCGAAGGAGATGGGAATGGATGGTCAAATTTTAATTCAATATGTAACGGCTGAATGTGATAAATATATTGAAAGGGAAGATAGAAAGGTAGCTGAAGAGAAGAGGTTACAAATTGAGGCTGATAGAGAAATTAAGAGGCTGCAGATTGAGGCAGAAGAAAAACGACAGCAAAGGGAGGCAGAAGAAAAAACGACAGCAAAGGGAGGCAGAAGAAAAAAGGTTGACTGCCGAAAGGGAGGCAGAAGATAAAAAGGCCGAAAGGGAGGCAGAAGATAGAAGGTTGCAAAGGGAGCACGAATTACGACTAAGGGAGCTGGAATTACAAGGTCCGGCTCCTGAAAATGGTGCCAGCCCTTTTGCCTCAGATGCTACGCCCAGTCTGGGAGCCTCAAACTCAGCTATGGGGTTTCATTTAGACCATTTTGTTGAAAAAGACGATGACATAGAGGGGTACCTAGGACGTTTTGAGTTATTAGCTACTACATATGGGTTAGAGAGAGAGAGGTGGAGCTTAAAGCTATCACAGGGATTGAGAGGTACTTCTTATGAAGTATTTGCTAAAATGAACAGGGAAGACCAAGACAATTATGACATGTTAAAGCAGGCTTTGTTATTAAGATACGAGAAGAATGGTGAATTTTATCGTAAGAAATTTAGAAATGCCAAACTGTTGTCTGGGGAGACATACCACCAATTCTCTGCTAGACTAGAAACCTATTTGGAGAAATGGACGGCTCTGGGGAAGACCCAAGATCTTAAAGAAATGATCATGATTGAGCAATTGAGAGAGTCCATGGCTCCAGACATGAGAAAATTTCTCATGGAACAAGGTGCAGAGAAGTTGGGGGAAATTTTAAATGTTGCTGAGAGGTATCAGGCAGCCCAGGCAGAGGTAAGTGGTGCTAAAAAGAAGCACATAGACAATTTTAAAGCTCCACAGCAATTTAATAAATTTGATACTAGAGAGCAGGGAAATAAAGGTAGGACAAACTTTGAGCGGCCAAGAAATGACTATCGCGACAGAAACTCACAGTTCAATGACCAAAAGTTCAATGAAAGAAAACCGTTGAACCAAGGAAAAAGATGGTGTAAATGGTGCAAGAAGGATAACCATAACACCGAATTTTGTAGAAGGAAACCTTCAAACATTGCTGCAATGAAGTCGGGGACGCAAAGATTAAAGGTTAATCCTAAGGGACAACAGGAACCTTATCACCCCCCAGTTTGTGAGGATGTTATTTGTAATGGGGTCACCATAAGGTGCCTTTATGATACAGGTTTGGATTATGATTCAGTTGTGAAGTCTAGCCTAGTGGACCCAAGTCAGTATACCACAGAAACAGTGGAAATACAAGGGGCGACTAAGGACATACCACTCATGACACTTCCCATCGCAAGGATAACGGTGAAAACTCGCTATGTGGAAGGAGAAATCAGAGCAGCAGTGATAGATGAACCAATCTACCCTCTGATATTGGGGTGTAGATACGTCTTCTTGGGGAATCCTGAGAAACCTGTGATCATGGCGACAGTGCAGACCAGGTCACAGAAGAAGGAGGAAGAAGGTGAACCTATAAATGCTCATCCAGAGGAGATGAGGAAGGCGCAGGCTGAGGATAGGACACTCAAGCCCTGTTTTAAAAAATTGCCCAAATGCCACACACCTCCGAGCAAGGGGGAATATTTCATGAAGAACAAACTATTATACAGGAAGACAGGAACTAGATCCACTGGTCACGGACAGTTAGTTCTTCCCAAGATATATAGGGCAAACTTAATAAGGAGCTTACATGTTGGAAAAGATGGTGACCATGAGAAAGTCGGTACCATCTGCCAAAAGATTGCTCGAAAATACTATTGGCCCGACGTAAATGTCGATGTTGAAAACTTTGTAGAAGCATGTGGCGTATTTCATGAGGGAACACCCACAAAGGGAAAATATGTGCAGGACCTAGAAACGCCACGGGGCAACTTTAGGCCTGAAAGGAAAACTAATTATACTCGGGTAGACAAAGTGGAATGGGAGCCCCCTTTTCACACCCAGTCTTCACTTGAATGGATTAACATGGCCACTATGCGAAGAGTACAAAGAAGAAATTTTACCCAGGATAGATGACAATCCCTCGGTCAGACTTATATAAACTGGAAGAACAGACAAGAGAGCGAAGATCTCTCATAAACAATCTTAAGTGGGGAGACAAACCCCAGAGAAAAAATTGGTAGTGGTCGATTTGTGAGTGATGATTCTAGGAAGAAAAGTCCTCATTATAAAGCTTCTAAGGGACGGGACCAGACGGGTTCCATGAAAAATACGTATGATAAATTAAAGATCCAGATGTAACTTTATTAAGGACCTGGACAGATGAGAAGGCGGAAGAGACTGTTACCTCATCGTATCAATATGTGAACGAACTGACCACTCGTTTGAAAGCTGGATGGAAACTGGCAAATGATAATTTGAAACAAGCCAGGAAGAAACATGCAGCATATTTTAATAGGAAGGCAAAGGACAGGGAACTGGCAGTCGGAGAGAAGGTGCTGCTTCTACTACCCGGAAGCCAGAATAAATTACAAATTGGTTGGCAAGGTCCATATACGGTTCTAGAGAAGGTGTCTAGAACAAACTATAAAATTGACAAAAAGGGGAAGGAAAAAGTTTATCATGTAAACCTGTTAAAGAAGTATCTGGACAGACCACTCCAGGAAAGCACCCCCTTATTGACCTTGGCTATTGCAACCCAGATGCAAAAAGAACCACTCACCTCACATGAATACCCATTACATCCTTGTGAAACCGCAGCACAGGTAAAAGTCAGTAAGCACCTGACTAAAAACCAGAGGGAGAGAGTTCAACAGGTTCTGGAGGAACATACAGATGTATTAACAGATAAACCAGGCCATACAAATTTGCTACAGTATGACATGAAACTGGTAGACTCAAACCCAATCTGTATGAGAGCCTATTCTATTCCGTTCGCGAAGGAGAAGGCATTGAAGGAAGAAATAGAGTATTTGTTGAAGGAGGGGATTATTTCGCACAGTGAATCATCTTTTAGTTCTAGTGTCGTTTTGTTGAGAAAACCGTCTGGGGAACACAGACTGTGCATAGATTACAGGAAACTGAATGCTGTCACAGAAAGACAAGTGGATCCATTACCAGACACAAAACAGTTATTTGCCAGACTGAACAAGGCAAAATACTTTTCAAAGGTGGATCTTAGTAAAGGCTATTACCAGATCCCAGTGAAGCCTGAAGTGAGACCTTATTTGGCTTTTAGCACTTCGGATGGACATTATGAATTCAATATGCTACCATTCGGACTGAAAAATGCTCCGAGTGTGTTTTCAAGGATGATGCGAAAATTGTTGGATCCCCTGAATAACCCATGTATCACGAATTTCATGGATGATATTCTCGTCGCCACAGAGACATTTGAAGAACACATTGAAGCTCTGGAGATGTTGTTTGATAGACTTCGGGAGGCGAATTTGACTGCTAGGCCAACAAAATGTTGTATTGGATGTAAAGAGTTGGAATTCTTGGGGCACACTGTATATCAGGGTAATATGACCCCTGATCCTAAGAATTTGGAAAAACTGCAGAGAGCACCTAGGCCGCAAACAAAAAAGGACGTGCGATCATTTGTGTCGTTATGCGGATTTTATCAGAAATACATCAAAATTTTAACGCTATTTGTGCTCCTCTGACTGATCTGACTCGCAAGGGACTTCCAGATAAAATTATTTGGACTGCACAATGTGAACTAGCGTTCCAAGAGTTAAAGGAAAAACTCACTAGCAAGCCTATTCTCAAACTGCCTGATTTGACACAGGACTTTGTCTTAAGAACCGATGCAAGTAATGTAGGACTCGGAGGGGCTTTGTTGCAAAGATCATCTTCACCTGATGGGGAACTGAAACCAGTCGCTTATGCAAGCCGCAAATTGAATGTCGGTGCAGATTTCCTCAGTCGGCACCCCTGTGATCAAAATTAGAGTAGTGGCAGACGTGAGGAGTAATTTTACCTATGTGTATCGCTGGTGTTGGAACTTGCCATAGGCATGTTTTCAAGTGGGGAGATGTGTAGTGAAATTGACAGAGATACAACGGTAAAATATCTCCAAAGATAACATTTAAGGATAAAAACATAATGCGTAGGCTGCGAATAGTACATGATCGCCTAGACCGCGGGTCATCATCCTCCATAATAATTGACTTGCTAGACAGGAGGGGAACGGCGGATCAAAAAGGAAAAAAATATGACTGGAAAGATTGCGTGAGACTAGAAAGGCTAAGGAGACGCAATTGGGGGGGGAAACGGAGAAAAGTCACGTTTCCCAAGTTGACATAAAAAGTAAGCAACTCGACAGAAGGGACCATAGATATGTTACGCCACAGTCATTTATTGGACGCTTTTGCGCGATACCAAGCCCTTGATTTGAATTCAGCGGCTAAACGCAGATGTTAGGAATATTACAAAAATTAAAAAGTATTTTTTTCTTAATATTAATGTTAGGAATATAAAAATTAGCTGGCCGGATGGCCTATTCTGAGCAGTGAACTAATATGTTCTTAATTTTACAAACGGATAGATAATATTGAAGATAATGACAAAAGACAGTGTTGTTCACATCATCGACAGACTGTATTGAATCTAAAAGTGTCGCTAATTGCACAAAAAAAACACGACCTCGAGTCGCAGGTGTTCAAATCTACGTAGTATGGAAGAGAGGGTTTTTGGGTGGTAGCTGTGTCTAAATATAACTTTTAACGACAAAATTTTGGAGGGGAGAGAAAGGTTGGTTCAAAAATCAAGTACATTTTGTAGAAACACAAGTAGAGACGGACAGACTAACAGATAACCATCCATACTTGACTGAAGCATGACTGAAATGACTTTATGGTAGGAAATTTGAATTTAAAATAAACCTAGGCAGTGATTGGCCACAGACAATCATATCATTAGCGCTCAGACGCGAAAGTGGGGCCATTCTTCAATAGTTGTTCAGTGATAGACACAGATTTTAAAGTGTGGTGATTTCCATATGAAAGAAAGTGTAATAAATTTAGGGACGCCATACTATAGCCAGCAGCTCAGCTGAGTTTTGCTAGCAATTCTGTGTTATTTATTCATAATCTGGTAAGATTGAAATTATTTCCTTATATATTTTGAATATTGTTTCATGTTCGAGTGATTTGATACTGCCATATCGAAATCTAGCCTTACAAACAAGTAGGGATTTGCTCTAGACCCCCCGCCCTAGTCAGGGTCTAGGGACCAACAATGTACATAAACTCCAGCAAGGGTTAGGCAAGACAGATCAAGTGTTGAGAATAATGAAACATATTACCTATCCTCTTTTAGGGCAGACAACTAATAAATATTTTTCAGAACCTATAGTCTGGGAGGATCTATCTGATGTAAAACCACCATGGTAAATGTGCTGTTTGGTCAGAGAGATCTGACCTGTCTGTATGATGTGGTTGTTGTGTCAGTGTTGTGTCCAGACGTGGGTAGAGAATAGATTTTGACACATGGCCCATACTTTGATTGCAGAGCTGCGAGTTTCTGTTGTCAACAAAGCAGTGACTATTCAGTTGGTGACTTTACTCGAGTGTATCTGTGCAGTACTTGTGACAGAGACCACCATTATTGCCCGCCAGCACGGAGAGGTGGGACCACCAGATTTCAGCACCAGAGCTACAACGACAAGATGAGTGAGCCTCTGGTCTGCTGGACTTTCACCAAAGCCCTTTAGTTACTAATACCCCCATAAAAATTCCCACCATTTTCTGGACACTGTGTAGTCAATATAGACAGGTGTGATGAGGCCACCCCAACAGCACAAACATTAACTATCCTCCCAAGTAGATGACTACTAGAACATTTTAATAAAACTAACTAGTATAGTACATATATATGTACACTATTGCATTTATGATATAATATTCCATGCATTTCTTTCATAATCTCTAAATCCTTTTAAGTTCTGGTCAACCTAAAAAATTGATCCAGAACAAAATAAATGTAATATAATTTTATCAAAAATTTTACACACGTGAGTTAGTTCAGTGTATTTTAACATTTATTAATATTATTAGTCTTGTTAAATATCTGTGGGTATATCTATAACCTATTACACCACACTACATATCATAACCCTAGACACTTTACGTAGCCACATTCATTAAAAAAAAAAAAAATTAAGTGTGAGGTCGTAGTGGTAGCAAGAAAGGCCTTCTGACAATTCTCAACTACATTTTATCTCAGGAGCCTTCACAGCTGGCCTCATACAATTACATTTAGTAATATCACCATCATACAATACCATCAAACACCACTACATAAATTGGGGTCTTGTCCAGGGATAATTAGCCCAACAGTAATATTAGGATCTCCTGGTGGGAGAAATAAAAGTAGGGAAATAAATTGTAAAATTTCCTTTAAAATTAAAAGTGTCCCTGCAGATAAAAGTTGGTGAATCTTCACAGCCAGTAATAATTAATTAGTTAACTGGTTAGTTAGAATTGGTTAGACTATAGTCATAAGAAGTACTTAGTGTATTTACTGGTTAGAGATTTAGCTTGTATATTATTATATTGTCTAAAAAGTATGGCGGAGCTGGCAAAATTTAGATCAGCTGCTGTGCTCACCGCGAAGGAGATGGGAATGGATGGTCAAATTTTAATTCAATATGTAACGGCTGAATGTGATAAATATATTGAAAGGGAAGATAGAAAGGTAGCTGAAGAGAAGAGGTTACAAATTGAGGCTGATAGAGAAATTAAGAGGCTGCAGATTGAGGCAGAAGAAAAACGACAGCAAAGGGAGGCAGAAGAAAAACGACAGCAAAGGGAGGCAGAAGAAAAAAGGTTGACTGCCGAAAGGGAGGCAGAAGATAAAAAGGCCGAAAGGGAGGCAGAAGATAGAAGGTTGCAAAGGGAGCACGAATTACGACTAAGGGAGCTGGAATTACAAGGTCCGGCTCCTGAAAATGGTGCCAGCCCTTTTGCCTCAGATGCTACGCCCAGTCTGGGAGCCTCAAACTCAGCTATGGGGTTTCATTTAGACCATTTTGTTGAAAAAGACGATGACATAGAGGGGTACCTAGGACGTTTTGAGTTATTAGCTACTACATATGGGTTAGAGAGAGAGAGGTGGAGCTTAAAGCTATCACAGGGATTGAGAGGTACTTCTTATGAAGTATTTGCTAAAATGAACAGGGAAGACCAAGACAATTATGACATGTTAAAGCAGGCTTTGTTATTAAGATACGAGAAGAATGGTGAATTTTATCGTAAGAAATTTAGAAATGCCAAACTGTTGTCTGGGGAGACATACCACCAATTCTCTGCTAGACTAGAAACCTATTTGGAGAAATGGACGGCTCTGGGGAAGACCCAAGATCTTAAAGAAATGATCATGATTGAGCAATTGAGAGAGTCCATGG
Source organism: Oreohelix idahoensis (assembly GCA_024509875.1). NCBI lineage: Eukaryota > Metazoa > Mollusca > Gastropoda > Stylommatophora > Oreohelicidae > Oreohelix > Oreohelix idahoensis. Next base: position 504,106 of record JAMPIV010007040.1, read on the forward strand.
CTCCAGACATGAGAAAATTTCTCATGGAACAAGGTGCAGAGAAGTTGGGGGAAATTTTAAATGTTGCTGAGAGGTATCAGGCAGCTCAGGCAGAGGTAAGTGGTGCTAAAAAGAAGCACATAGACAATTTTAAAGCTCCACAGCAATTTAATAAATTTGATACTAGAGAGCAGGGAAATAAAGGTAGGACAAACTTTGAGCGGCCAAGAAATGACTATCGCGACAGAAACTCACAGTTCAATGACCAAAAGTTCAATGAAAGAAAACCGTTGAACCAAGGAAAAAGATGGTGTAAATGGTGCAAGAAGGATAACCATAACACCGAATTTTGTAGAAGGAAACCTTCAAACATTGCTGCAATGAAGTCGGGGACGCAAAGATTAAAGGTTAATCCTAAGGGACAACAGGAACCTTATCACCCCCCAGTTTGTGAGGATGTTATTTGTAATGGGGTCACCATAAGGTGCCTTTATGATACAGGTTTGGATTATGATTCAGTTGTGAAGTCTAGCCTAGTGGACCCAAGTCAGTATACCACAGAAACAGTGGAAATACAAGGGGCGACTAAGGACATACCACTCATGACACTTCCCATCGCAAGGATAACGGTGAAAACTCGCTATGTGGAAGGAGAAATCAGAGCAGCAGTGATAGATGAACCAATCTACCCTCTGATATTGGGGTGTAGATACGTCTTCTTGGGGAATCCCGAGAAACCTGTGATCATGGCGACAGTGCAGACCAGGTCACAGAAGAAGGAGGAAGAAGGTGAACCTATAAATGCTCATCCAGAGGAGATGAGGAAGGCGCAGGCTGAGGATAGGACACTCAAGCCCTGTTTTAAAAAATTGCCCAAATGCCACACACCTCCGAGCAAGGGGGAATATTTCATGAAGAACAAACTATTATACAGGAAGACAGGAACTAGATCCACTGGTCACGGACAGTTAGTTCTTCCCAAGATATATAGGGCAAACTTAATAAGGAGCTTACATGTTGGAAAAGATGGTGACCATGAGAAAGTCGGTACCATCTGCCAAAAGATTGCTCGAAAATACTATTGGCCCGACGTAAATGTCGATGTTGAAAACTTTGTAGAAGCATGTGGCGTATTTCATGAGGGAACACCCACAAAGGGAAAATATGTGCAGGACCTAGAAACGCCACGGGGCAACTTTAGGCCTGAAAGGAAAACTAATTATACTCGGGTAGACAAAGTGGAATGGGAGCCCCCTTTTCACACCCAGTCTTCACTTGAATGGATTAACATGGCCACTATGCGAAGAGTACAAAGAAGAAATTTTACCCAGGATAGGATGACAATCCCTCGGTCAGACTTATATAAACTGGAAGAACAGACAAGAGAGCGAAGATCTCTCATAAACAATCTTAAGTGGGGAGACAAACCCCAGAGAAAAATTGGTAGTGGTCGATTTGTGAGTGATGATTCTAGGAAGAAAAGTCCTCATTATAAAGCTTCTAAGGGACGGGACCAGACGGGTTCCATGAAAAATACGTATGATAAATTAAAGATCCAGATGTAACTTTATTAAGGACCTGGACAGATGAGAAGGCGGAAGAGACTGTTACCTCATCGTATCAATATGTGAACGAACTGACCACTCGTTTGAAAGCTGGATGGAAACTGGCAAATGATAATTTGAAACAAGCCAGGAAGAAACATGCAGCATATTTTAATAGGAAGGCAAAGGACAGGGAACTGGCAGTCGGAGAGAAGGTGCTGCTTCTACTACCCGGAAGCCAGAATAAATTACAAATTGGTTGGCAAGGTCCATATACGGTTCTAGAGAAGGTGTCTAGAACAAACTATAAAATTGACAAAAAGGGGAAGGAAAAAGTTTATCATGTAAACCTGTTAAAGAAGTATCTGGACAGACCACTCCAGGAAAGCACCCCCTTATTGACCTTGGCTATTGCAACCCAGATGCAAAAGGAACCACTCACCTCACATGAATACCCATTACATCCTTGTGAAACCGCAGCACAGGTAAAAGTCAGTAAGCACCTGACTAAAAACCAGAGGGAGAGAGTTCAACAGGTTCTGGAGGAACATACAGATGTATTAACAGATAAACCAGGCCATACAAATTTGCTACAGTATGACATGAAACTGGTAGACTCAAACCCAATCTGTATGAGAGCCTATTCTATTCCGTTCGCGAAGGAGAAGGCATTGAAGGAAGAAATAGAGTATTTGTTGAAGGAGGGGATTATTTCGCACAGTGAATCATCTTTTAGTTCTAGTGTCGTTTTGTTGAGAAAACCGTCTGGGGAACACAGACTGTGCATAGATTACAGGAAACTGAATGCTGTCACAGAAGGACAAGTGGATCCATTACCAGACACAAAACAGTTATTTGCCAGACTGAACAAGGCAAAATACTTTTCAAAGGTGGATCTTAGTAAAGGCTATTACCAGATCCCAGTGAAGCCTGAAGTGAGACCTTATTTGGCTTTTAGCACTTCGGATGGACATTATGAATTCAATATGCTACCATTCGGACTGAAAAATGCTCCGAGTGTGTTTTCAAGGATGATGCGAAAATTGTTGGATCCCCTGAATAACCCATGTATCACGAATTTCATGGATGATATTCTCGTCGCCACAGAGACATTTGAAGAACACATTGAAGCTCTGGAGATGTTGTTTGATAGACTTCGGGAGGCGAATTTGACTGCTAGGCCAACAAAATGTTGTATTGGATGCAAAGAGTTGGAATTCTTGGGGCACACTGTATATCAGGGTAATATGACCCCTGATCCTAAGAATTTGGAAAAACTGCAGAGAGCACCTAGGCCGCAAACAAAAAAGGACGTGCGATCATTTGTGTCGTTATGCGGATTTTATCAGAAATACATCAAAAATTTTAACGCTATATGTGCTCCTCTGACTGATCTGACTCGCAAGGGACTTCCAGATAAAATTATTTGGACTGCACAATGTGAACTAGCGTTCCAAGAGTTAAAGGAAAAACTCACTAGCAAGCCTATTCTCAAACTGCCTGATTTGACACAGGACTTTGTCTTAAGAACCGATGCAAGTAATGTAGGACTCGGAGGGGCTTTGTTGCAAAGATCATCTTCACCTGATGGGGAACTGAAACCAGTCGCTTATGCAAGCCGCAAATTGAATGTCGGTGCAGATTTCCTCAGTCGGCACCCCTGTGATCAAAATTAGAGTAGTGGCAGACGTGAGGAGTAATTTTACCTATGTGTATCGCTGGTGTTGGAACTTGCCATAGGCATGTTTTCAAGTGGGGAGATGTGTAGTGAAATTGACAGAGATACAACGGTAAAATATCTCCAAAGATAACATTTAAGGATAAAAACATAATGCGTAGGCTGCGAATAGTACATGATCGCCTAGACCGCGGGTCATCATCCTCCATAATAATTGACTTGCTAGACAGGAGGGGAACGGCGGATCAAAAAGGAAAAAAATATGACTGGAAAGATTGCGTGAGACTAGAAAGGCTAAGGAGACGCAATTGGGGGGGGGGGAAACGGAGAAAAGTCACGTTTCCCAAGTTGACATAAAAAGTAAGCAACTCGACAGAAGGGACCATAGATATGTTACGCCACAGTCATTTATTGGACGCTTTTGCGCGATACCAAGCCCTTGATTTGAATTCAGCGGCTAAACGCAGATGTTAGGAATATTACAAAAATTAAAAAGTATTTTTTTTCTTAATATTAATGTTAGGAATATAAAAATTAGCTGGCCGGATGGCCTATTCTGAGCAGTGAACTAATATGTTCTTAATTTTACAAACGGATAGATAATATTGAAGATAATGACAAAAGACAGTGTTGTTCACATCATCGACAGACTGTATTGAATCTAAAAGTGTCGCTAATTGCACACAAAAAAAAACACGACCTCGAAACGCAGGTGTTCAAATCTACGTAGTATGGAAGAGAGGGTTTTTGGGTGGTAGCTGTGTCTAAATATAACTTTTAACGACAAAATTTTGGAGGGGAGAGAAAGGTTGGTTCAAAAATCAAGTACAATTTTGTAGAAACACAAGTAGAGACGGACAGACTAACAGATAACCATCCATACTTGACTGAAGCATGACTGAAATGACTTTATGGTAGGAAATTTGAAATTAAAATAAACCTAGGCAGTGATTGGCCACAGACAATCATATCATTAGCGCTCAGACGCGAAAGTGGGGCCATTCTTCAATAGTTGTTCAGTGATAGACACAGATTTTAAAGTGTGGTGATTTCCATATGAAAGAAAGTGTAATAAATTTAGGGACGCCATACTATAGCCAGCAGCTCAGCTGAGTTTTGCTAGCAATTCTGTGTTATTTATTCATAATCTGGTAAGATTGAAATTATTTCCTTATATATTTTGAATATTGTTTCATGTTCGAGTGATTTGATACTGCCATATCGAAATCTAGCCTTACAAACAAGTAGGGATTTGCTCTAGACCCCCCGCCCTAGTCAGGGTCTAGGGACCAACAATGTACATAAACTCCAGCAAGGGTTAGGCAAGACAGATCAAGTGTTGAGAATAATGAAACATATTACCTATCCTCTTTTAGGGCAGACAACTAATAAATATTTTTCAGAACCTATAGTCTGGGAGGATCTATCTGATGTAAAACCACCATGGTAAATGTGCTGTTTGGTCAGAGAGATCTGACCTGTCTGTATGATGTGGTTGTTGTGTCAGTGTTGTGTCCAGACGTGGGTAGAGAATAGATTTTGACACATGGCCCATACTTTGATTGCAGAGCTGCGAGTTTCTGTTGTCAACAAAGCAGTGACTATTCAGTTGGTGACTTTACTCGAGTGTATCTGTGCAGTACTTGTGACAGAGACCACCATTATTGCCCGCCAGCACGGAGAGGTGGGACCATCAGTTTTCAGCACCAGAGCTACAACGACAAGATGAGTGAGCCTCTGGTCTGCTGCACTTTCACCAAAGCCCTTTAGTTACTAATACCCCCATAAAAATTCCCACCATTTTCTGGACACTGTGTAGTCAATATAGACAGGTGTGATGAGGCCACCCCAACAGCACAAATATTAACTATCCTCCCAAGTAGATGACTACTAGAACATTTTAATAAAACTAACTAGTATAGTACATATATATGTACACTATTGCATTTATGATATAATATTCCATGCATTTCTTTCATAATCTCTAAATCCTTTTAAGTTCTGGTCAACCTAAAAAATTGATCCAGAACAAAATAAATGTAATATAATTTTATCAAAAATTTTACACACGTGAGTTAGTTCAGTGTATTTTAACATTTATTAATATTATTAGTCTTGTTAAATATCTGTGGGTATATCTATAACCTATTACACCACACTACATATCATAACCCTAGACACTTTACGTAGCCACATTCATTAAAAAAAATTAAGTGGAGGTCGTAGTGGTAGCAAGAAAGGCCTTCTGACAATTCTCAACTACATTTTATCTCAGGAGCCTTCACAGCTGGCCTCATACAATTACATTTAGTAATATCACCATCATACAATACCATCAAACACCACTACAGTGCGCCACAATATGACACATTATTTTCCCGTTTGGTTGTAGGCAGGTTTCCTTATGTCTGTATATTATACGATATAACACAAAAGTATTAGCCGTGTATAAGATTTAGAAAACTTCACAATATTCTTCATCCAGTTTAAAACAATGTTATTTATATTAGTTATTTTCTCATGAATTTTTATGTTGGCTGCCTGTCTTAAAACAAAATAAGAATCTTCTACTCAAATGTCAAGTCAGTCCTATTGTATGGCTCTGAAACATGGAGAACAACAAAAACAACAACCAAAAAGCTACAGACATTCATAAACGGGTGCTTGCGTAGAATAGAAGGACTGAAATGGTATGACAAAGTCACAAATGTGGAACTGATGACAAGAACCAGACAAGTGCCAGTGGAACAAGAGTTGAGAAGAAGAAGATGGCGATGGATAGGACAGACATTGAGGAAATCTGTTGATAGCATTACAGGGCAGTCCTTGTTCTGGAACCCCCATGGTAAGAGAGGCAGACGTAGACCAAGAAACACACGGAGAAGAGAGCTGGAGATAGAAGTAAAAATGATGAGAAAAACGTAAAAAGAACTTGAGCAGATAGCACGTGACAGGAGAACTTGGCATGTGCTTGTTGAAGGTCTATACTCCATTGGGAGCTGAAGGATATTGACTGAATGACTGTCTGACTGACTGCTTGACTGTCTGACTGACTGATTGACTGACTGATTGACTGTCTTCAAACATCGGATGTTGATAAAAAAACCAAAAATTAGGTGGGATAGAAAGAGTTAAACTGACATTTCTATTCATATCATCATTCATCATTTTCCGTTTCGCTCCCTCTGGAGCGCGGAGTCATAACTGCAGCTGGTTCTTTTGCATGAAAGCCTGTACCTATGGTTTCTAGTTCGGTAATTCCCGGATAAAATTCCCGAGTTTTCCCAACTCCCGGTTATTTAAAGTCGGGAAAAAATCACACACACTAATCTGTACCAAGCATCCACATGCTCTTCCTGCGGTGGTTCTTTAACATGACAAGGTTGCTGGGTCCAAACATAACGTCCCATTACTCGTCTTGTACTATGTGCCTGGGGGAGAAGTAATTCTAGTCTTTCTTTGTCTCATCAGGGCCCCCCCCCCCCCCCCCCCGGGAGGTACACGGGGCCTGTTTGTATCTTGATGATAACAAGAGATGAACAGAAGACGCTGGTGATGGATGGGGCACACATTGAGCAAACCTGTTGTTAGCATTACAAGACAGTCCTTGTTCTGAAACCCCCAGGGAAAGAGAGGAAGAGGTAGACCAAAAAACACACGGAGAAGAGAACTAGAGACAGAAGTGAAAATGATGAGGGAAGACATGAAAAAGAATGGAGCTGATGGCACGTGACAGGGGGGAACTTGGTGTGTGTTTGTTGAAGGCCCATGCTCCTTAGGTTATGTGGCTTAATATAGAGAGAGAACAATTATTGGGGGAAATGTATTTATGCAGAGAATATCGTCTATTAAGAGAAACTGAAGGAAAAAAAGAAGAGAAAGAAGGAGAATGGTGAAAGTATGAATACTGAATAGAGATGGAAATAAGGAGGATGAAGATATTAGAGAAAAGAAATTTGTAGCCGATTTTAAAAGTTTGGAAGTTTTCTCATATCTCTCTCTCTCTCTCTCTCTCTCTCTCTCTCTCTCTCTCTCTCTCTCTCTCTCTCTCTCTCTGTCTCTTTCTCTCTCTCTCTCTTTTCCCTGTACTATGCGCGCGTATGTGTGTGTGTAAATGTCTTTACACGTGTATGTATGTATCCAAAGACTGCTAACAATTCTGGGATTTCTCCAGTCGTAGATATGTAATGATGTCAGAATACGCGAAGGCAACGACCCCTTCCGGTTTGCAAAATGTATTTCGCCGACGGAAATGTTAGATGACGTCAGATATGTAACATTCTGGAACTTGACAAGACAACAGGTTTTTATATGTCTTGTCTTTTGTTTTGTCTTTAATTGAAACATCTGCTTTCCACCTGGAGATATGAAAATGATAGGACTGGCGCTAATTCATTAAGAACACACAGGCTTACTTCTTGTTTGAACTACGGTGAATATGAGGCTTTGATTGTTTATTGTTGTTTTAAATTTTAATATTTAGATGGGTGCGCTGGTCTCTCGTGGTAAAGGTGCTGGGTTCGATTCACGGTATCGACATGCTTCAGTCTACCTTGCTGTAAATGGGTACCTGACTTTGCACTCGAGTTAGGGAAAGAAAAGGCAGCAATGAAGGGAACTGGTCACCCCCACATCTCGATGCTGGACCTTGTATAGTGAAGTCTCTAACACTTCACTCCCCTTCGACAGTATCTGCTATGGGACTATCTTTTTTTACACTCCAAAGGGGGGTGGGGGGGGGCAGACCCACTTGGGCCATAACTCCCAAGTCTCTAACACTTCACTCCCCTGGGGTAGTATCTCTCATCTGACTGCCTTTTATTTAGACGGGTGGGAAGATTACTTACTTACTTAGTCGTTCCTCTTCTACTATGAGGTGTAGAGGTTTAGAGGAGAGAGCGCCATATTATCCTATCGGCTGTCTTCCTGGGTGGGGAGATAATGTGAGACAGCGTAAGCGAGTGGCAGAGAAAAATTATAAGATAGACAAGGAGAAAGTGTAACAGATATTGAATGAAAATAGCAAGTAGAAATGCACAGTTTATAAAGATATAGAATGTTAATATAAGTGGGGATGTCAAAAATGGGGGGGGGGGAGAATAAATGATAGAAACTGCTTATTGATGTGTTAAATCAGGGATTCTTAACCGGGGCTATCCATATCCCTTGGGGGTATGGGAACCAAATGATGGGGGTATGTGACTCGATCTCTGAACAGCTTGTGTATTTGTGATTTGCCGTTTTTATATAAATAAATCTGGCGAATGTGGTATGGGAACATATTTGGCAATCCATTGAGGGTCTGTAATCGTAAGAAAGGTTAAGAACCCCTGTGTTAAATGTTAAAATTTAGAAGCGTGGGGAAATAATGTGAGAAACGATGAGCAAGTAGCAGGGGACAATGATAACACACAAAAAAAACGAGACAGTGTGAGAGATACTGAATGAAAGTAGCCAGTAGAGGTGTAAAGTACATAAAGATATAGAATGATAATATAAAAGGGGATGAGCAAGATGGACAGAGAAATGATAAAACAAACAAAGAAAAAGCTTGAGAGATACTGAATGAAAGAAGCTATGATGCAATGTGCGTAAAGATAAAAGACTAGTTGACGGGAAGACAGAAGACAAGTGATACAGACAAATTGAATATTGGAAGATTACAGGAGAGGAGATAGTCAATTAAATAGACAGGGTGATTAATGAGACACTGAATGGGGAAATAATAGAGATATTATATTGACGCGTGAAAGAGACGGCGTGTTAAGTGGTGGGAAACAAAGAAGCTTTAAATGAGATAAATGTGGGGTATGCGGCATTTTAAAACAATGACAAGATTAGAATGGTGTTCAAAACAGAAGGCGATCAAAATGCTAGATTAATGTCAAGATAAGTGAGCGAAGACCTGGCGTCAAGTTTACCATTTGTATCTATTATATTGAGATGAAATTAGAAAACAGGAAATTTTATATTTTAATTTCACAGGAGAGCTGATTTAAAAAAAAAAAATGTCTACTTCGTCGATTATTATTTGTTCAACTGTGAAGGGTAGCATCTTTTCTTTCTGAGTGCCGTGCGTGTTGGTCATATGGTGTCTATTTTCATGCATTTTTCGTATTTTATCTCTTATTCCCTATGACCACATTTTATTTTTTCTTTAGGTGTGCAAGCTAAATATTCTTTTATTATCCCCCCTCCCCCCATACACACACACATATATATATATATATATATATATATATATATATATATATATATATATATATATATACGCTTGTATATTCTTTACGTACCGTCCCAGCTGACGTAAGTAATCAAGACTCTCTACTAATCCTGTCTTCCGTGTTATTTATCAGTTCAATAACTTGTTCTATATGTTATCTAAGAGTTTTATTATCACTTCTATTCAAGATTCTCCCACAGCCTCAAGATTCTCCCACAACCTCAAGATTCTTCACCTTTATCTTATCTGGTTCAGGGGTATTCCCTTTCTTTATTTAGCGTTGGGAATCCTCAACATCTACTGCAAGAAGCGATGGTCGTTTACAGTGGTCTTAACCTGTACTTCTGATCTTTCGTCGTCTTTTTGTCTTCATGTATTCTGTCCATCGTGTTATATTGCTATGTTCGTTATATTTTACAACCACTCCTCTAGGTATGTCACTCTACACCGCCCCCCCCCCCCCCCCCCCCCCGGGCCCCAATCCCCCTTTTTGTCTCTGAGTTTATAAAATGTCAATTCCTTCTACCCTTTGTCTTTTTTCTAAAAAGGAAAACGTTCCCATAAATATACAACATCGTACCTAACACTACTTGTCTTATTAGTCGAAAGATCTCTCATTTTCTCTCTCCCTCTCTCTCTCTCTGTCCGTCTCTGTCTCTCCTTACTTTCTCCTGCGTTCAAAGAGAGCGATCTCTCCATCAAGTCAGATGCAACTAAGCACTCATTACATCTCCCAGGTAAACAATCCATCAAACAAATCTATAACTGCTCAGTCGCCACTAAAGGTAAACTGATCTATAAGAATGTATCTCAGTACCTATTTTAGATCACCTTTCCACGGAACGGCTGTATTGATCATGACACACTCGTCCGTCTCTTACTGTGGTTCATGTAATGCTATCTGTCGTACATCGGTCAACGGAAACTCTAGTATAGTTGACATTCAAAAATCGGGCCATCGATAATCCGGTTCCTTCAGATTTCCGGCATGGATTTCGGAGCGCATTTTTTAAATTTTCCGCGATGGCGCGCCTCTGTTTTCTGGAACCGTTTATGTTTTGATGCAGCTGTTGGGTCTTGCTTGCACGTGTTAACAGGCATTCCTGCTCATACCTTCTCATTTTATCATTAAAATTCTGTAGAGCTGTTTTATTTAGTTGATGAACATTAAAATTTCATTTGCTTTTCATTTAGTTTTTAATTTTCTTTCTTTAAAGGACTGTACAGGTAGTCATTTTCTGTTAAATATATACAGCATATATAACCATAAAAAATCCGGCATTTTCAACAATCTGGCACTCCTCAGGTCCGGAGGTTGCCGGATTTTTGAATGTCAACTGTATTTGTTTTACACACGATACGCAATAATGAATTGGTCTGATCGTGAGTTATCAAAGATTATACAGAGTGTCCAGGACTTACGACGAGGTTCCGTTTCGTTGACTCCGTCGTAAGACGATATGGTCGTAAGTCGAAGATCTTTATATACTATGTGAACCATATAGATCATATTAACAATGATAGGAAATTATATACATAGCGTTACAACAGGAGGTAGTCTTATCATCAGAGGAGGTCCTGCGTTGGTCAAGTGTTTCCACCCTTTAATCTCCTTTATACTCCACAGCGTCCGATTGACAGAGTAGTTAGAACGCTGGTCTCTCGCGGCAAAGGTGCCAGGTTTGATTCACGGTATCGACATGCTTTAGTCTACCCTGCTGTGAATGGGTACCTGACTTTGCACTTGATTTAGGGAAGGAAAAGGCAGCGAAGAAGGGAACTGGTCACCCTACCTCTCGATTATGGACCTGGTATAATAAAGTCTCTGACGCTTCACTCCCCTTCGGCAATATCTGCTATGGGACTACCTTTTTTTTTACCCCCCCCCCCCAAAAAAAAAGGGGGGGGGGGGAAGGGAGGGGCAGACCCACTTGAGTCAGGACTTCCAAGTGTCAGCCATCTGTTATCAATTACCATGCCTGACTGCTAGAATGAGTACGTTTGTTCTGTTGTAGTTTAGAAATAATTTTACTCTCCGTTTATAGTGAAATAATACAGTGTACAAATTATAACATAACATTACTTTACTGTAATAAATAATGGGGGGTCGGTGTGGCTAAGAGGTATGGCGTCCGCCTCGAGTTCTAGAGGTACAGAGTTCGATTCCAAGTTGAAGAAATATAATTGGTCCTAATGATGTCATACTTCCTACCTGGTCTCCTGGGTAATGAGATCGGATGGCTAGCCTTCTCGGATATGGGCGAAAAAATAGGAGATCCCGTGTGCAAGTTGCGCACGTTAAAAATCCCACGGGAGTTGGAAATCGTAAAGAGTAGGAATATCAGGCCGTTGCCCTGGCAAAATTTAAAAATGAGAAACCTACCCACCACAAACATTTATTTATAGAATGTGTGATTCCTAAATACAAACATTGGGATTCTCGCATGTGCTACGGAGTTCGTGCACTGTGCTGAGATCCTCCTTGTGAGATCGGAGCACTGATGGAGTAGTCCGTGTGCAAAGAAGATAGTCCTTAAAACCAAACCAAACCAATAAATAATGAAGAAATATATTTAAAAATAAAATTTACCTCAGAACGTTGGGAGTCGATAATCATCGAAAATAATATAACAGGTTTAATGGGATAGCCGTTGTGAGTATAAGAAGTCGTAAGTCGAGGACAGTCTGTATATGACATCCATTCATTCATTGTTCTTTAGATTCCCTAGCAGCTTAGGCTGTCGTCATCAAATGTGTCACAAGTCCTCGTGTCACGTGTCATCAGCTTCAAGGTCTTTCCATGTCTTTACCGTCATTTTCATTTCTCTCTCCACTTCTCTTCTCCGCGTGTTTGTCATTGTTTGTTGAAGTATTTGTGGCTTGATTTTCTACACGATGGGCGGTAGCCGGTACCATGCCCAGCCCTCCTTATTGGCGTTATCCGACACGCATGGACCATTATCAGGGTTACTATTCCATGTTTCCACTTTCGGGTCCCGGTAACATATCGGCTTTGCAGCTGAGAAAGAAGAGTGGGTAAAAGGAGATGTTGGTGGAAAATAGGAAGTATTGTGGTAGAAGATGAAGATGGGGAAGATTAAGATCACTACGTTGATGAAAATAACATACAACAAGAATACTGTCACTGGCCTCGCCACCATGTAGACAACGCATCAACGTATGGTCGCATGCAATGATGCTGTTATCCAACTCTGTTTACAGCAGGGCCGGCCCAAGGAATTTTGCCGCCCCGTGCAATATCATACCTTGCCGCCCCAGTGTCGCATGAAAATATAATTGATAGTAGATAAAGCTTGACAGCTGTATATGGTGAGGAACAATAGTGCACACGGACGTGTGATAGTGATGCGCAAGAGAGATAGGCAGAAGGCACAGGCTGAGTCAGTGAGTTCTTCACTAAGAAAACCACACACACAGCTCTTCTTGTTTTCTCTGGCGACAATATTACTCTTTTGCACACACTGTGTCACTCACAAATAGTAGGGTAAAGAAGTAAAGTTAGATTGAGGATTTGGTAGTCTGAACTGAACGAACAATTCTATCGAGGTTAACTCTCAATTTATTTCAATTTAGAAATGTAAATAAATCAATAAGGATTTTACAGCACATAATAATAAAGATTATCACGAGAAAACAAACTCACAACAATTTGATGATTTTAAAGAAGAGAAAAAATTATTACACAAACAGTGAAAACAAGGATTATGAATGAATTGTGTTAGTAAAGTTCCCGGCAGGCCTGATAAGCTTTTGCTGGAAAATATGTGAAATACTGTTTGTGTGTAAATGAATATTTGTTCCTTTGTTCCTTTGGTGTGAATGTTGGAAACAACTTATATCCTGGGGTTCTCTTGGAAAAATATATCGTAATCCAATGCTTGAAATTAACTTCACTGTTCGAATAAGGTATCCACAAAGGGCTCAGAATCTGAACACGCGCACGATTTTATAAATCCAAGATTGGTGTAACGACTTCACTGTTCGAATAAAGGGCACAGAATCTGAACACGATTTTATAAATCCAAGATTGGGGTAACGTATCCACAGTTGATGCGATATCCACAGATAACGAATTTGCTTCCAAAGGTGGGATGGAGGGTTAAAATGGGTGGAGTATGGTAGGGTGATGGTTGTTAAGGGTAATATCTGGTGTTGAGAATCGTTGCAATAATTGCAGTAATTGAAGTAATTGAAATAATTGAAGGGAATTATTGTGACTGGTGGACGAGGACTATATGGCCACTGGCCAAAGGTAACCTCTTTTCAGCAATACGAGACAAGACTTGCACTGCGTAAATCTGTTAGACAAAAACAAAAATACATGTGTAACTACTCTTCTGCTGCAACATGCAGATTACAACAGAAACAATTTAAGCAGTGTCCAGCGTCGGCATGTTGATATCCATGCATGCGTCTCGTTCCTAAAATAGGTCAGTCCATTCTTAAATATTCCTGTCTGCTGGGAATGAATTAGCGGGCCAGTCCAGGTACATACACAATAACAAGACTGTTGCTTCCTCCCCTGTCAGACAAAGTTACATGAGGGTCCGCTAGAGAATCCTCCTGTGCTTTCCACCGTTCATTCCTTCCAGCATTCATAATAATATGCTCATACATTAATGTTACAAACATTGAAAAGTAAAATGATCATTGAAATTATGAATGATACAAACATTGTAACATAACATCGCTTTAAAATACAAGCAGTGAAAATAAATGAATTTTCGTAAGCATTTATGATACATACATGATAAAGGAAACCCGTTTATATAATACACTTAGACTTTCACCGTGATAGTAATATATTTCATTAGACTTTCACCATGATAGTAATATATTTCATATCTATATATTTGAGCTAGTTTCCTATATACTGGAAAAACGAATACATACCCGCTCCGGAATTTTATATTCTGTAAGTTAAACTAGAGGGCACTTTGTTTGTTTAACTCAAGTCTCCCTATGCACAGTTTTACTTTACAAGACTAAGAAATGTGTCTTTCTCTTCCCGTATGCTTAACACCAAGTGAAGTCTAAAACTAGTTTCTTAAAGAAAGAATTAATTTCGATTTACCCGCTACATTTTTTAAAGTTCTCACGATAGCCAAAAGTATCGCTGCAAATTAGTTTGCATATTGAATGTCACTTGTACGTGCTGTGGTTTCCGAGCTCAAAGTATTAACAATGAGGAAGAAGACAGGCCATAAATTTCTAGACAGCCGAGTCTGGAAAATCCTAACAGACGTGAACGGGTTGACCGAACCTTCACCTGGGTTAAGGTGCGTGAGAAACATTTTTTTTTCAGAAACTTAGGATAGACAGAAAATAAAGCAATATACAGGATGGACAGAAAATTTCAAATAGGCAAATTATCTTCACTCTGCGACACCCAGCCCAACCTCAAATTAGCGAAAAATTGATGAAAATACTGTATAGTCATAAAATAAACCATTGACTTTATTAGAGACAATTATATGAAATAAATGTAGTTACATTACTTTTGTATAGGGGATGCTCTTCTCATATGGAACGATGAACTGTCGAGTCACAAACACTTAACTACAGTATGTACATGTTATAGCTTTTGAGCACTATTTTCACATTATTTGAATTTATATTGTTTGAAGTATCTAGTTGTGGTAAAGTGGGATGATATAAATATTTATAGGGACTTAGTGTACTGACTGAGATCAGCTGTGAAGGTATCTGTATCTAATATGTGTAGTGTTTTACAGATAACCTTACTTACTGCCACATATTTATATCTCAGTCAGAATTATTCTGGAATATTGTGTTGGCAACGTTATATGTCTAGGGTTATGCAAATGATGAAGTGTAAGTCACCACAACAACAACAGATAAACAATTTAATTATTCCATCACACTTGACAATACTGTGACACTCACAAACAGTCAACACTCTAGAAGACTATCTTAAAAGATTCAATGATAAATTTCAGATATGTACATATGTATTGATTTTCTCTGCAATAGTGATCCTGATTCAACTACACAGTGAACCAGGCAATATAATAACATGTAATTTCAAATATTATGTACACAGATATAAATGTGGTCTTTGCATTGACATACAATATTAGTATTCTATGTGTGTGAGTTGTGATGTGGTAATATGAGGTAATACTGGTTTTGTTCTTCAAGATAGATTCTTATTAGACATCATGACTGCATGTGCTTGTGTATGTTTGGAACTAGTATTGGAGATGGTCTCAGTTCCGAACATTAAAACAATTAATTGCCCCTCTTTAATTAAGTTAGTGTCATTTACGAGGGGTACATAGTGTTGAGCTCTTTTGGCCACAGTGGGCTTAACTTTCGTGATGGCGGCAGGCAAGGACTCCTCTGCTCGACTATTCACTGTTTCTGAAGACACTGTCATGGAATATTCTAATCCACATATATAAATTATCAATTAAATATGAAGCCTAACAAATAAAATTAATAAAGAGAAGAGCAATGGTAAAATGACAGTGCTGTCACAAGGAATGTACTCGAAATCCCCCTTGTTTTCTGCTTCGTCTGCAAATTGTAACGCTTTCACGTTGATATAAAAGCTTACTGTATTATTACCCGCCTTCTTCAATGAAACGTGTGCTGCATTTCTAAGAAAAACATTGAGACGTACTGCGTAATGACCTAAATTAATCCTAACATTAATTATATTACGTTACCAAAACGAACGAACAGATGGACAAAAGGATAGCGAGAGGGGAGGGCTGAAAATCAGGAACGCATGCAACACGCGACGCGCGATATACAAATGCTGCCATCACGCGTGTAAGTCTACATGCACTAATTTTTTTTTTCAGACGGACAGTGATAAAATACACTACCCTTTCCCAGAGTTAGGTTTATAAATCATAACAGACTCTTATTAGAAAGGATAACAATAGATGGGTTTACGTTTGAACACATAACAGTACCCAGACAGCACATCTTCCAAACAGGAGGTAGAAGAAATTGCATATTTTGAACGCAGCCACGTAGCTCCTTTAAATTAGTATTTTTGGGTTCCTTAGGGCTTGCTGACAAATAATATGTAAAACGTTACGCAAATAGTCCAGGAATTAATAAATTATACCCAAAATAAAATATTGGGGGTGCCTGACAGCATAAAATCATTTCTGCTCATAAGATTTTTTTTATAACGTGTTTGAAAAAAACCTTACGTTACATAAATAGCCTACCATGTAAACTCCAAATTGATTGGAGCGCAACAAATGAAAGCCTAACCACGATTGGTCGGGCTATAAATACTATCTTGGTTGTTAGGGGAGACGGGAAAAGATAACATTTTTTCAAACACTTGTCGAAACGTGGCTCATTGGCCAGTCTCGCTGATATACACACTTGGGAGCGTTAGTTCGAGACCACTTGTTCAAAATAGCTTGATAAAGCATCAGTGCGTTGAAGCCAGCATATATTTGGCTCAATAAAAGCCTGGAACATAGGCAGATGGAAGTTTGTGCCAGTTTGTGCCAGAATTCATTGCTAATCAACGTATCTGTGTTATTCGTATGAATTGTGGTAAGCTTGAACCATTTAATATCTTTTAATGAAAATTGAATGTGAATTGTTGATTTATGCCTGTATATATATGTGTAGTTCAGTGGCAAACGTGAGGTAAAGCCTAAAATGCTCCAGCCTGAACAGAGGGTGTCGGAGAGAAGTAAAACGGCATGGAATGGCCAAACAGTACACTGACACCTGGATGATTGACTAGAAAGAAATAATGCTGGAAGTGCAGAGGCGTAGTAACCATTAGGAAGGGTAATACTGGAATAAAGTATTTCAGATGAAGCTGACTGTTGGCCTAACGCTCTGAACGCAATGTTTGTGCTGTATTGTGATCAGTGTAAAAAGAAAATATAAATTAGTTATGAAGTAGAAGGTACATCCTTCTTGATTTCAGGGACAGTGGTCTTGATGTACTGAGCAGTACCTGGGCAGAGATTTGCTGAATCCAGAGTCGGACAGCATACTCCTTGGTCTTTTTAGCTATCAGTGAGGTGTCTCCTGAGCCCAGAGGAGAATTCGAACAGAGGAGTCCTCTCCTGCCGCCATCACTCAAGATAAGCAGAGTTGGCCAGCTGAGCTCAACATTATGTCCCCTCATCTTGAAATAACTTTATAAAATCAACATTAAGAGGGGAATTTACTTGTCTTAAAATCAGGAACTGTGAACATCTCCAATAATAGTCCCTAAAGACAAACTATTGAAGTCATGATGACAAATACCAACAGAGCTTGAACAAAACAAAACCAGTATTACCTCATTTTACTACTACACAACTGACACACATAGAACATTTGTAATAATATATGTCACTACAATATTCATATTAAATACATTCTGTACATAACTTGTAATTTAAATTGATTGTGATTCCTGGTTCCCTTGTAGTTGAATCAGGACACATATTCATTCATGCCAGTAATGAATACATATTGTTATTTGAAAGTTTATTAGTGACTCTTTTAAGATATCTTTGTAGAGTGTTATATGTATGTGAGTGTCACCGTGTTGTCAAGAGTAGTGGATTAAATTAAATTGTTTATCTGTCTGTTGTTGTGACTTACACTTCACCATACTCATACCCTAGACACATAACGTAGCATCACACTATTCCAGAATAATTCTGACTGAGATATATAGATATGTGGTAGCAAGTAAGGTTATATATATAATATACTACTCTTATTAGATATATATATACCTTCACAGCTGATCTCAGTCAGTACACTAAGTCCCTTATAAATATTTATAACATCCCACTTCACCACATATATTGGGGTCTCGCTCTTGGGATTTTGAATCTTTCCCTATTAAAAATATTGGGGGTAATTCACTTCAGGGAATATAAGAATTAAAAGGTATCCTTGGGTGGAATTAAATAAAGTTGAGCTCACGGTGCCTGTGTTGTCCATTAGAGATTGAATAGTTGGTTAGACATTGTATTAAGTTACCTGATAGACAATGGCGGACCTGGCCAAATTTCGATCTGCTGCGGTTCAGACTGCAAAAGAGTTAGGATTAGATGGGCAAGTTATGGTTGCCTATGTTACTACGGAATGCGACAAATTTATTGAACGCGAAGAAAGAAGGTTTGAAGCCGAAAGAAAGTTAGAGGCTGACAGGGAAATTAAGAAGTTACAATTTGAAGCTGAGGCTGAGACTAAGAGGTTGCAGATTGAGGCTGAGGCTAAGAAATTGGAGGCAGAAGAAAGAAGACAGGCTGCAGAGAGGGAAGCAGAAAAGGAGGAGAAGAGATTACAAAGGGAACATGAGTTACGACTAAGGGAGTTTGAGTTTCAAGGCCATGCTCCTGAAAATGGTGCCAGTCCCTTTGCCTCTGATGCTACGGTTACTCAAGGAGCCTCAATCTCAGCTATGAACTTTCATTTAGATCATTTTGTTGAGAAAGACGATGATATTGAGAGCTATATAAATAGGTACGAACTATTAGCTACCACGTATGGGTTAGAGAGAGAAAGGTGGAGCTTAAAGTTATCTCAGGGACTTCGTGGGGCAGCTTATGAAGTTTTTGCAAAAATGAGCAGAGGTGATCAGGAAAATTATGACATGCTAAAGCAGGCTCTTTTGTTAAGGTATGAAAAGAATGCAGAATTCTATAGAAAAAAATTTAGGAATGCTAAACTACTGTCAGGTGAAACCTATCACCAGTTCTCTGCACGCATAGAGACATACTTGGAGAAATGGACTTCTCTGGGGAAAACCCAAGATCTTAAGGAAATGGTCCTTATAGAGCAACTAAGAGAGTCCATGGCTCCAGACCTGAGAAAGTTTCTCATGGAACAAGGTGCAGAGAGGCTGGGTGAGTTGCTAAATGTTGCTGAAAGGTATCAAGCAGCTCAAGCAGAGGTAACAGGTAATAAAAAGAAACAGGTGGATAACTTTAGGGCACCACAGAACTTTAATAAATTTGATCCTAGGGATCAAAATAAAGGTAAGCACCAATTTGATAGGCCACGGTATGACAATAAAAATAAATTCCCACAATTCGATGAAAGGAAATATGATGAAAGAAAATCTTTCAACCAAGGAAAAAGGTGGTGTAAAAATTGTAAGATGAACAATCATGACACTGACCATTGTAGAAGGAAACCTCCTCATTTTGCTGCTATGACATCGGGGAAAAAGGAAAAGAAGGGCAAACCTGAAGAATTACAGGAACCATACCACCCCCCAGTGTGTGAAGATGTCATTTGTAATGGTGTCACTATAAGATGTTTATATGATACCGGTTTAGATTACGATTCCGTTGTGAGTTCTCACCTGGTGCAGGCCGATCAATACACCACAGAAACAGTGGAGATTCAAACTGCAACCAAGGATGTAGCTACCATGACACTTCCCGTCGCCCGAATAAAAGTGAAAACGCGATATGTGGAAGGAATCATAAAAGCAGCAGTGATAAATGAGCCAATCTACCCTCTAATATTGGGGTGTAGATATGTCTTCTTGGGGAATCCCAAGAGACCTGTGATATTGGCAACAGTGCAGACCAGATCACAGACAAAGAAGGAGGAGGATAATCCAATAAATACTCACCCAGATGAGATGAGGAAGGCACAGGCTGAGGACAAAACACTCAAGCCATGTTTCAAGAAGTTGCCCAAATCTCATACACCTCCAGGCAGGGAGAGTTTTATATGAAGAACAAATTGATATATAGGAAGGCTGGATCTGAATCCAATGGTCACGGACAGCTGGTCCTTCCCACTTCATATAGGACTAAAGTGTTGGAACTAGGGCATGCGATTCCCTTCAGTGGTCATATGGGAATCAGCGCAACAGGACAGCGAATAGCTTGTCACTATTTCTGGCCAGGAATAACTGAAGATATCAAACGATATGTAAAATCCTGTCCAGAGTGCCAACGAGTAGCACCTAAACATTGGACTGCACCAGCAACTCTGGGGGAAATGCCCATAGTGGGAACACCCTTTGAGAGAGTTGCCGTGGATCTTGTGGGACCTCTCACCCGAACCAAGAGAAGGAACAGCTACATTCTGACTCTGGTGGACACTTGTTCTATGTGGGGAGAGGCAGTAGCCCTGTCATCGATTGATTCAAAACATGTGGCAGAGGCATTGCTCACAATTTTCACAAGGTTAGGCTTTCCCAATCAAATCTTGACTGATAATGGCTCTCAGTTCAAGGGGAAACTAACTGAAGAAGTTTTCAGGATCTTCCAGGCCAAACACTTCCATTGTAGTGTGTATCATCCCCAAGGGAACGGCCAAGTGGAAAGATTTAACGGCACATTGATGTCGATCCTGAGAAAGTTGGCACACGAAAAACCAGATACATGGGACCAGTACCTGCACGCCGCCCTCTTTGCTTATCGGGAGGTACCCCATAGTTCAACCGGTATGGCCCCGGCAACATTATTGTTTGGAAGGCCAATAAAAGGTCCACTTGAAGCTTTGTTAAGAACGTGGACTGATGAAAAGGCAGAGGAAAACATTACATCTTCATACCAATATGTGAATGAGCTGACCACTCGGTTGAAAACTGGCTGGAAACTTGCCAATGAAAATTTGAAACAAGCCAGGAAGAAACATGCTGCCTATTATAACAGGAAGGCGAAAGACAGAAATTTGGCTGTGGGAGAGAAAGTACTGCTTCTTTTGCCTGGGAGTCAGAATAAGTTACAAATTGGATGGCAGGGTCCATATACAGTTCTAGAGAAGGTGTCTAGAACAAATTATAAGATAGATAAGAAGGGGAAAGAAAAAATCTATCATGTGAATCTCCTGAAGAAATATTTGGAAAGAGAACATCAGGAAGAGACACACTTGTTGACCTTGTCCATCGCCATGGAGATGAAAAAGGAACCACTTTCATCATTTGAATATCCATTACACCCCTGTGAGACAGCAGCACAGGTGAAAATCAGTACACATTTAACGAAAACTCAGAAAGAGAGAGTGCAACAGGTTCTGAATAATCATGCAGAGGTGTTAACAGACCGACCAGGGCATACAAACCTATTGGAATATGATATGAAACTCATAGACTCCACACCTGTCTGTATGAAACCATATTCGATTCCGTTTGCTAAGGAAAAAGCTTTGAAGGAAGAGATAGACTATCTGTTGAAGGAAGGAATTATTTCGCACAGTGAGTCTTCGTATAGTTCTGGTGTTGTACTCTTAAGGAAGCCCTCTGGAGAACATAGACTCTGTATAGATTACCGGAGACTGAATGCTATTACAGAAGGACAGGTGGATCCATTGCCGGATACAAATCAGCTGTTTGCCAGACTAAATAAAGCTAAATATTTCTCAAAAGTGGATCTGAGTAAAGGATACTATCAGATTCCAGTAAAGCCTGAGGTTAGACCATACCTAGCTTTTAGTACCTCAGAAGGACACTATGAGTTTAATAGATTGCCATTTGGATTGAAGAATGCGCCTAGTGTCTTCTCTAGAATGATGAGAAAATTATTGGATCCTCTGAATAATCCCTGTATAACAAATTTTATGGATGATATCCTTATAGCAACAGAAACATTTGAGGAACACATTGACTCTCTGAACATGCTGTTTGATCGACTTAGGGAGGCAAATTTAACAGCCCGACCAACCAAATGTTGCGTTGGATGTAAAGAATTGGAATTTTTGGGACACACAGTTTATCAGGGAAACATGACCCCTGACCCAAAGAATTTAGAGAAACTACAGAAAGCCCCGAGACCACAAACCAAGAAGGACGTGAGATCCTTTGTCTCATTATGTGGTTTCTACCAGAAGTATATCAAAAACTTTAATTCCATATGTGCACCTTTAACGGAATTGACACGTAAAGGACTTCCAGATCGCATTACATGGACACCACAATGTGAAATGACTTACCAAGAATTGAAGGAAAAGCTCACAAGTAAACCCATTTTGAAATTACCTGACTTAAGTCAAGAATTCATAGTAAGGACGGATGCAAGTAATATTGGGTTAGGTGCAACTTTACTACAGAAATCAGATGCATTGGATGGGGAATTAAGCCCAGTGGCATATGCTAGCAGAAAGTTGAATAAAGCTGAAATCAACTACTCAACTAGCGAAAAAGAATGTCTTGCAGTAATATGGGCAATAAAGAAATTCAATATTTATCTATATGGGAAGGCATTTAAGTTGCAAACTGACCACAAACCTTTATCGTTTTTAGCACAGGCTAAGCATGAGAACTCTAGGTTACTCCGATGGTCTTTGCTTCTGGCTCCATATAATTTTAGCATTGAATATATATCTGGAAAAACCAATCTGGGAGCGGATTTTTTAAGCCGCCATCCGTGTGATGAGAATCACCGTAAACCCCAGAAATAATAATAAATTTCTCTATGTGTATATAGAATAAAGGACTGACATATAATGTCTGTTTTAAGAGGGGAGGTGTCATGGAATATTCTAATCCACATATATAAATTATCAATTAAATATGAAGCCTAACAAATAAAATTAATAAAGAGAAGAGCAATGGTAAAATGACAGTGCTGTCACAAGGAATGTACTCGAAATCCCCCTTGTTTTCTGCTTCGTCTGCAAATTGTAACGCTTTCACGTTGATATAAAAGCTTACTGTATTATTACCCGCCTTCTTCAATGAAACGTGTGCTGCATTTCTAAGAAAAACATTGAGACGTACTGCGTAATGACCTAAATTAATCCTAACATTAATTATATTACGTTACCAAAACGAACGAACAGATGGACAAAAGGATAGCGAGAGGGGAGGGCTGAAAATCAGGAACGCATGCAACACGCGACGCGCGATATACAAATGCTGCCATCACGCGTGTAAGTCTACATGCACTAATTTTTTTTCAGACGGACAGTGATAAAATACACTACCCTTTCCCAGAGTTAGGTTTATAAATCATAACAGACTCTTATTAGAAAGGATAACAATAGATGGGTTTACGTTTGAACACATAACAGTACCCAGACAGCACATCTTCCAAACAGGAGGTAGAAGAAATTGCATATTTTGAACGCAGCCACGTAGCTCCTTTAAATTAGTATTTTTGGGTTCCTTAGGGCTTGCTGACAAATAATATGTAAAACGTTACGCAAATAGTCCAGGAATTAATAAATTATACCCAAAATAAAATATTGGGGGTGCCTGACAGCATAAAATCATTTCTGCTCATAAGATTTTTTTTTATAACGTGTTTGAAAAAAAAAACCTTACGTTACATAAATAGCCTACCATGTAAACTCCAAATTGATTGGAGCGCAACAAATGAAAGCCTAACCACGATTGGTCGGGCTATAAATACTATCTTGGTTGTTAGGGGAGACGGGAAAAGATAACATTTTTTCAAACACTTGTCGAAACGTGGCTCATTGGCCAGTCTCGCTGATATACACACTTGGGAGCGTTAGTTCGAGACCACTTGTTCAAAATAGCTTGATAAAGCATCAGTGCGTTGAAGCCAGCATATATTTGGCTCAATAAAAGCCTGGAACATAGGCAGATGGAAGTTTGTGCCAGTTTGTGCCAGAATTCATTGCTAATCAACGTATCTGTGTTATTCGTATGAATTGTGGTAAGCTTGAACCATTTAATATCTTTTAATGAAAATTGAATGTGAATTGTTGATTTATGCCTGTATATATATATGTGTAGTTCAGTGGCAAACGTGAGGTAAAGCCTAAAATGCTCCAGCCTGAACAGAGGGTGTCGGAGAGAAGTAAAACGGCATGGAATGGCCAAACAGTACACTGACACCTGGATGATTGTCTAGAAAGAAATAATGCTGGAAGTGCAGAGGCGTAGTAACCATTAGGAAGGGTAATACTGGAATAAAGTATTTCAGATGAAGCTGACTGTTGGCCTAACGCTCTGAACGCAATGTTTGTGCTGTATTGTGATCAGTGTAAAAAGAAAATATAAATTAGTTATGAAGTAGAAGGTACATCCTTCTTGATTTCAGGGACAGTGGTCTTGATGTACTGAGCAGTACCTGGGCAGAGATTTGCTGAATCCAGAGTCGGACAGCATACTCCTTGGTCTTTTTAGCTATCAGTGAGGTGTCTCCTGAGCCCAGAGGAGAATTCGAACAGAGGAGTCCTCTCCTGCCGCCATCACTCAAGATAAGCAGAGTTGGCCAGCTGAGCTCAACATTATGTCCCCTCATCTTGAAATAACTTTATAAAATCAACATTAAGAGGGGAATTTACTTGTCTTAAAATCAGGAACTGTGAACATCTCCAATAATAGTCCCTAAAGACAAACTATTGAAGTCATGATGACAAATACCAACAGAGCTTGAACAAAACAAAACCAGTATTACCTCATTTTACTACTACACAACTGACACACATAGAACATTTGTAATAATATATGTCACTACAATATTCATATTAAATACATTCTGTACATAACTTGTAATTTAAATTGATTGTGATTCCTGGTTCCCTTGTAGTTGAATCAGGACACATATTCATTCATGCCAGTAATGAATACATATTGTTATTTGAAAGTTTATTAGTGACTCTTTTAAGATATCTTTGTAGAGTGTTATATGTATGTGAGTGTCACCGTGTTGTCAAGAGTAGTGGATTAAATTAAATTGTTTATCTGTCTGTTGTTGTGACTTACACTTCACCATACTCATACCCTAGACACATAACGTAGCATCACACTATTCCAGAATAATTCTGAGAGATATATAGATATGTGGTAGCAAGTAAGGTTATATATAACTGGTTACTATACTAGCCAACCAATCAGGCCATCTCTACCCAATCGTTTGAAAAAAAGTACTCTTACTTCCGTCTCCCTTGACAACAAAAGATAGCATTTATAGTCCGACTAATCGTGTTTAGCCTTACATATCATTCCATCCAATCAATTCAAATGTAACTTGTGGCCTATTTCCGTACAATGGTGGTTTAAAATTCTGCCACTGAGCGACTCCGAGTTTTTAGGTTGTCTGACACCCTCATTATTTTCTTTTGCCTATAATTTATTAATTCCTGGACTATTTGCGTAACACTTAACATATTCTGTGTCAGCAAGCCCTAAGGAATCCAAATATCTCAATCTAAGGGAGCTAGGTGGCTGCGTTCAAAATGTGCATTTACTACCACCTCCTGTTCACTTCAATCCCCATGTAGTGTCTGGGTACTGTCATGTTTTCAAACGTAAATCCATCTAATGTCATCTTTCCTAATAAGCGTTTTCCAGGTTTTTTAAAACCTAACTCTGGGAAGGGTAGTGTTTTTATCACTGTCCGTCTGAAAAAAAGTTAGTGCATGTGGCCTTACACGCGTGATAGTAATAATTGTATATCGCGTTACGCTTGTTGGGGTGGCATTAATAGCGAGACGCGTGTTTAGTGTTGCATGCGTTCCTGATTTTCAGCCCTCCCTTCTTTCCATCCTACATCCATCTGTCCATTCGTAGTGTAATTAATTTAGGTCATACGCAGTGTGCCTCTCAATGTTTTTTCTTAGAAATGCAATACCCGTTTTAATGTGTTGTGGAAACGCTTGTATTATGCAGTGGCTTATATTTAACGTGGAAACGTTACAATTTGCAGACGAAGCATAAAACAAAGGGGATTTCGAGTACTGTCATTGTGACAGCACTGTTCTTTACCATTCTTCTTCCTTTTATAGAATTTATTTGTTAGGCTTTACATTTACTTTTAATTTATATATGTGGATTAGAATTTCTCACGACACTAGTGCTTAAAAAGACACTTTTCTTGCTTTCATATTTGCAAATTCAGAAATAAGGTCTGCGTAGTCTAATTTTTGACCGATTTCATGTTCAATTGAAATCATGGCAAGTCCTTCCAATCTAGTTTCGGCCATTGTTGAGCGTAAATAAGTTTTAATAAGCTTCAGTTTTGAAAAACTACGCTCACCACTTGCTACCGTTACAGGCAAAGTTAGTAATATTCTTAAGGCTATAGCGACATTAGGAGCAATGTTATTTTCAATAATATAACGAAGAACTTCAATTGGCGGTGTATTTTCTGGTACTAATTTGGATACTATTTTCAGTTCATCACATAGCTCAATGGCATCAATGTCTCTATTTTCGTGATGTGTTAAAACGTCTTCTAGGTTTTTACATTCGTTTAAGAGCTTATTTGTCGTCTCAGATTTCAATTTAGGGATGTTATATAAAAAGGAAAAAATGTGAACTGTGATGTTCCAATTGCTCGAACCTTTCTTCAATAGAATTGGTTGCAACATCAACAATAAAAAAAGAAAAATTCAATTAAGAATTTAGTTTTGGGATCTAAAATAGGTTCATCTCTTGCTTCATAGTTGTGTTGCTTTTTCTGCCGACGCACTCTATTACATTCAAACGTTGGTATCAAATCAGGATCAGCTTCAACTTTCTCAACTAATGTTGTAGCATCAACAAGAAAATTTTGAAATGATTCATCATTTCTGAGATTCTTAAGGCTTTGGAGAACATTTCTCAAAGTTGTTATGGCACTAGTCAATTCCATTTTTATGCTTTGCAACAGTTTACTAGCAACATTAATTTCGTTTAAAACATAGTGCCATATAACCAGACAACATAAAAATTTAAAAATCTCTGAGTTTTAGTGCAAGGGTTTCAGCTTCTTGTCTCGCCATTTTGTCTACTGACTTGTCATCAGCAATTTCTATCAATGCATCATAAAATTCCTCAATATAATATCTTAAATTATAGGACGAATGGCCTCGATTCTAGATTCCCAGCGAGTTGTACTTAGTGGCTTGGGCATAAGCTGCATCATATTAAGAAGTGTGGGAAACTGCTCACGTGATCTCTGGTCACAAGAAAACATTCTGCCAGGGATGTACAATGGCATCTCAAGGCGGAATATTTGGCGGGATTGTAAAAATAGGTAACAAAAATTTTTGCCGCCCCTCAAAGCTTGCCGCCCCGTGCAAATGCACGGGTTGCACCGTCGGTTGAGCCGGCCCTGGTTTACAGTTGCCACGTCTGGTACAATCTCAAATCTTTCGTTTGCAGTGCAACAAATGACCCTTTTATACGTCGCTCCTGTACTGAACGGTACCCGCTTTCTAAGGTCTCTCTTTCACCAACCGTCACTGTTCACTATTTCACACCTGCGTTACAGTTCTATTTGTTGTATTGAAAAGCATTAGCGTATCCCGCCTTTAGGTGGTTATTTTCTACCTGTTTTATAAATAAAACATGAAATAAGGTACCTGAACTTTATCACACATTTGATCGACATGTTTTAGTGTCCGCTCGGCTGAGTCATCGTGTTAGTGAAGTGTAACATATAATGTTTGAAAGCGTTAATGCAGAAGTAAACTCCATGAACTGATATGCAATATTGTTGTTGCTATTACGTTGTGAAACATGTCAGCGTCAACCAAATAGCAATTTCTGATGATTTCAGATGGAATATTTGATAACAACGTTATTTTTGAAGGGCATACTTACACTAATAAATAATGTACAGATATAGATATATAAACCTTTTTTTTAATCGCACGCTCACGGGAGATCAATAGCGAATTGAACACAACGGCTTCGCCATCTGACGTGGCAACAACGATGCTCGGGGCGCAAGCGCTAAAGGACGCTAAAACTGCCTCACGGAAAACACAAATTAAATACAATGAAACAATAGGTGAGAACTGTCTTTTTTCCTTCTTGAAGTTCTGTCCATATCATTTGTACTCTGCTATACCGCTTTTTTTCTTCATTACATAAATCAGATAAAGCAGCGGGTAATAATATTTTAAGATAACGTGTATATATATATATATATATATATATATATATATATATATATATATATATATATATATATATATATATATATATATATATATATATATATATATATATATATATATATATATATATATATAGTATCGGATACATGATGTTTATCCTTTTCAGGGCTATCAGCATTACACGATCTAGCAGTCCTTTTTAGGATTAGCGCTTTTCAGCGCTACTTCACGCTAGGTGATAGAAGCTAGTACTCATTTTCAGGGCTTAGTTTTTATCAGATCGTCCAATTGACAGAGTGGTTGTCACGGGATTGTCTCCCTTGCTTTGCAGTAGTAGTCCACTAATGGTCACAACGCAAGCGTATCTAAAAGTAGGTCGTTTGCAGTAGCAGTAACCTCTTCTGTATTGACTCCAACTTGACTGTAAACCACCAACTGATAAAGTATGTTGTTCCAATTGATAAATACTGTTATTCCATTCCTGTCTGTTTACATACAGTTTGTTCATGTGTATTCACCACTGCAGAGGTAACAGTTTCTTCATTGCATACGCTATATAGGCTAATTATCCATGTGTGTACTGCTGTGCGGTTACCGTATATGATAGGTGAAGGGTGTGTAGAAACGGTCACTCACGCCACGATAGCTCACGTACGAGTCATGGAGGGTTGAACGCCTTGTGACAGTCAATGAACAGTTTATTTACACCACAACACGGTCACGATAACGTAGACAAAATACAGCATGTTACACAGGTCATAATAGCATACCAAAAGAAGGATCCACATTATATAATAACAATAATCCATCAAGAAGAACTACTGGCAAACGCAGTGCCAATAGTTATAGGCCTCAAATATATATGACGTCTCAGCGCTCTTTAATTCATGTACATACGACTGCTGACCATTGCAGTACTAGTAAATAATAGGCCTCACCAATACATGACGTCTCAACGCAGTCCAATCCATCCAGAAGACTGCTGATAAATAATAGGCCTCACCAATATAAGTCGACATATCAAGCAGTGTCTTTAATCCATCTAAAAGACTGCTGATGAATAATAGGCATCATAATATAAGTCGACACATCAAGCAGTGTCTTCAATCCATCTAGAAGACTGCTGATGAATAATAGGCCTCATAATATAAGTCGACACATCAAGCAGTGTACAGGCTTCCCTCGAAAACACTGGGCTGATTTCTCCAGTCACGCCCAGGCCACAAACTCTTCAAAAATGTACATAATCTTTAAACACTGGCCTGTATACTCAAAGGCCCAAGAAACATCTCCTTAACTAATACATCTCATCTGGGATAATCACACATAATATATCTCAGCATAAATGCCTGTACACTGGTACACATTGAAAAACACTTTACATCTCCTCAGTGCATTCGCCCGGTACACACTGACACCAAAAAAACATTCTCCCCCATTACACCCCAACCAATCACAAAAGCCTGGGGCTAACTTTCCGAGAACTTTCGCTCACAGCTCAAAAATAGCTTAGAACACTTAACTCACGTGGAACTACGCCACCGTGACAAGCATTCTGAATCTCGACGATTCGAATGCGATACACTCATATATTTTTTTAATAAATTAACAGCCAGACAACAGCTGTTCAAGTGGGATAATCATTATAATCTATTGTACATCCGAGACTCACAACGATTACTGCCCTTGCTTAAATTTGGACTTATCAATATATATATATATATATATATATATATATATATATATATATATATATATATATATATATATATATATATATATATATATATATATATATATATATATATATATATATATATATATTTATCAAGAAAAACTGGCTAATACGTTTGCTTTCGCACATATAAACTGAATCAACTATTATTGTTTAGTTTAAAATAACATACAACAAATTTAATAGTCAATTAGTTCAACAAGTTAACATAAGGATTAAATGGGATGAAAGTTATATTAAATTTTTTTCCCATTGAGGTTTTGGTAGGGCGTTAATAATGTCCATATTTTTGCTGTAGCCTGTTATATAAAACTCAGCTCCAGATGAGTCCTGCAGCTGTCGTTTCCGTCACTTCTTTTTGGTGGTGAGTACACTTCGCCACATAATTCGTCCACTATAGTCGGTTGGTGGTGATACTCTTCTCTCACACTAATGGCGTAGGAACTTCAGTACTTAAGTCTGATGTCTTGTAACCACGAACTGTGACAAATTAGAAATAAACAAATGCCTCAGTACATTTGTTCTCCGCAAACTAACAGGCCCATTTTCATGCGCTCCACCCACGAATGTTAACCTCTCAGAAGAATTAAATTCCCGAGCACACAATGTAATTCAAGGAATTTGATGAGAATTCACCAATATCCTTCTGGATGTCAACTAGGAAATTGCGTCTGGAGTGCGTGAATAATGATCTGCTTGAATTACAATTTAAACAAGTATATAAATCTCACAACATGATTCTATACACTTTAGGCACATGTGATGTAATCATCACTCATTACTCGTCGCTACTCCCGTCGGGGTTCTGGGGTCGCTCTTCTGTCGGGTTTCCCCACGACTAGTCAGAAACAATCACCAGCTCTTGCAGTAGTGGTTCATGCATATACTATTTTCATATGTTGAGGTTGCCAGCTTCATATATATCTTGTATAACCACTTAGCAAGAAACCTGTAAAATTTACATTAGTAAATAAATTGTTTACACTTACCCCAAAATTTTGGGAATACACACTTCTTCTGGCACAGATTAGAATGGATCCGCTCACAGTGCCTTTCACCACTGGCCCAAGTCGATCTGATATAAAAATTAACTTGAGCGCGAGCAAGAATGCTGCATCTCATAATACTGTCTGCGCGCAACTTAAACCTTATCCTACATACAAAACCATTGTGGACATGTCTTTCTTCAACAACCTTCTTAAAAATTTGTGTTGCAATGTGTGTAAGCAAAGCACATTGCAAACAAGAACTGACAACACCAAGTCAAAGGGTTTCTCTCTCTTCCTGGAAGTTGTGTGTCACACATGTGAAAAAGCAATTTCTAGAACGTACACATCCGAGGGAACCAGGAGGCCGCGGCCCTCGGGAACATGCAATCAACAAATCTGCTGTTCTTGATGCCCTCATGTCTGGAATGGCCCCATCTACGTTCAATCTCCTCTGTGAGAACCTAGACCTCCCTGGCCTGCACCAGAAAACATTTCAAAAATATGCAGATCAAACTGTTGATCATTTGGATACCATGCACTCTACAGTATTTCAACGTGCCGTCAGCATCGTCCGAGCTGAACATGCTAAGAGTCAGCATCGTACTATTAATAAAAAAGAAGTCATTGACATCGCTGTCAGCTTTGATGCAACATGGCTGACTAGAGGTCATAAGTCACTGATAGGTGTTGGCAGTGTTATCGGCATCTTGACTGGCATGGTCATCGATACGCATGTTATGTCTTCCTTCTGTCATACCTGCGAGAATACTGGACAGTGGCAACTGAAAAATCAGCCTGACAAATTTAAAAAATGAACAGCAGAGCATCAGAAGGACTGCTGCCGTAATTACGAAGGGTAAGCCGGAATGATGGAGGTAAAAGCCTGTGAAGTTCTCTTTCTTCGTTCAGTGGCAAATCACAAGCTACGTTACACTGTTTTGCTATCAGATGGCGATTCCAAGGCCTACAACAGACTCTGCGACATCAAACCGTATGGACCAGACGTTGACATAACCAAAGAGGAGTGCGTCAACCATGTTGCAAAGCGATCTGGCACTGCACTGAGGACGTTCATTACTGACTGCAGGAAACAAAAAATCACCCTGAGGCGAAATGGCCATGGTCGTCTAACCCAAAATACCATACGAAAATTGTGTATTTACTACACCAGGTCCATCCGCAAGCATAGTACAGCCCAAGAGATAAAACAAGCCGTCATGGCTTCTCTCTACCATGGGTATTCGACAAACGACAAACCCCAACATAATTTGTGTCCGCCAGGCAAAGAGTCCTGGTGTTTCTATCAGGCTTCCATGCCAAATGAGAAGCTGCCGGACCACATGAGACCAAGGTTCACACTCCGCTAGACTACAACTTGCTCTATAAGCACTTAGCCGCTATTTATGAGAGTCTTACTGATCAGCATCTGCTCAAGCGGTGTGAGCTAGTGTCGTGGAACGACTTCTCACCGATTCTTTTCTTCTGTCTATTATTTTATATCTCTACTAAAATCTCTATCGTGAGATTGAAAAACTTTATTCCCTTCAGTTGACTTTTTCATTCTTATAATGAAAGAGTCTCTCTCTCTCTTTAACAGTATTTTACTAGCTCAGGATTCTCACTGTCCAAAGTAATAAATTATTCCCCCACCAGCGAAAGTCGAAGGTGGAACACGGTACAACGATTCGAACAGGAAGTCGACCGTCTTTGTTGTTCACGAACTGGACGCATGTAAAACAGCCGGAAACGATGGACGCTAGTGCGAGTTGAAATGAAGGTAACTTTATACCCCTGGGACCAGAACAGAATTTGCACACAACCCACCCCTGCCCGGAACAGATCCTGGAATATTGGAGGGAATTTTATGCATTCTTCTTGTAACCATCATTCGGAGCAGACAGACTCTGGGCCCAAGTGGGCATTTCATGTTGCGAAATAGTTGTAGTGAATTCGTTGAGCGAAGTAAGTAGATCTAATACTGCTGATTTTATAACATGAATAATCATATGTTTATCAACAGCTTGCTATTGCAGTAACTTTTTGTTAAAGTTTAAATGCATTTCATTTTCAGTGACAATAACTGTTATTTGCATCTTTACAGATCACTCAAACTAATGTATGAGTTTGCAAAGTTCCTAAACCTAATTAACTCCTGATCTTTATCTCACAGCCTGGCAGAAATAAGACAGGGTTAAAACAATTGATGTACATTATTGTTGTTACTTTGGAATTTGCATATTGATCCAAGAAAAATAGAAGTGTATTAGTGGTTCTTCTATTTTCTATTTCTTGTAAGGCTTCTGTGTTCTCTGTCAAGACTACAAACTTGATAACAGTGTTCTCAATCACTTCTTCTCACTTTGTCACATAAGGGGCATTAATGTGTTTTTCATTATGAAAGGTTCTTTACATGTATTTAATGCAATTCTATGCATATACCATGTTTGATGATTGAAGAACTATTTTATTATAAGTTATATGAATGTTATTTTCTACAGGAACCAGGACTTTAAGAATGTTTACAATTATTTAGCTATTTGATGAATTTACCACTTGACTGACAAAATGTAAGTCAGCAGTTCTCAAGCCTTGAGACCATGACTACCCTCCAAATGATTTACTGCTTGAGTAAGCAAGAATGTAAATCATTGGTTCTCAGACCTTGGCCGCAATGACACCCCACCAAGTTAAAGCAGCATAGGAAACTATTATCCAGTGGTTCTCAAACCATTGTTGACAGTGACCCCGGAATTAAAATACTGCTCTATGGGCACTAGGTGAACCAGTGGTTCTCAACCATTTGATGACCCCAGCCCCTACCTCACAGTTTGTGAAACTCATTGCCACATGGGGAAAACCACTGCTGTAAATAAGCAGACAGCCAGATAGAGACTGAGAACTCAAGATACACTATAATGTCAGTTAAGAAGTGGTAGTTCATATCTAATAGATAACACAGTTACTAAATAGTAGTTAACCTTGTGTTAATTTAATTTCTGATGGACGCTTACCGGCCATCAGACTTAGGAGATGACTGCTCTTGAAACCACTAATGGGATTTCAATTGTTTCCAGTCCACCCAGGTTGCGGTTACGAGGTACTAACCCAGGTTGCGGTTACAAAGCAAAAAACTCAGGTTGCGGTTACCCAGTACTAAACCAGGTTGTGGTTACCAGATACCTAAAACAGGTCCAGGGTACAAACCAGGGTACAAGTCCATGGTACCAAAGATTACCCTTACCCACCATACCCTATCAAATAGGTTACCATACCAAACCACATCCTGCACCCAGTAAGCATACCACACATCCCATAAGCAGAAGAGGTATTCAGCAGAGGTGACTTACCCCATCCTTATCTGTGATGTGCACTGAGTCCAGGGAGGCAAACTCTGACACCCTCTGAACCCATTAACTGTTATGAGACCAACCTGCTGGGGCAGACCAAACCAAGAGAGTCCGAACCAAAATCATCTCCGCAGCTACTACAGGCCTTCGGAGAGTTGAGTATAATACCTACCAGCAACACTACCATAGAAAAGATCTCTGGTCCAAGTGATGACCACACTAGTTGATTTTTTTTTAATAAACAGTAGAGCTAAACTATTTTTCATATTTATATGTATAATAACAAATGTAAGATTCTATACCCTTTTATCCAACTTTACATAACAGAGTCTGTTGTTATTTTTCTTGTTAACTTTATTTGGGTTGTATTTTGTTTTAAATATAAATCTACACCCTGGGGGCTCAGCCATAATTAAATTAACTTCTATTGGGTCTGGATATTTTAAATGTGGCTGGACACCAAATCTCTTTCTCAACCTTATGTGCTTTACACAGTCCTTTTGTAGGATTCCGGAGGAAGAATTTATCGTCCAGAAAATATCCTGTTTAGGTACCAGAATTCTCTTTTAAGTAAATTTCTAGTACACTATTTCCCGAGGAGAGGCAGTTTCTTCAAACTCGGAAGCTATCAATAAGACATTATTATCTGTATTCTTCCATTTCCATTTCCATTCAAACTCGCGACAGCTAGGTGCAACACAAAAAATCAATGTTAAATGGAGTCGTTGCAGCAAGGGAAATTTGTGTCTCAAAAAAATGGTCACAACCTCAGCAGTGCAGAAATAAAAAAGCTGCTGTATGGTCAAGACAGCTAGGTGCTGACAAACTTGTAAAAGAAAGAAAAACACATCTGCAGGAAGCTGAAGGAGGTGCAGCATTCTGGACAATTTAAACACATGCACTCCATTTTTCTAAAACCTCAAAAATCGCGACAGCTAGCATGTAGCAACACAAAATGCAATCATTTTTTTTGAAAGCCTCCACAATGTTATATGGAGTCGTTGCAGCAAGGAAATTTGTGTCATTAAAAAAGGTCAAATTCGGTGTCCTTGTGGCCGTTGGAGAGTTCAACTTTGGTCCATCAGCAGTGCAGAAATAAAAAAGCTGTATGGTCAAGCACCTGGAACAAACTCGAAACGCCTTGGACAGGTGCGATTAAGGAAACGTCTGGCCAACAGCCAGAACATGAGGCTGACAAACTTGTAAAAAGAAGAAAAATTAGGCAAGAGGTAAGACAAAGGCGAGAGGAGGAGCTGCAGGAAGCTGAAGGAGGTGCAGCATACAGTGCTGGACAATTTAAACACATTCAGTCCCCCAGAATGGAGTATATTGGACAAGACAAGGCACTCAGTGAGTAAAATGCATTTTTCTTAAAACTAACTTTTTAATTAACAAAAAATTTAATTACTAACAAACTGTCTAACAGAGCAGTCTCAAATTTGGCATGCATGTAGTACATCTATATCTTTAAAGTTACACATCATTTTTGATATTTTGGTAATTTTCTTTTATATATTTTTTCATACAAATATAGTGTATTTCTTTTTTAAATCATTAAAAATTGGATTTCAAACTTATCAAAATAAGCATGTGTAAAATTGTTTTAATTGTCAGTCACAACATGTGTGTGCAATTTGATAAAGTATGATCAATGGGAAACATATGATTTTTGCTCTTGAAAATTGGTGAAAAATCCAATTTGGCGGATTTTTTTTTTTTTGTTACCATGGTAACCACATGTATTTTAACAAAATAAACTAAATCATTTCTGCTCAAATTTTACAAAAATCAATGTAAAACTCCAAACATACATACACTGTGTCTAATGAGCACATAAAAAGTTTGAAAATGTTATTAAAACACAAGTTAGTTTTCACTGTGGTGCATCCCCTTAAGTCTGAGAAATTCCTCTTATGACGGGTGAAACACTTGGTCTGGAAATCTATAATTCCTCTTATGACGGGTGAGACACTTGGTCTGGAAATCTATAATTCCTCTTATGACGGGTGAAACACTTGGTTTGGAAAATATGAGTTAATTCCTCTGACGGCTGGTGTTCTGTGAATCCTGCCTGGGAAAACTTTTGGCATAAATTCCTCATTACTTTTTGTGATAAAATTCCCACGTTTCCAGTCTTGTACTAAAATTGCAGGTTTACTAGTAAATTCCAAAGTTGCTCAATACTCGATCGGGTACTTATAATTGTGGAATGATAAGCCCTAGCCTCTTTTCTCTGGCATGTAGGAGGTGTTTAGTTGACGCTTCGGTGCAGTCTGTCTGTTCTGTGTGCTGTGACTCCGAATTTGTTAGATTATATCTCACAATCCTTAGTTTCAAATCCCATCTGTGTTTCCGCCGAAAGTTTCAATCAAATCATAGTAGATTCTGGCGAACCAATCCAATCTATCTAGCACTGTTTGGTTGGATAAGTTTATCCTTACTCATCCCACGCGTATTTAAAATATTAATTTTAATATCCAGGCGTGACCTCTTACAACAGCGTTGTCATGTCGTTACCTAAGACTTCCGGCGCACCTCTGTTTATTACCTTTATCTGCGTGCCTCCGCCAGACAGATATCTGGTCAGACCGTATCGTCTTTTTTCATCGTATCCCCATACCGGCTTGTGTCAACATGATCAACAGCTTTCCAGTGGGGTCAAATGTTTGACCGCCCCGTTTCCACGGGTGTTCAGACGGATTAGGCGATAAAATATTATCGCTGGCCGGGTCACCAAACCTGGCGAAACAACAGTCTGGGAGTGAAGTGTGAAACAATAAAATACGCATTACTCCCGTAGCAAATACTGCCATAGGGGAGTGGCGTGTTAGAGAATTCACCATGCTATGTCCAGCATAGAGCAAAATAGTGAAAATAACGAATGAAAAGGCATGATTTATGTCCCAAAAAAAAGCGATGAGTGAGAAAAATGAAGAAAAGGAAAGGATACTGCCGGATGGCTGAAGGTGTGAGAGATCACACAAAAGAGCATGTTCAGACGTTTTGTCACAGAGGTCAGAGCGCTGGTCTCTCGCGGCAAAGGTGCCGTGTTCGAGACACGGTATCCTGAAGCTCCAGTCTACCCAGCTATAAATGGTCACTGACTTGGCTCTTGAGTTAGCGAGGACAGGAACTGGGTCACCCCCACCTCTAAATGATGGACCTATTATAGTGAAGATCTATCTAATACGTCACTCCCCTACGGCAGTATCTGTTATGGGACCACCTTTATCGTTACCTTCAGTTTTTATCAACACTATACTTGAGTTAACAGAGTTCCCTAACTTTTGAATGACTACTGCGCTCTGATATAACCGACGGACTTTTAAGTCTTGAGCTAAAAGATACGTCCCTCGCCATAAAGAATGCAAAAACTTCAAGAGGAAACAAGATACTCGTCTATAGCTGTCCTAAAACTGTTACTTAGTGACTGTTAGAGATAAATAAGTCGGTCTGGCCAACGACAGACTCTACAGTTTGTCTTTATCCATCTCTCCAGTAAGGCTTTCGAAAATTTATTATCTCCCTATATTTTTTTTTCTCTCTCTCTCTCTCTCTCTCTCTCTCTCTCTCTCTCTCTCTCTTTCTCTCTCTGTGTGTGTGTCTCCGTTTACTCCTTCTCCCTCCTTTTTTTTTTTAATGCAAGGCAAAGAGCTACAGCGAGTTTTCTTTTTTCTAAAAACTCATAAAAATGTTGTGGACAAATAAATAAATATAGAAGGAAACCTGAAGCCTATAAGAAGTAAATAACGGTAAATATCAGGCACACGTAAAACAGAAAGGAGGACATCCGACAACAGAAATATATTTCTTGTCTGGTGTCTAGCATTCTCATTATACATGTCTTATCTAATATTTACCTATATTTATTTATGTATTAACAATGTTCCGGTGAACGCTACAGGTAAAGAGATTGGGGAGAGAAGAAGTTTTTGGTATTTCTACAGCAGTGTTAATCAAACTTACAATAATTGCGCGAGCCCCTCATAAGAGTTGTCTTACTGTATTCTTCTCATACATTAAATTTATATTAAGTATTTTCTTAGTTTTAAAAAAGTATGAAAAGTAAATAAAAGTCTGCCGCATACCCGTTGCAGTTCTTCCGCGTACCCTTCGTATCATACTTCAGAGGGAACGCTACGTGTACTAAAGAATAGAAGAGCCACAATATTAGAAGATGACTCCAGAGGAATATTGTATTCAACTACTGCCGTCTCTACTTCCTTGAGGAGACAGAACTTTAAGGCTAATGTGGGTAAACGGTAAATTAAGTGAGAAGAAGCCTAAATGACAGCTATTAACATCAAAATCGTTTGCTCAAATGCCTGATATTATCAATACTCGGAAAACAAATAAAACATATAGGGATAAAAATACCAAGAAAGAAATAAAAGCCCAGATGTTTCAGGCGCTGGGACCAGAGAACTCGATTGCAACACTCGAGTTGTTAATAGAAAAGAGGACAGTTCAGGACGTGTGACTAATGACAACATCATTTTCCTGTCCGCCTCTTAGACAGCATTGAAGCCCCCACCCCTTGCAGGACTAATTGTCCCAAGTTTTACATGATAAAGTTGCCAGCCCCTTGCATAACCTCATTATTAGTCGCCGTGTACACAATGCCCCAGGTGCAGTAGTCCTGTTCTTTCTTTGTCTCTTAAGACACCCCCGGGAACTTAGCCTGACCAAAAACCACAGAAAGCGTTTTCTCCATTTTTTGCATTATTTGTGGTATTAATTCTCAAATATTAACTTAACAAATATTCATCTGTTAACATGCCATAAATCATATCATGTTGCGGTACTTTACAACGTCGATTTCATACATAAACACAAACATAATAGGCACCATATTTTCATGCTCTATGCTCTGAAATCCCCACCTGCCTATACAACGCAATGAATAAACGCCCATCATTCAACCGCGAACCAACTTTTCAAGCCCCGTATTAAAAAAGATGAACAACTTTATAATGCGCTAAGAAAAGTTCCCAAATTAGCACAATAATCGGTGTATTCAAAATATGCTGTTATTACTGTGTTATCCGGGGTCCAAATGGGGCAGTGATGCGCAATACAAGACTCAACATGTCTCTTAGCCTCTCCTGCCCAAGTCTACCTCACCTACTCGTGGTGGACCCCGTTATACCCAGTAATCTTGCCGAAGGTTGGGTATCAACCCCAGCGGGAGGCAAGATGGGACAGCAAACGAGGTAAAGGCAAAATCAAATCCCCCAGCCAGAGGGGGAGGCATGAGCACACTCTGCCTTAAGAAACAGGTGCTGAAGTCAGATGTACCAGGCCAGGAGGCGCACCAGCAACCATGGTACCATGCAACCCGCTTTGGTTTAATATGTCTACACAACAGATGTCAAAAAATTATCGTTATGGTGCTCGCCCTGTGAAGTCCCTCCAGGCAGGAGCAGTGCCGGATTCTGAGCCTCGACAGAATCCACCCTCAGCTACTGGAGGTCTCCTTAGTCCGCCAAATGGAGCCAGGAGGCGGAAGGAGAAAGTAACTGGCCAACCAGATAAGACGACGGCCCCTCTGAATGTCATGCATTGGAATGCAGAGGGAGTCAACAACAAAAAGACTGAACTAGAGAATACCCTATTTCGGAAAGAAATTAGCATATGCTGCATACAAGAAACCCACCTACAGGAAGGAAAACATTTTAAGATACGGGGCTATCAATGCTTCAGAGTTGACAGAAAAGATCGGAAGAAGGGTGGCATACTAACACTGATAAGGAATAACCTCAACGCTATAGAATCCAAGACATATAAAGAAGGTGCAGAATACCAAGTAATCCATCTAAAACATAACACTCTGGAACTGGATCTCCTAAACTTCTACTGCCCCAATGACATACCACTGAACATGACTAGCATAGATGTCCCCATTGGCAACTTCATAGCGGTGGGAGACTTCAACAGCCATTCCCAAAGCTGGGGATACAACCAGCTAGATAGAAGGGGCGAAGAGATAGAAAACTGGCAAGACGACAATAACCTAACCCTTCTAAACAACCCTAATGATCCTCCAACCTTTTACTCCAGAAGATGGCATAGCACCTCTACTCCAGACCTGGCATTCTGCACACCTGATTTGGCTGGGATAGTGGAAAGGGAAATAGGAGAACAACTCGGTGGAAG
This sequence comes from Oreohelix idahoensis, assembly GCA_024509875.1. Taxonomy (NCBI): domain Eukaryota; kingdom Metazoa; phylum Mollusca; class Gastropoda; order Stylommatophora; family Oreohelicidae; genus Oreohelix; species Oreohelix idahoensis. The sequence goes on from JAMPIV010007040.1 coordinate 544,549, forward strand.
TGATCATCGTCCTGTATTCATCAAAATTAATAGAACAATTAATACAAGTCCAAGTCAGCCAAGATGGAATTATAAAAAAGCAAATTGGTCCATTTATCAACACAGAGCAAATCTGCTTACAAAAGATATTAAGGTACTAGACAGAGACATTAACAGAGTCATCTGGGATTTTAATAATGGAGTACTCAAGGCAGCAAAGGAGACAATACCGAGAGGAGCGAGGAAGAACTATGTACCATATTGGTCCAACACACTACAAAACCTACATGAAGATATGAATGAAGCAAGGCACACTGCAGAGGTACAACCATCCCAACAGAACCATATCATGCTACAAAAGGCAAAAGCAAAATTCATTAAAGGAAAGCTAGAAGCCCAGAGGAGAAGCTGGAGGGAAAAAACATATAAACTAAACCTTGAAAAGGAAGGGAGAAAGTTGTGGAAACTCACTAAACAATTGAATGACGATAACAATTCTCAACGACAAACCATTACACTAGACGATGCAGGGAAACTATATACCGGCAAACAAGCAGCAGACATATTTGCGGAATCCTACAGAAATGAAAGTAACATCTCCGTCAATTTACGCAGACAACGAGACATTCGTCAAGAAATAATCCACACTAGAACTAATGGAAACAGTCCGGACGTTATGTCCAAACCTTTCAATATGGACGAGTTAAAAACAGCCGTGTGGAAACTTAAAGACAGGAAATCACCAGGCCCGGATGGTATAACCAACGAAATGCTAAAACACCTAGGATATACAGCAATGAGCAAACTGTTGCAAATATACAACTACAGTTGGATGACAGGCAGTGTGCCACAGATATGGAGAGAGGCGCTCATGTGTCCCATCATAAAGAAAGGAAAAGACAACAGGAAGGCCACCAGCTACAGACCAATAAGCCTAACAAGCTGTGTATGTAAGACAATGGAGAGGATGATCAACAGAAGATTGAAATGGTACTTGGAATCCGAGAAAATTTTAGTGCCAGAACAAGCAGGGTTTAGAGAGTGCAGCAGCACAGAAGACCAAATCACATACCTGTCACAGATCGTTGAAGATGCCTTCCAAGAAAAGAGAAAAGTCTTTACCCTATGGATAGATCTCCAAAAAGCTTTTGACAAAGTATGGAAAGACGGGTTAATAGTAAAACTGCAAAGGAACGGAATCAAGGGTAATATGAGAAAATGGATCCAGTCGTTCCTACACAATCGGAAAGCAAGAGTCACTATGGAAGGTCACAACAGCAAGAAAATCCTCCTAAAACATGGAGTTCCTCAAGGCTCAGTATTGTCTCCCACCCTGTTCCTTGTATTCATCAATGACCTCATCCACGATCTGCCACAAGGTGTGAGAGCTGCCCTATACGCTGACGACTTGGTGGTGTGGTGTGTAGAAGAACATCTAACTATCGCTAATAAGCGAATACAAAGGGCAGCAGACAACATAGCAGCATGGGCAGAGAAATGGATGGTGCAGATCAACGCTGAAAAATCATCAACAACACTTTTCACGCTCTCCAACAAAGACAAAGCAGGAGAGATACGACTTGGAAATATACATGTCCAAACAGATGAGGAACCGGTGTACTTGGGCATTACATTAGATAAGAGAATGACATGGAGGCACCACATCGAGAGAACAGAGGCTAAAGCGAGAAGAAAACTTTCCATACTGAGGAAAATAGCTGGATCAAGTTGGGGAGCTAACGAAACAACACTAAAGAAAGTGTATACAGGTGCAATAAGACCTATATTAGAGTACGGATCAGCAGCATGGTCTACAGCAGCCAAATCACACCTACAAGCCTTAGATAAAGTACAAAATCAAGCGCTTAGGTTGATCACGGGTGCCATGAAGACCACACCAATAAATGAAATGGAAAAAATCACAGGCATTCCACCTTTATTATACAGACGAGACACTAAGACCCTGATCCAAGCAGAAAAGTACAAGAACATGCCCGCACATCCAATGAAAACTAGATTTGGAGATTTAGCCAGTGGGAGGTTGAAGAGAAGCAGTTTTGTGCATCGGTCCAAAAAACTAATTAGAACATACAAGGATGAACTACCAGACATCACTAAGGAAATAACTCCCACACTCCTCCCAACCCCATGGGAACAACATCAAAATTTCAGTATTAAGACCTCCATAACTACCACCTGCCCCATGGGAGAGCTAAATACTCTCCAAAGGAAAATAGCAGCATGTGACATGATTGAAGAACTATACCCCAGAGAAGCATGGATCCAAGTATATACTGATGGATCTGCAACCAGAGCAGTGAAGAACGGAGGCGCAGGAGTTTATGTGGTCTATCCAGACAAAGGAAATGAATCCACCTGTTCACCTACTGGAATATTCTGTTCAAACTATGCTGCTGAAGTACAGGCCATAAGCATTGCTGCAGGAATAATAAATAACACAATAAGCCAATGTCAGTTCTGCAAGCCCTCAACAGTGATAAACTGCCAGAATTAAACAAAGTCCTATGCGAAGTAAATATCAAAAGAAGGGTAGTGCTACAGTGGATACCATCACACTGTGGCATACCAGGAAATGAGAGAGCAGATATGTTAGCAAAAGAGGGAGCAACACAGGAACAAAAAGAACAAACAATCACATTCCAGGAAAAGAAGACCCTTATCAAGGCCATCAGGAAAATTGATCAACAAAGAGACAACTATCAATATCTTGATCGAGCAAAACAGGTGATCCTGTTCCGTATGAGAACAGGACACAACAGACTGAACAGTCACTTATACAGACTGAGATTGGTCCCATCACCCCTATGTACGTGTGGACAGGCAGCACAGACAGCCGAACACATCCTGCAAGACTGCCACATGCTTAGTCAATTGCGAACTGAACATTGGCCCACAGAGACGCACATCCACACAAAGCTGTTTGGGAGTCTTGAAGAACTTTCAACCACAGCAACATACATCCAGAAAACCGGACTTCTTGTGTAGACATTTCTAAACAACAGCGAACGAGAAGAAGAAGAAGAAGAAGACTGTGTTATCCGTACACACTCAAAAATACACAACATAAATAAATGGAACGGAAAGTTAACAGACGAAAGAAGAATTATAGAAAAGGCATGCACCAAGCTAAGCATTGGAAAGTTATTTCTCTGTTTGTTTAAAACACATTTTTCGGGGTTCAATCCATAATAGGGAGCACAACTACGAACAAATGTAAAGTTTACTGTAGCGGTAGGCAACCCAGCATCTGTGAGGATATACTTTAGAAACTATGAGCTCTTTAAATATCCACCTAGATCAGATCATGCCTATTTTTAGGCTTCTGGAATTTGGAATAAGTCCCACCTTATTGTAACTTTTATTTGTGCGGCACGATCCTCTACCGGCAATCCCATCAACAGAGCGATGGAAAATTTAAAACTAAACATTTTGACAGAAAGTTAATGTCACTTCATATAAAAGATCGCTTTCTATCTTCTACAGTTTACGAATATAGTGAATTTTAAGAGGCTAGCTTGCGGGTTTTCACTGGGAACACGGTGACAGTACTTTTAATCCTGGGGACACTGCGCTTATAAGGGGTGGAGAAAACATACGAGTCAGAAATTTGCGGAGGTTTAACATTCTTTTTTCCTTCTCCGTCACCTAGAGATCTATCAAATGATGCATTGGATCTACCGGTAGAACCAGATCGACCGGTTGCCGACCCCTAGTTAAACAATAGTTCTAACACGGTATTACGGTAAGCAGGGTCTGCCTAACATCGTAACACGTTGCTGTAACCAAGAAGGCTTACTGGCTGAGTGTGGTGCGGGTTAAACTTCCTCTTTTGAAAATAACATACGTAATAGAAATGATAAAGTACATTAAGGGAGATGGCATAAGAAACTGAAAAGCAAACAAAGAAGGAGCACATGAGAGAAGAAGAGACTAGGGAATAGAAGAAAGAACGGAAATATAAAAAAGAAAGGCACAAGTGTGGAAAACATTTTAAACGATTTTTTTTTTTTTCAATTGAATTAGTCTCTAGTTCCCAATTAATTTTAGTATGTCTGCAAGCATTTCTTCTATTTTGTCTAACTTTTGTGTCCCCGATATTTCAACTAATCTAAAAACGAACAAATGCCTAGCCAGTTAGCCCCTTTGTATTTCTGAGACTCGCGACGATCTTTACGTGTTTGTATTGCTTGTAAAACCAGTCATCATCATGTGACGTATTCTTTCCAGAACGTTGTCTCCATTACAGCTGCTCTGAAAGCATCACGATTCTGGGCAAGTCGACCTGCATCAGCCAAAGACAAGTTGAAAACCAGTATCCATTACAAAATTAAATAATAATAATATTGTTAGTATTATTATTTAATCAAATAGATCGTCAACATGATCAGCTAACGCCCCTAAAATGTCAATGACTTTCGCGAAGAAATATACAGACCTCAGGTCGTTCACACCTCAGATCGATGAAAGACGGTATTGTGTTCCTAATCCACCAGGGCCATTATTAATATTTGGTGTTAAGCACAAACACAGTCGAAGCAATGGAGGTAAACATCACAGGTTTACAAGTAACGTGTCAGGAACATCATCAGCCCTATCCGACGTAGCGTAGAATTCATTCACTCCATTTCAGCTTTCCATGGAGAACAACTCTTCAGCAAATACAAATCATGCTTGTATGTCCAGTGTCGTCCATTCAAGGTCTTTCCACATTTCCTTATCCCCTTCCTGACGATACCCAAATCCCTTTTCTACGTGTGCTTTTTGTCTCACTCTATCTCTCGTACCCTGTGTATTCCCGAACAAGGACTGCCCTGTAATGTTATCAGCTGGTTTTCTAAATGTCTTCGCCCATCTTATCCGATTCGTTAATGGTCAGGGTTTTTTTCCCTTCAGTTGGCGACATAGATAAGCATTCTAGTGAATGAAAGCGATGGATGGGTATATAGATAAGTGTAGTGGATTTTGATGGTATTGTATGGTTGATGTCACTTAGTGTGATGTATGAGGTCAGTTGTGAAGGCTCCTGCGATAAATGTAGATGTGAATTACAGAAGGCCCTTCGTACTACCACTTACGACCTCACACATATCTTTTTTACTAATGAATGTGGCTACGTTAAAATTCTAGGGTAATGATATGTACTGTGTTGTGGTAGAGTACACACACACACACACACACACACACACAGATATTTAAGAAGTCTAATAATATTAATAAAATTTATGACACACTGAACTAACTCAGGTTGTTTTAGTTATACAAATTAATCTTTTGATAAATTTATTTTGTTCTGAGCCAAATGTTTAGTTGGTCAGAACATAAGAAATATTATGGAGTCATAAATTGAATGCAAAATCATATTACATAATAAAATGGAAAATGTGTAATTTATTATTTCAAATAACTGGTTAGTAATAAATATATTAAGCTAGTCACAGGAGAACTTATTTCTAGATATGCTGTTGGGGTGGTGTCATCACTCCTAGTCTATGACTGCCAAACATTGTCAGTTGACTTAAGGGATAAATATATATAGTTTAATTTCCCCAATGTCTTGGCTTTATTTAATGGCGAATTAGGGATAGTTTAGTTGAAAATGTTGTTGGTGAAAGTCCAGCAGGCCAGATATGACTTATCTGCCTGCATCGATCCTGTACAGAAGTCTGGTGGCCCCGCCTCTCCGTGCTTGGGGGCAATATACGGCTGCTCTGACACAATGACAGACTGCTCTGGTCCACACTTGTATATATTAATACAGTATTTGACACCGCTTTGGTGCCAAATAGAAACTCACAGTTCTGAAACAAAAGTATTGGTCATGTGTCAGAACTCTATCTTCTGAACCACTTCTGTACACAACACTATACACAACAACACCACATAGACTAGGTCAGATCTCTCTGACCACACAGCACACATTACCAAGTTGGTTTCACATAGTATCAGTTCCCCAAGACTACATTACATCTGAGATATGATCAATAGCTTCCTGCTATTAAATAAGATAGGTGATATGTTCCACTGATCTCAACACTAGATCCTTTTCATAGTTTCATTAGGCGTTCCTATATATTCGCTTTGTATGTATGTCTCTAGACCCTGATCTAGGGCTGGGGATCTAGAGCGAACACTTACTTGTTGTAAGAGGTAGATTTTGATATGGCAGTATCAAATCACTCGAAATATTAAACAATATTAAAATATACAAAAGAAATGCTTTCATTCTTACCAGAATTAAGAATAGAGAACACAGTTATATTCTAGCAAAACTCAGCTGAGCTGCTGGCTCTAGTATGGCGTCCCTCTAAATATGGAATAGCTTTCGGGGAAATACACCACTGAATTATTTACTGTGTCTACTACTGGACAGCTTTTAGTTGAATGGCAAAAATGCGCGTCTGTGCGCCAATAATATGATTATCTTTGGCCAATCACCGACTTTCCCCCTTTCAAATTTCAAACCTACAACCAAAAGTCAATTCAGTCATACCTCAGTCAAGTATGTATTACGGTCTGTTAGTCCGTCTGTCTCTACTTGTTTTTTCCAAAAAAACACACTTGGTTTTTCATGCATTTCCTACACGAATCTGCTACTAAGTTATTTTTAGCTACAATTCTCCACCACATTCCCTCTCTTTAATTACAGCTCGATTTTTACGTTTGCAGACTCAAGGCCAAGATTTTGGTTATTTTTAGTGACATCGGTTAACAATGTAGTCGTTCGTCTGATATGAACAATACAGTCTTTTGTCAATATCTTCCTTATTATCTATCCGTCTGTATAATTGAAAGCATATTATTTCTCTGCTCAAGATGGGCTATCAAACTAGCTAGGTTTTATTTTCATAACTCTATTATTAAGAAAAACGTATTTTTTCTCAAGTTTAATTTTTTGAAATTTGTTCGAGATCCTTCCCTCATGTGTTTTGCCGCGGCATTCAAATAAAGACCAAGTATCGAAAAACGCTCAAGAGCTAATCCAGAGCTAATGTCCATTTCGTGTCCATTTCCTTACTTTATGTCAACTAGGGGACGTGAATTTTTTTCCTTTCACCCCACTTGCGTTTTTTTGCCGTTCGAACTTCAAACACGTGTTCAGTCATATTTTTCCTTTTTAGTGTCCTCCGTTCTCTCCCGTCTACAAAGGGTAAACGTTTCGTCTGCACTTCTAACTCGTTAGTTTTAAATGGTGGTGGGAAATCTGGCGTGGGCGATCATGTCTCCTAGTATCTTACGCATTAATTTTAACCCTACATTTCATCGTTAATTTTGGAGGACGTTTTATTAGCCTAGCCTAGTGAACGCTGTGACGTTTCAGCGTTGGTAGTCACGCACGGTGACCAAGTAACGGGACCCCTTCGTTTAATGTAATGTAAAAGTATTATTAGCCCTTGAATGACCGTCAAACGGAGAAGACGTGTCTTTATATATTCTTACAGCGTCGGGCATGGAATGCCACACAGTTATATTGTATTTTATTATGGACATGGGTCAGTCCACTGTTATGATGAAGAAAGATGAAGTTACAGGTTAGTAATTGACCAAACCTTGTCGAGATGAATTAACAGTCCATTTTAGTTAATACTAGTGCCAGACGCATAATCTCACTGTCGGTCGTTGGATTTACCAACCACGCGTGCATATAGTTATGTCGTTCTGCCTACAGTAATTCAGATGTATGAGACAAGGACTGATTTGTAAAGGAATCATATATGAAGTATGAACTGCAATTATTATGTATAATTCTTCATGATGACCATGTGTGAACTGTTCGTGTATGGAATTGATATATTAAATTTATGTGGACTCAAGGAATGATTTATCAAGTCTCTGAACGTTGGAAGTTGAATATATAATAATGTTGACAAATATTCTATCCCACCTTCGCGTAATTTACCATCAATAGCACGACACCATAACTGACTAAGAAAGACAAGGGATAAAATGGAAGTAATTGTAATCACTGAAGAACCCTTTGGTAACACTGGATTTGTAACACTACTAAACACGCCCTTGTAACACTGGTAGGCCATTGTCGGGAACGAAAACAAAATTTTTTTTTTCAAGAGTCACTACGAACTATTTACTTTCAATGAACAATCACGTGATTTCATAAATATGTCGTGGCACACATGACTACGAAGGTTAAATCTGACGTCACAACATCATGCGTACATGCTAACGCTCAAGGGACAAACTCAGCACACTCCAGTTTTGATGAAAAATTCAAGCTCTCAATGAATCTAAAAATGGAAAAGTCGTTATCTGCCAACGAGGAGCAAGCAGTCCTAGACTCTGGTCTAGTCCGTTGGTGAAGATTGCATCGGACGACGGGTTAAAAGCTATAACGGTAATCTGTGACTGTTATCATTGAGATATAACACAATACTGAGTCCATTTCTTATTTTACAGGCATGTCTAAATATTTTTATATATACGTAAAGTTTGTTTGTCCACTGTATGTCTTTATTGTTGATTAGTGGGAGGTTGGTGCGGCGGTTTGGAATGAATAACATGGCTCTGAGGATGCCGATATTCATTCTGAATGTTCCTTAAGGCCGTTAGTTTAANTGCTTTTTAACGAAGAACCCATCGACGACCTTCCGATGATTTTCGTTCGTTCGTAATTGCAATTAATTGACCTTGCATGTTAGATGTCCAGTCTAGTTATAATTGGCGTATTTTAGTGTATTTAGTTCCAATTTTTATTCATTTCTGTAATCATGTTTGTAATCTTTATCGTTATTCTGACCTTACTATGATTTGGTTTATAGATTTTGTATAACCGTTGAGGAGTCCATGTATACGTCATCATCCGTTGGTGGAAAATGCATCGGACGCGTGGTTTGTGTACGTAGGTTAATTCTTTATTCAGTTTGCTCTTTGACCTCTCGTTATTTCCGGTTTACTTTGCTTAATTTATAAATGCATTTTATTTGTGAAAATGTCTTTGTCGTTTTGTAATATTGTTCTGTAATCCTTGGTTAACAAATTGTGTTGTTTGTCTTCATTTCATCCATTTATAAGATAATATTAATACTATAATTTATTCATTAATAAGAGTGTAGATTAATATGATTAAATTTTTATGAGTTTTAAGGAGGAATTAGGGACTTTGCACCAATTTGCAGTGGTGGTCCAAGAAATGGGCAATGCACTTTATAGCTCATGATTATGACATAATATACAATAATTAATTATTATAAATTTATAACATATTAAGACATATTAAATGTTAATTAGTACACTTTCTCAGTACTACATTGTGAACTTAGTAACTATTAAGATTAAATAACCTAATTATTTAGGTATAATACCCATAATTATTGAATACTAATATTAAGTGCATGATATAATGTCAGCACCTTAGATAACTAACTATCATAACTATTTATGATAGATATTAGTGAGTATATATATATAATATTTTGTAAAAATATTATAGATTTGTGGAAACTTATAAATAACAGTACAGGAATATTGCAATTTCTTGTAGTGATTATTCATTCGTTGAGTAATTACAAATATCTACATAGACTTTATTAGTGATTACTAGACATAAGTAATTGAATACTTAAATAAATCAACTTCAAGAATGCTTACCTTGGATCATTTCATTAAAATTGGAAAAGATTGTAATAAAAAGGGAGATGCACTCCTGGAATTTGCGGAACAACAACTTGCAAAATATAAGGCAGAGATGGAAGAACTTGAAAGAAAAGAGGCTGAAAAGAAAGCTATTGCTAAGGCAGAGATGGAAGAACTTGAAAGAAAAGAGGCTGAAAAGAAAGCTATTGCTAAGGCAGAGAAAGAAGAATTAAGACAAGAGAAGAAAGAAAGGTGGCAAGAGATGAAATCCTACGGATTGAAGAAGAGAATAAATTGAAACGACAGGAAATCATACTGCAGCAAGAAATGGAATTGCAACGGCTTAAATTGGAAACAGCAAAACTTCATTCGCAGGGTGCTGCAGCAAACCAAAATGATAATGCTCAATCGGGATCTTCATCCAACCGACTTAAGGGCAATTATTACTTTAAGCTACCACCGTTCAAGTTACACGTAGACGATTTGTCATCATGGCTGGCGCGCTTTGAGGATATATGCAAGGTCAATAACCTTGACAAAACTGCATGGGCACTTAAACTCAAAGAATTTCTGGATGGCGAACCTGCAAGTGCAGCACAAAATATTGATCCGACATTAGCCACAGACTATGAGGCCATTAAGACTTTGTTATTGCGTCGGTTCCACTTGAACGAAGAGGCATGTAGATTACGTTTCAAAAGTTTGTTGCCAGATAATAATAAGGACTTTACAGGGTTTATTGCTAACATACGCAATACTTTTAACAGATGGGTTGAACTGGCAGGTGTCAACAAATCTTACGACAAGTTAGTCGATTTGTTATTGAGGGATAAAGTGTTATCTTCTGTCAGCCCTCCGTTCTTTGCTTATCTGCAAGAACGTAAACCAGAAACTATTGATGAGTTAGAAAAAATTTCGTTAAATTACTGCACCGCTCATCCGAATGCTAACATTTCTGGCTCGTTGATAAGAGAACCTCTTCCTGTAGCCTCCAATATGGCATATCATAGTAATAACAAACCAAGAACACACAGTGTGGACAGAGGTAGGTTCAAAGGAAACTATGACATTAATTTTCATAAGGGACGTAATAGTTTTAACAATAACTTTAATAGAGGAAGACCACAAAATAGAAACTATTCACCTCAGTCCAGATACAACAATAATCCACGTAACTCAAGTTATAATCGGTCATATAATTATAATAATGGTAACAATTGGAACAACAGCGATAATTATAACTCGAGACATCGAGATAACAGTTACAATAGGGGACAACGGGATAATTCAACTGATTATTCTCGTCATCGTTCTCATTCTCGTAGATCGACAAATTATAATCATAATACAGGGGCAGCCGTTACTACTGCTACAACCCCTGGGGTTCAGAGTTCACCTACTAATAACAAAATACAGTCTTCATCTACATGTTATGCAATGAATTATAACGTGGCAAATAGTTGCCCAGAATGTAATCTTATATTTCAGAAGGCAAAAGAGACAGTTCTGAACTGCGGACACATTCTACCAGAAGTCAGTCTAGCAGTCAATGACGGAACAGGCTCGCTGATCTTCAACAGAGGAAAAGTTAATGGATCCGTCGTCTCAGTTTTAAGAGATTCGGGATCGACAACGATCGGAATCCGTCAGTCACTTGTTCATCCAAATTGTGCAACTGGAGAACATGTCAGGTGCATGACCTTTGGAGGAACCATAGAATGTTATCCAACTGCTATTATATATATTAATACACCTTTTTTCACAGGCAACGTTAAAGCATGCATGTTAAGAAACCCAATTGCCGACCTTATGGTGGGATGCATACACGGAAGTAAAGATTGCACACCAGAAGAGATTATTGAATGGGAAAAAAATAATCTATGCATCGGAAATGCAGTAATAACCAGAGCACATACGAAACAATTAGAGACTATGGACACTGAAAACAAGGAAACAGACAAACATGAAAATATCGAGGTTCATTCTACTATTGACCGAGTATCCTTTGCTGAAAAACAGAAGGAAGACAGATCATTAACAAAATTTTTTGCATTGGTCAACAAAGTTGACAATCTTGCTATGAACAATAATAATAGTCATTGGTTTATTATTAAAAATGACATTTTATTAAGATGTTTTATGGATAAAACTCATGTAAGACAACAGGTCATGGTACCTTTTGCTTTTAGACGGTACATACTTCAACACGCACATGATTCTAAGTGCGCAGGTCACATGGGATATACTCGGACACGTTCTCGAGTATTATCTTTTTTTTTTGGCCGGGAGTGTCACGAGATATTTCACAGTACGTACGCTCCTGTACAATATGCCAGGAAGTGAAAGCACGAGGAGCCTTTCACACGGCGCCTATTCAGGCTTGTGACATATCTGTGAGACCCTTTGACAAGATGGCCATTGATATTATTGGCCCACTTTTACCATCAGCCAGAGGACATAGATTTATTCTCACGTGCATCGATTTATGCACACGATGGCCAGAAGCCATCCCATTGAAATCAACCACCACCACAGATGTAGCTGATGCACTACACCTGATCTTCTCTAGAGTAGGTTTTCCTAGGAAACTTTTATCAGATCATGGATCTCAATTTATATCTGAGACTATGACTGAAGTAATGAAGACTTGGAATATAGATAGAAATCTCAGCAGCATTTATCACCCAATGAGTAATGGTGCAGTAGAAAGACTTAACCGCACACTCAAACAAATGTTACATAAAGTTACAGTTAACCATCCACAGGACTGGGACAGAGTACTCCCAGCCGTGTTATTCGCTTATCGAGAGGTGCCACATGAACAAACTGGCTTCTCTCCGTTTCAATTAGTCTTTGGCGCTCCACCAAGAGGTCCTATGGGACTAATAAAAGACTTATTGATTGACTCCGAGATGACTCAGGATACCCAGTCATCCTATGAGTATGTAATTAATCTCCGGAATAACATTATTGATGCCTGCAAAATGGCAACAGCTTCATCTGAGGCTGCTAAAGCGAAAGCTAGAACTTTCCAAAACAGTAATAGACGATTACGTCAATTATTTCCAGGAGATCAAGCTTATGTGTTATTGCCACATAACGATAATAAACTTCTCATCTCGTGGAACGGTCCATACCAGGTTATCAATAAGATTTCTGATGTTGATTATGTCCTGGACATTAAGGGACATCACAAAATATTTCACATTAATATGCTCAAACAATTTCATACTCGACCTGAACATCTACAAGCTATTTTTCATGAACTAGATGACACTTTCGTACCTACATGTCACTATTCTAATTTGTCTGTTATCCAGGAAGAAGAATCTTCTTTTCCTGAGGTACAGTTAGCATTACCTGTACCTGTAGTACAGCCTACTGAATCTTGGCGGGACGTAACCATCTCTTCGTCGGTTACACCGCAACAGCATCAACAGATTGCTGGACTTCTACAATCTTATCCAGATGTGTTGACCGACGTTCCAGGTCGCACATCAGTCATTAGTCATGACATCACTCTTAACGATGATACTCCAATTCGGGTACATCCATATTCTGTTCCTCTACACTTTCTTACTAAAACTACTAAGGAACTTGAACAGATGTTATCTTTAGGAATTATTGAAACTAGTAATTCCCCATTTTCTTCTCCATTAGTTATTGTCCGAAAGAAGGACAATAACATTAGACTATGCGTCGACTATAGAAAATTAAATGCACAAACGATAGTTGATAGCGAACCACATCCACTTCTCGACGACTTACTGCCACGTCTATCGACCGCAACTATATTCACTAAGATAGACTTAACTAAAGGTTATTGGCAGATACCACTAACCGAAAAAAGCTAAATACTACACAGCGTTTTCCACTCCGCAAGGTCTATACCAGTGGAATGTTATGCCTTTTGGGCTTGTTAACGCTCCAGCTACCTTTGTTCGCATGATGCGACACATTTTTTTCAGGTAGACCAGACATTATTACATACATAGACGACATATGCTTATTTAGTTCATCTTTTGAGGAACATTTTTTGGGTCTTGAATACGTTTTGGACACATTAAGAAGGAACAATTTAACTGCTAAACCCACAAAATTACAAGTAGCGTTTCACGAAATAACTTTTTTGGGTCACATTATTGGAGCAGGATATATCCGAACACTACCCAGTACGGTTTCTAAAATTTTAAACATTTCCGTTCCTCAAACGAAGAAACAGGTTAGAAGCTTGTTAGGACTAGTCCAATATTACAGCAGATTTGTACCTAACCTGTCATCTATCACGGCTGTCTTATCATCACTGTTGAAAAAGGACATGCCAGTGAAGGTGACATGGACTAGTGAGTGTAATAATGTATTTCTTAATATTATTAACATTTTTTCAAACCCACCTATTTTGAGACTACCTGATGCTTCCAAAAAGTTTATTCTCCGCACAGATGCGAGTATGTACGGAATTGGCGCATGTTTGCTCCAATATCATGACGACATCCTCCATCCATCCTTGTACGTCTCACGGAAACTGAAACCACCAGAGATTAAATACTCCACTGTCGACCGCGAACTGTTAGCAGTGGTGTGGGCGATAACGAAACTGGAGAAGTTCCTGTTAGGGGCCCCATTCGTGGTCCAGACAGATCAAAAAGCCGTAGCATCACTACGACGGGCGAATCATAAAAGTCCAAAGCTCACCAGATTCGCTATTCTCCTTCAACCTTTTGACTTCTCAATCGAGTACATCACAGGATCAGATAACGTCTTGGCAGATACTCTGTCTCGAAATCCTACTGATGTCGAGTCCTGAACTATAGTAACGTCGCAGATACTTACTCAAGAGACATAGCACTATCATTGCTGTTCTATATAGACAGAAACAATTGCCTACAATACACGCATCTGCTTACTAAAGACATATTATATACGAAATGAACGAAATCAATTGACTCTATGTTCGTATTTACGCCAGGACTTTGCTTGATATCCAGTCATGGTAAAACTATTGGAAACATTTTCGTGCATCAAGTGAAAATAATAGAAAATACTATCAAAGTAACTCAGTATGCGACATGAACTATTGTCAATAACGTCGATACTTATGAACTGAAACACATAAACATTTTTTTTTCTAATCGGAATTCACAAGGATCAAGCCTACGGATGGATCATCATATCCAACTTTAATTAATTTTAATTAAGTCGTTAAAATAATGGAAATTAAAATGAAAGGTGAGATAAATATGAAAAAAAAAATGAAATGAAATTTGGAAAAAAAATGAAAGAAAGAAAAAAATAAAAAACTCACATGATTCTTAGATAATGTTATTGTATGTAACTATTATATTATATAGTTAATAATTAGGTTGATACATTACATACTACATTATTGTTTAAATTGGTTAATTTAGATAGGTATTAACAACTTAATACTAAACTTAATTAATGTCCAACACACATAACTAAGTTAAATTTATACATTACTTTCTTTCTCTACTTTATTCTTCATTTATTTATTTCTCTTTTTAACATATACTTTTATTTTTCTTACATTAGATTTTCAACAACTTTATTCTTATTACACACACTTAATATAATTAATTAGTTTAATTTTAACTCTTTAGCTTAGTCTGACGTGACATTTCATTGCGACATATTTTAAGTTAATTAATTATTTAATTAGATATCAACATTAGCCATTCTCTTTTAGTTCAGATAAAAGTTATGTATAACATTTATGTATAATATGATCATTAATATATTAGATGACTGTTAGTTAGTCGACATGACCACGACATTTGTTCTAGACAGAACATCGTAGGCCATATGCCGCATTTTTGTTAAATTTTTTGATATTGTTAAATTTTTTGATATTCATTCAGATAGGTTTTTGAAAAAAAAAAATCTATCTAATAGATTTTTTTCCCCCGGTGGACAGGGAATTGTTACGGTAGATTAATTGGCATTGTCTGCTAGAGGTTAGCAGCATGCGATTTTAGGGGTTGCAACGTTTAATGTAATGTAAAAGTATTATTAGCCTAGTGAACGCTGTGACGTTTCAGCGTTGGTAGTCACGCACGGTGACCAAGTAACGGGACCCCTTCTTGAATGACCGTCAAACGGAGAAGACGTGTCTTTATATATTCTTACAGCGTCGGGCATGGAATGCCACACAGTTATATTGTATTTTATTATGGACATGGGTCAGTCCACTGTTATGATGAAGAAAGATGAAGTTACAGGTTAGTAATTGACCAAACCTTGTCGAGATGAATTAACAGTCCATTTTAGTTAATACTAGTGCCAGACGCATAATCTCACTGTCGGTCGTTGGATTTACCAACCACGCGTGCATATAGTTATGTCGTTCTGCCTACAGTAATTCAGATGTATGAGACAAGGACTGATTTGTAAAGGAATCATATATGAAGTATGAACTGCAATTATTATGTATAATTCTTCATGATGACCATGTGTGAACTGTTCGTGTATGGAATTGATATATTAAATTTATGTGGACTCAAGGAATGACTTATCAAGTCTCTGAACGTTGGAAGTTGAATATATAATAATGTTGACAAATATTCTATCCCACCTTCGCGTAATTTACCATCAATAGCACGACACCATAACTGACTAAGAAAGACAAGGGATAAAATGGAAGTAATTGTAATCACTAAAGAACCCTTTGGTAACACTGGATTTGTAACACTACTAAACACGCCAAGGACCTTCTGTCTTAGATGGTTGAACTGAATTATTTTCTGTATCCGACTTGTCAATATAGTTTTTCTTAAGTTTTTGTGGATTAAAATTTCTACTGGATGGGGTAGCCATCCCCATGCCTAATCCTCCTTAGTCGCCTTTATTACGACATGCATGGCAGGTTAAAGTGTTACTACTTTTTGCTCCTCTTTCGGGCCCTGGTAACACATGCGTGGCGCCAAACTTAGCCAGCTTAGAAAACTGAACATTCTTCCACGAATTTTCATTAGTGATTGCAACATTACGTAACATCAGACGAGTCATTCGTAATTTTCCTGTGCGGGTTTCTCACGGAATATGGAGCTACCACTGCACTTGGTACTCTCACATAAAGTCTGCATCCCTCATATAAAGTCTGCATCATAACTGGTATGTTCTTGCAGTGGCTGTTTCTTTAGCAATTCATTTTGTATGATGAAGTTGCCAGACCCATGTACATCCTCATATTGGTATGACATGTCTGATGGTGCAATAATCATGTTCCTTATTGTCTGATGGTGCAATAATCCTGTTCCTTATTGTCTGATGGTGCAATAATCCTATTCCTTATTTGTCTCTTCAAAGATCCCCAGAAACTATATGCGGCTCCTATCAAACGTGTAGTTACGTATAGTTCATCAGATGAGATAGTCCAGGCAGCCGGCAATCGAAACTGTACAAACTGCAAGGAAGACCCTCAACTCTCGAAATGGTTGGCTAAAGACAAACTACTAGACCATGGTGATATTCGGTTGTGATCTAAATAAAAAAATAAAAAAACTAGAAGAAGGAACGCCATAGATATGGTACTCCATAAAATCCAAGAGATGGAAGATGGACGTCCCTTAAAAAACGCACAACGCAGTACAACAAATGCGGTAAGGTTAATTGACTACACTGAAAGGAGCTTGGCTGAGGTCCCTGCTGCAGAACAATACGTGGTAAATAGGAACCCTATAACAAAAACATCCCCTATCACAAACATACCACCATCACAAATATAGCCGCTACCATAAAAACGTAACCTCTTTCACAAACATACCCCTACCACAAGCAGATTCCCTATCGCCAACGTGCCCTTATCACAAACATACCCCATATCACAAACATACCACTATCACAAACATAACCATTATCATGAAAATATAACTTCTTTCACAAACAGATCTCTATCGCAAATAGCCCTTATCACAAACAAACTTACCCCTATCACAAACACACCCGTACTAGGTACCGTCTGACATAATGCTTCCAACTGTCGTTCAGTACAGTTACAAATCGTAACAAAAATATCTAAATTCATTAGCACGTCGTTCTGGTGATTTGCTTTAATGTGCAGTTACTGATGCTTAAGCATCAATAGAAACAAGACTAGCTGTGGTTTATGCTCTGCAAATAGAAGAAATATACACCCGAAAAAAACCCGGGAAAGGGGTGAAACGGAAGTTGAAGAAAAAGTAGGGGGAGGGGGCGGGTGGAATTTGGAGTAGCAAAGGCTGGGACAGTAATTGTAATCCCTGCCTTAAAGGATAAACAGCCGTGCTCGGGGCGTGACGGGAAGAGTTAAATATCGGTATTAAAAGTGTTCCGTACAGTCAGTAATGGCGTGTGTTGGTACCAGTGTGATTATCAGAATGTTCATACACAGACTACCTATTTCACGACTTTTATTGATCATATGCAGCACAATCCAGCTGCCTGTCTGTCTATCTGTATGTCTGTTTGTCACGGCCGACCGTAGGCCGATTTAACTTATTTGACCCCATCGGGGTCGGAGTGGCTAAGAGGCATGGAGTCTGCCTCATATTCAAGACGTACCGGGTTCGAATCCCAGTTGAGGGCCTAGCCTTCTCGGATAAGGGCGAAAAAATAGGAGGTCCCTTGTGCAAGTTGCGCACGTTAAACATTCCACGGCAGTTGGAAAATCGTAAAGAGTAGGCCATAAGGCAGCTGCCCTGGCAACATTTAAAAATTAGGAAACCTACCCACCACAAAAATATTTATAGAATGTGTGATTCCTATACAGTAGATACACACACTGGGATTCTCGCCGGTGCTACGGACAGGGCCGTCTTAACAGCAGTGTAGGCCCTGGTCAAAACAATGCACTGGGTCCCTACCAGCCCTACCCACCCACGGGAATAAAAATGATGTCTTATGAACAATATGGCAGCATTCCAGCATGGGGCCCCTAGAATCGTGGGGCCCCTGGGCACTGCCCATTGTGCCCATGCCTTAAGACGGCACTTGGCTACGGAGTTCGTGCACTGTGCTGAGATCCTCCTTGTGTGATCTAAGGGAGGAGATCCAGCACTGATGGCGTTGTCCGTGTGCAATAAAGATATTCCTTAAAACATAACCAAACCAAACCAAACCAAACCAAACCCCATTGGGCCCCGCGCTTGGTTTCTCTACTCACAGCTTTAAAAAAAATATAAGGAACGAAGATTGCTGCAAATTTAGATATCAGGAACATATATTATTGCACTGTAGTGAAAATAAAACAATATTTATATTAATTAGCTATATATTTACATAAGTCATGTTACGAGAATCCCATCCCATCCCAACTAACATCATTACCGATGTATGTTACGTCGGTCGGTCACACTCAAAATAGTAATTCGCGCCAGAAAAAAAAGTGCGCAACGCACGGTGTGCAACTTGCGCGGCGTGGGTGTTATATAAAAAAAATACTTTGGTTTTTTTTTTTTTTTTTAAATTCTTTCACGAAATTAGTAGCACTCGACATAGAAAAAGTGCGTAAAAATTGGTGTGCATGAGCCCTCACCCGATGTACAAATCATGAAAACTTGAAAGTTTTTGTTAAAACCACTTATTATCAGGGAACACTCTTTGGAAACAATCCACGCACTTTCACACGAAATGTTGTCATCAAAGAACTTTTAAATTGAATCTAAAATAACATAATTCTCGCCGTGTGTACGTTGGTCACAGATGATGAATGCAACCGTGTTGAAAAATTTTATTGTTTCCATTATATATACTCTCCCGAAAATAGTTACAATCAACAAAGAAAAGCGCTCAAATGACGGTGTTCATGAACAGTTTGATTACACTGTATAATGGAAAGAAACCAAAAACACTCTACAATGTACTTCTATCTGCTCATCCAGGAACGGAAACAGCACACTATAAGTAAAAACCCGTCAAGTTTGACAGGTTATTGCTAGTATTACTTAACGTTTTAAAATCCGTATTTTAAATTTCGACTTACGCTCTAATATAACCGACGGACTCTGAGTCTAGTTTGAACGTGACGCGCCTCGCCAAAACGAAGCAATTTTTTTTTTTTTTTTTAATGTTACAACAAAAATATAATCGGCTGAAATAAGGAATGACGGGATGTCAGTTTTGCTCCAATGTCTATCGGTCCGGCGGCTGATTAAGTTGCCAGGATTTTATACGAACGTAACAAACAAACAAAAAAAAAAAAAAAATAGAATTCAGAGAAGCGGTAATAAAGGGTTAAGATTACGTTTAGGAATCCTAACTGTAAATATAACCATACATCCGAACACTAACCATAATCTTAACCTTAAAGACTCGGGCGACTTAATCTCTACCGGATCGAAAGATCTTTTGATGAAATCGATCACACGTCCCACTGTTCATTTCAACTACTATGATAAGTCCAGGGGCCATTTCAGAATGGTCCAAATCAGGTCCCGCATCTGCTAACGCCGGCCCCGCTGTCTATCTCTATATCTATCACATCCCCTTACTTGCCTGCACGTCTTTCCGTCTATTGATCAATCCATTTGTTGTCTGTTTATCTAAGATCTCCTTGCCCTCCTGCCTGTCTTTCCATCTATTTATCAATCAGTCCATCCTTCCATCCATTTATTAATCGAATCTTTCTGTCACTCTCTATATATGACATCATCTTGCTCTCCTCTCTCTCTCTTACACACACTCTCGTCTCTCTCTCTCTCTTTCTCTCTCTCTCTCTCTCTCTCTCTCAGTATTTTTACCTCTAGTTTACCATTTACTGCACCTCACGGTAGAAAAGGAACGACTAATTAGTAAGTTTACCATTTAAACCAAAAGTTTCTTAACTTTTTTTTTTTTAGCCATAGACCCTTTTGATCGTCCAGTTAAGGCTAAGGACCCCTCCCTAAAAGAAAAATGAACATAAACGCATAATTAAACACTAACCATTTTTAATTTAAGGTTATGTACATGGACCCCTAGAATCCTTTCCCGGACCTCCTAGTGGGTCAAGTGGACCACTGGTTAAGAAGCTCTGATCGTCACAAATTAAAGGAAACGCCAGATGCTAATTTGATCCATCCTTAGAAAACACCAAGGCTACAACTTGCACAAACTCTGGCTAGAGTGTATCTTTTCATCATCTCGCTCGTTAAGTGGTACAAGCAGGCACAGAAAATCACACCGATATATAAATAAAGCATCTACAAACGTAACAAGCGATGTATGTAGAATTCGATTTATGAAGGTAGTTTGGCTGAATAAATTTTTTATTGCCCATCGTTTGGCACACACACACGCACAGGGAGTGAGAAACACTGCTGCATTAACTAATAGCTTGGTGTTCAGAACAAGAAGAGAGGGTGGGGTGGAGGGGAAGAAGAGGAGAACACGAGAGAGAAGTGCAGTAAAAGATTTAAGAAAGGAGGGAAGAAGAATAAGTACGGTAGTGTTAGTAGTGTAATAAATTAACAGATGATCATCATCACATTGACTAGTACTAGCTGGTCGCCATAGTAGTCCAACAGTACTAGCGGTAGTAGTAGTAGCAGCGTAGTAGTAGTTATCTTCTTCTTCTTCTTGCGATCGCATCTTTGATGATTACACCGTCAGACGAGTTCTCATGATGAATTCGACTGTTGTTTGAAGTTCCTCTTTAACTCCATATAGCTTTGAGTTTAGTGTTGAGTCATTGTGCCAGTATATCTTTCTTAACTGGTCATACAGAGGACAGTCCTGTAGAACATGCTCAGCAGTTTGTTCGTTTAATCCACATGTGCACAGTGGTGAAGCAGACAATCGTAGCTTGTGCATGTGTTTATTCAGTTTGTTATGCCCTGTCCTGAGTCGAAAAATAGTTGTCTGTCCCTGCCGGTCGAGAGTGTGATAGTCGTCTTTGGGTTGGTTCTGTTCTCTTCTGATAGTCTGGATAGCTCTCTTTTTCTCAAAGTATGTGACTTCATTATCTTCTTGTTCACATTCTCCTCCCTTTTTTGCAAGTTTATCTGCCTTTTCATTTCCGGGTACACCACAATGAGATGGTACCCACTGAAGTATGGTTCTCTTTTTGGCAGCTACCTTGTTTAGTTCATTTCTCAGATGCGGGGGTTTACCACCCTTGAGAGCTTGCAGGACAGACAGTGCATCTGTGAGGATGACTACCTGGTGGCAGTCAGAGTTGGTGTTTATAAAAATCATATTTGCAGCTTGCTCTAGAGCTTGAACCTCAGCTGTATAGTTGGAACAGAATTTACCAGTGGGAATGTGCCTAGTCTCATGTGGTTGTCAGGATATGAGATAAAGATACCGGCACCTCCATTCCTAACAGCATTAGTTGCTGATCCATCTGTATAGGCATGTATCCATGATTGATCGGGATAGCTTTCTTGGATCATACTCAATGTAGCAGTTCGTTTTTGCAGATCATTATACTCACATCCACTTGTGAGACCACTGACTGTTGTATTAATTTGGAGGGCACTGCTGGCCTGCTCCCATGGTACAGGGTATAGGGTGGGCTTCAGTGGTGTTGTCTTCATGGATAGGTCTTCTTGATGCTGTCTTATAAGTCTTTTCCCCCGATGCACAAAGCTGCTACGCTTTAGACGTCCCAATGCCAGATCATCTAGTCTTGCCTTCATTGGGTGCATTGGCATACTGTTGTACTTTTCCATCTGGATCATGGTTTTTGTGTCTCTTCTATGGGACAATGTCTGTAATCCAGCAACCTTCTGCATCTCTGTTATTGGTGTAGTTTTCATGGCTCCTGTAATGAGCCTGAGAGCTTGATTTTGCACCTTGTCCAAAGACTGCAGATGTGAGTTAGCAGCTGATGACCATGCTGCTGAGCTAAACTCTAAGTGTGGTCTTATTACTCCATTATAAATCTTCTTTAGATTTCGTTCATTTGCTCCCCAGTTGGTACCTGCTAATTTTCTGAGTATGCCTAGTCGTCTTCGGGCCTTTCCTTCTGCATTTTCAATATGCTTATTCCATGTAAGCCTTTGGTCAAATGTCACCCCAAGATAGGTGGGGTAGCTTTCTTCCTTGATCACGGTTGTCCCTAGGTGTATGTTAGCTGATTTGTCCTTGGGGGCGAGGGAGAACAGTGTTGTGGAGGTTTTGTCTGTGTTTATTGTGATAAGCCATTTCTCTGCCCATGACACTAGCATGTCTGCTGCCCGCTGCATTCTATAATTTGCTGTGGTGACATTTTCATCAGCGCACCAGAGTACTAGGTCATCTGCATATAAGGCAGCTTTAACTCCTGCAGGGAGATCTTTCACCAGGTCATTGATGTAAACAAGGAAGAGTGTTGGGGAAATTACTCCTCCTTGAGGTACCCCCTGATGGAGCAACACTTTTCTGCTCTGCAGACCGTCAAGAGTGACTCTAGTTCTCCTGTTATGCAAGTATGACTGGATCCATTTCATCATGTTGCCTTGGATTCCACTTCTCCTAAGTTTTTGCAATGAGGCCATCTTTCCACACCTTGTCAAAGGCCTGCTTGAAGTCGACCCAGATCGTTAGGACCTTTTTCTTCTCCTGGAAGGCATCTTCTATTGCTTGAGACAAGTAAGTAACTTGGTCTTCTATACTGTAGCATTCTCTAAATCCAGCTTGTTCCGGCACCAGGATCTGCTCAGACTCTAAATACCATTTCAATCTGTGGTTGACTATTCGCTCCATAGTCTTCCCAACACAGCTTGTGAGACTGATTGGCCGGTAACTTGCAGCCTCGGTCTTACATTTCCCTTTCTTTAGTATGGGTATTGTGATGGCTTCTCTCCATACTTGGGGTACCGTTCCTTTCAACCAGCTGTGGTTGAATATCTCAAGCAGTTTTGTCTTTGCTGCTGAGCTCAGATTTACTAGCATTTCGTTGCTGATTTTGTCTGGGCCGGGTGACTTTTGAAACTTAAGCTTGGAAATAGCCTTCTGTAGTTCTCCTAGTGTGATGGGTTCCCTCATTGGGGCAGGAGTATCTGTCTGTCCCATGGTTGCCAGTATTTCTTTTCTTATCTCTCTCTGATGGTCTATGTTAATGGGTAAGTTGCTTTCTGAACTGTATCTTCTAGCAAACAAGTCTGCAGCTTGTTTTCCTCTGAAAAGTTTGCCACCTTCATCCAATGTGATAGTCTGCCTTGGTGAGGAATGCTCTTCATTTAGAGACTTGACTAATCTCCAAAGTTTCCTGCCGTCTTTCTCAAGGTTCAGCGATGCCGTTTTAGTTCTCCAGCTTTTCCGCTTTTCTTCTAGCTTTGTTCTCTGAAACTCTGCTACAGCCTTTTTCCATTTGTTGTGAGTTTCAAGTGAAGGCTGAGACTCTGCGTCCTTTCTAGCCTTGTCCATAGCTTCCTGACGTTCTTGGAGTGTGCTGGACCAGTATGGTATGTAGTTACGCCGGCATCCTTTGGGAATGGTTTCTTTTGCAGCTTGTAGTATGCATCTGTTGAAGTCTTTTACCACTTCATTAATGTCTCTGTTCTGTACCTTGAGGGTAGACAGCAGCGTGTTCACCTGATGCCTGAATAAACCCCAGTTGGCTTTTTTGTAGTTCCATCTTGTAATGGCTGGGCCTGTACTGAGAGTTGCACTCTGGACAGTAAGAAAGATTGGGCGATGGTCGCTTCCCCCTAGTTGGTCTCCTACTTCTCTACTAATAGATCCAGCTATATCTGGTGTGGAGAAGGCAAGATCTGGTGTTGAGGTTGTGTGCCATCCTCTGGAGTAGAAGGTAGGAGTATCTGTGGCATTATTGACTAGGATTAGGGAGTGATCATCTTGCCAAGTTTCAACCTCTTCACCTCTGTGATCCAGATGGTTATAGCCCCAGCTCTGGGAGTGGCTATTAAAGTCTCCAACTGCTATAAAGTTGGTGGCTGGTACCTGTATAGAGCTGAGACTCAGGGGTTTGTTGTTCGGACAGTAATAGTTCAGGAGTTCTATTTCCATCTTGTCTACCTTTATCTGCAGCAGCTGATATTCTGCTCCATCCATGAAGGTTTTCCTTTCGTGTGCAGGAATGTTATTCCTTACAAGAGTAAGTACTCCTCCTTTTCGTCTATCTTGTCTGTCGGATCTGAAGCATTGATATCCCCTTATTTTAAAGGTTTGATCTGCTTTCAAGTGAGTCTCTTGGATACAGCAAACACTGACTTGCTTCTCATACAAGATGTTTTTCAGCTCTGTCTTTTTGCTGTATCCAGCCTGCTTGCTGTTCACTCCCTCTGCATTCCAGTGCATCATGACAAGTGGCACTCTGGGTTTCTCTTTTTCTGTTTTGTTTTGGTCAGTAGTTCTCCTCCGCCGTCTGTTGACTCCACAAGACGGTCTAGAGGGTCCTCCAGTAGCTGAGGGTGGGCTCTGTCGAGGCTCAGAGCCCGGCACTGCACCTGCCTGGTGGAGCTCCACAGGGCGAGCACCAGAACGAGATTTATTTGACGGTGTACTCTCCATAGAAAAAAAAAAGCGAGTTGCATGATACTGTGGTTTCCGGTGCGCCTTCTGGCCCAGTATCTACGACTTTAGCACCTGTTCAACGGGAGAGTGGGCTCATCCCTAATCTGTTTATGTTCCCAGTAGTAGACTATTCGCAAGCAGCCCGGGGGGTGTCACTGCTCTGCGCGGACCTTGTTTACCGAGGCGGCGTCCGAGCTCGTATGGTGAAAATATGGTTGCGTTATCTTCAAAATAGCCCTGTCTTTCCCGTGGCTTTTCTGCCATCCTGCAACTTTGAGTTAGGGAGTTCTGAGCTCCAGTCTCTTTCCCAGGCATTTTATCCTGGCCTGGCACGCATACAGAGGACCCCACTTCTGGTTCTAAGTTAGCAGTTGGGGATAGGTGGGGTAGCACACTGTGCATTCCCCGTCATCCAGGGGGCTCTCCAACTATGCAGAGCTTGCACAATGCTGTGCTCTGGTTCTGGGCTCTCCCAAGGAATCCTCACGTCCTGCACAGAGCCACTTCCCGATACCCACCACCTGCCAACCCTCCATTGTAGAAATCTCCTGCATGCGGCCATCCAGTCAAGAGCCAGTATTAAGTCTGGTGCCCAAGTGATCCCCCCAAGCTCAGTGTGCAATGCTGGGTTCTCATCATGCTGCAACACAGGAGGGATTGTGATGCTCAGCCATCTCTCTCAATTCTGCACCGATAAGTGACATCGGGGACTTAACTTTGCCTCAGTACTGGGAGGCCCCGTTTCCGGGTACACCACACACAGCCAATTGAGGCAACGGTCGCCATGGGCGTGATAGACGACAAACAGTGAAGAATGAGGCAAGAAAGCATTTAACCCATGAAGTGGGGGTGGATTGGTGCAGACCAGAGCATGTACCACTCGCCGGTGGGTTCTGCATCTACACCTATAGGGTTCCACCCACTCCTCAGCCCATTTAGTCTGGCCCCTCACCCAGGACCTGTCCGGCTTGGGTGACCCTGCCAGGAGTAAAACTCCCGCCGGCATAGCTCCCGGGATCATTGAGGCGCTCAAGCTCTCCAACCACGGCAAGGTAGGCTTACATGTGGAGAGGTAGTAGTTATAATAGTAGCTGTAGTAGCAGTAGTAGTAGTAGCAGCTGTAGTAGCAGTAGTAGTAGCTGTAGTAGTAGCAGTAGTAGCTGTAGTAGCAGTAGTAGTAGTAGTAGCAGCTGTAGTAGCAGTAGTAGTAGCAGCTGTAGAAGCAGCAGTAGTAGCTGCAGTAGTAGCTGTAGTAGCAGTAGTAGCAGAAGTAGTAACTGTAGTAGTAGCAGTAGTAGTAGCTGTAGTAGCTGTAGTAGCAGTAGTAGTAGTAGCTTAGTAGTAGCTGTAGTAGTTGTAGTAGTAGCTGTAGTAGCAGTAGTAGTAGTAGCAGCTGTAGTAGCAGTAGTAGTAGCTGTAGTAGCAGTAGTAGTAGCTGTAGTAGTAGCAGTAGTAGTAGATGTAGTAGCAGTAGTAGTAGCTGTAGTAGCGGTAGTAGTAGCAGCAGTAGTAGTAGCTGTAGTAGTAGCTCTAATAGTAGTAGTAACAGTAGTAGTAGTAGCAGCTGTAGTAGCAGTAGTAGTAGCTGTAGTAGCAGTAGTAGTAGCTGTAGTGTCGTAGATTTTCGATAGGAGAATTAAGACTAGGTTTAGTCCCTTCTGAATAGGTTTGAATAGGTGATAGACTCAGTGAGAGTTAGTGAAAGGTAATAGAATTTCCACATACGTGAGATGGTAGATTTTGATATAGTGGCTGTCTCTGAAAGCGAAAAGAATTCTTCTCTCTCTCACCTATCTTCTACAACAGTTGTTACAGCGTCAGACAGACTACACCAATATACATATTACGTATATTTCTATCACTCACAGGCACGCTCATACACGTGACGACAGGTAAACACACAGACGTGGGAAAACTATAACAATGATATATATATCTCTTAGAACGAGCTGACCAAACACTATTATTAAGTTCAAGAGCGATTTTAATATCAGGAAAAATCGGCTCACAACATCAAAGAAAGTACATCAAGGAAAATACATATACACATAGTCATAAAAATTCAAGGAAATGTTGCAAGGATGATAGCCCCGTTATAGTGTTAACTCTAGGTTTAGCCCGGCCCCGTTAAGAGAACAGATGATGGCGCCCGAGTCACAGATACATAGGGTTTGAGTCTAAGAGTTTTCTTTGTTTTTTCTCGTAATTATATGCACAGAGTTTGAAAAAAACTCTGATTTAACCTAAGACAAAAACACAAGAACTCTAGCCTTAGCAACAAATTATGCAGATTGAAAAAAAAATTAGGACAGCAACAGGGTGTCAAAGATATAATAGTGAAAATATCACTCAAACCAGCGTACACTCATTCATTCCGCCATGGCCTCTCATACCGGTACTCACGACTTTGCTCGCTGCCTCTTGGAACACACGGATTTTAGATCTTCACACAGACTCAAAAAAAATGCAGTCTTCTGCCAAGAAGTCCCCAGTTCCAAAAGACGTATTTAACTCGGAGTCTCCGGGAACGACTACTTGGGTGTGCAAATTTGTTCAAATGTCTGATTAAGTCACCTAACAATTATTCCAGGCGCGGGAGTTAGCAGAGCACAGTGTCAATAGCGTAGGTTTCTAGAAATGATGAATGTCGGGTCGGTGCCTTCCCTCAGTATAGGATTCACTTTAGTCACACCACAGATTTGTCCACAAAAATATATATATATATATATATATATATATATATATATATATATATATATATATATATATATATATATATATATATATATATATATATATATATATATATATATATATATATATATGTCGGGAAATGTTAGTTAATACTTGAAGAATTTCGCGCCACCAGGCAGAAAAATTACGTAGAGTTTTCTAGAAGAAATTAAGATCTGGCTCCAAGGTCCAGTATTTATCATTACAGTCTTTGAAAACCCGTTATTGGGATATAGTATTTCTGGCTAACTCGGGTTGCATATGCACTGTTTAGACCAGTGGTACTTAAGAAACCCACGTGGTTCAAAATAAGGACTGTCTATTTCTTCACAAGTATGGAAACTACTACTAGGTGCTGGTAAAGTTAGGGTCACCCCAAAACTTTCACTGTGTGGAGGAAAAATAATACATATAATATAATAAACAGAATCTGAACTGGTTATAACTTACATTTAAACTTGCAAGCAGAGAGCTTTGCTTATCATTTAAACTTCCCGTGACGTAAGTTATATTTAAAATCAGCAATCCTCATGAATTAAGAACACGTGCGTATTCCGTCACCATTCACGAGGCTCGATTCTAGAGTTTATACGTTAGTTTAGAAAAATACACTCGACTGAGTATTAGCAGTTAAATTAAATTCATAAATAGCTACAATTGCCGTTATAAGCTAGAAATTTAATTTCATTCTGCTTTCCACTGAATGCTTCCCTAGAAAATATAATAGCCTACCACTTTATTTCTCTTCTGCGCTAAAGAAATTGATTAAAATGAATTAAGCGATTTAACACTTTAACACTCACAAAATCTATATATCTATCATATTAATTACCTCAACCACAGAATTACAGGTAGTCGCACAACTTAAGAATAAGATTGCTGAAAATATTTCTGGAAGTCTAGAAGTTCGACAAATTGCCGAAACAAACTGAGATCTTCGCTAACAGCTATTCTGTTTACGAGCAACCTATCTACTGTGAGTCTATGAGCGAGAATGAAATTAAAGTTTCAAACTCGGGCCAAATATCTTAAAATCAGACAAAGGGCCCAAACTTATTTCGCCAAGCGAAATTATCTCCCCTACTCCCAACATTTACGTCCGCTTAACGCGTGTCGTAACTGTCACCTACTGACCACGATGTACGCGTGTCAGTTTCAAATCCCAGACAGCCTGACTCCAATGCAGGGCAGTTTTCACACTACAGCTGACCGTGGCCCACCGTGAGCGCCGTGTCAGTTTGGGATTTTCCAGACAAATGTCTGGATACTGACCGGTGCAGATGTAAAGTATCACACCTCACCGGGACTTATGCCGAGAAGAAGCTCGCGCGCTCGGTGAGAATGTAGACGATTTGCTACGTCCTATGTTCAGCGAACCGACTTATCACGCCTTCTGACGCCCTGCAGCCCTGACATCTACGTAATATCGTCCTAGCGCGATTCTCAGTTTTAGAGAAAGGAAAACAGGTAAAGTTTGCGAATTATATGAAAATAATAATATCAAAACGAATGGATGAAAAATATACAGGAAAAAAAAAGAAATACAGAGATAATAAAAGAGAATTCGGGTGAAAGAATAGGAAGATGATGTAGGAAATTAAATGAATATAAACCCTACGTGACATGTAGTAGTAGCAGTAGTAGTAGATGTAGTAGCGGTAGTAGTAGCAGCAGTAGTAGTAGCTGTAGTAGTAGCTCTAATAGTAGTAGTAGCTACAATAGCAGCTTTAGTGGTGGTCGTAGTAGTAGTAGTAGCTGCTGCAGTAGCAGTAGTAGTAGCTGTAGTAGCAGTAGTAGTAGCTGTAGTAGCAGTAGTAGTAGCTGTAGTAGGAGTAGTAGTTGCTGTAGTAGCAGTAGTAGTAGCTGTAGTAGCAGTAGTAGTAGCTGTTGTAGCAGTAGTAGTAGCTGTAGTAGTAGTAGTAGCTGTAGTAGTAGTAGCTGTAGTAGTAGCTGTAGTAGTAGTAGTAGTAGCAGCTGTAGTAGCAGTAGTAGTAGCTGTAGTAGTAGTAGTAGCTGTAGTAGCAGTAGTAGTAGCTGTAGTAGTTGTAGTAGTAGCTCTAGTAGCAGTAGTAGTAGTAGTAGCTGTAGTAGCAGTAGTAGTAGCTGTAGTAGCAGTAGTAGTACCTGTAGTAGCTGTAGTAGTAGCTGTAGTAGTAGCAGTAGTAGTAGTAGCAGCTGTAGTAGCAGTAGTAGTAGTAGTAGCTGTAGTAGTAGCTCTAATAGTAATAGTAGCTATAATACGAGGGGCGTTCAGAAAGTGCTATGGGGCTGCCGCGCCGACCTGGTAAAGACTGTGGACTTCGTCCTGGCGACAGGCCTGCAGATTTAGCATGACTACAAACTGAACGCAGAAGAAGAAGAAGTTCAGAAAGTAATGCACCACATCGTTTTTCTCAGCTAATAATGAAGATAGAAGCATGAAATTTTGCACACTTCAAATATGGCATATGCCAATTGTGTGCACCACATTGCACCGCAACCGGCCAAATAATACGGCTGCCCTAAACCGTTGAAATGGAGCGTGTTAGCAACTTGCGTTATAAGCAGCGAATTGTGATAGCATTTTTCGTTGCAGAGAAGGAAACTGTTGTGAACATTCACAAGCGTCTATGTGATGTATATGGAAGTTTTGCAGTCGACAGGAGTACAGTCAGTCGCTGGGTTCAAAGAATCAGGAAATGGAGATACTGAGCTGCTTGATCGGCCGCGCTGTGGACGTCCTGCCACAGCCACCAACGCAGAAATGTTGAAATGCGCTGAGGGCATTATTCTTACTGATAGGCGAATCACTACTCAACAATTGGCCTTACAGCTGTCAGTCAGCATTGGTAGTGCAAATGCAGTTATAAAAACTCTCGGATTTTCTAAGGTTTGCGCAAGATGGGTTCCTCGAAGTCTCACAAATGACCACCGATTGCAAAGGAAAGCAATTTCTTCTGAATTGTTGGAGCGTTTCAATGCTGATGGAGAGAACTTTTTGGCTAAGATCGTTACAGGTGACAAAACCTGGGCACATCATTTGAACCTGAGACAAAAAGACAGTCAATGGAGTAGCATCATCCGCAATCACCACGAAGAAAGAAATTCAAGACAATTCCTTCAGCTGGAAAGGTCATGATCACTGTCTTTTGGGACATTGAAGGTGTGATTCTTGTGGACGTTATGCCAAGAGGAGAGACAATCAATTCGCAAGCGTACATTATGACATTGAAAAAACTCAATCAACGTGTTCGGCCACACAAGAATCCAGCAGACCTGCTTCTCCTTCACGACAATGCGCGACCTCACACAAGTCTGGCAACACGGGAAACAATCACCAAATTAGGTTGGACTGTACAACCCCATCTTCCCTATAGTCCCGATTTGGCACCCTCTGATTTTCATCTATTT
This sequence comes from Oreohelix idahoensis, assembly GCA_024509875.1. Lineage (NCBI taxonomy): Eukaryota > Metazoa > Mollusca > Gastropoda > Stylommatophora > Oreohelicidae > Oreohelix > Oreohelix idahoensis. Next base: position 575,695 of record JAMPIV010007040.1, read on the forward strand.
GGTCAACTTAAAGATGCACTCCGTGGGACAAGGTTTGAAGATGATGAAGGAGTGATTCATGCAGCGAAGAAATGGCTACATGATCAAGACAAAATCTGGTACGGGCTAGAAATACATGCACTTGTTTCGCGCTGGCATAAAGCCGTACAAGTTGATGGGGATTATGTTGAATAATACCGATGTTTACATGACATATCCATGTATATTGTTATAAATTTCATGCTTTTTGAATAAACAGCTCCTGAGAAAAACGATGTGGTGCATTACTTTCTGAACGCCCCTAGCAGTAGCTTTAGTGGTAGTCGTAGTAGTAGTAGTAGCTGCTGTAGTAGCAGCAGCTGCAGTAATAGTAGTAGCTGTAGTAGCAAACGTAGTAGAAGTAGTAGTAGTAGTTGTTGTTGTTGTAGTTGTTGTAGTAGTAGTAGTAGTAGTAGCTGTAGTAATAGTAGTAATAGATGTAGTAGCAGCAGTAAAAGTAGTAGTAGCTGTAGTAGTAGCATCGTAGTAGTATACCTGTAGTAGCAGCAGCAATAGCAATAGTAGTAGTGGTAGTTGTAGTAGAAGCAGCTGTAGTAATAGTAACAGCAGCGGCAGCACAAACAGCAGCAGTAATAGTAGTCAAAAAGTTAGTACCGTAGCAGATACACCCGTACGGGAGTGAAGTATCAGAAACTTCACTATTCTAGGTCCAGCATCGAAAGGTGGATTGACCAGTTCCAATCACCGCTGTCTTTTCCTTCCCTAACTCAAAAGCAAAGTCATGTACCCATTTACAGCTGGATAGGCTGGAGCGTGTCGATACCGTGAATCGAAACCGGCACTTTTGCTGGAAGAGACCATCGCTCTAACCACTCTGTCAATCTGTCACGTGGGTTTTGATCATTAAATTGCCTACATCTTCTTCCTATTCTCTCACCCGCATCCTTTTATTTTATTATCTTTCCGTACTTGTTTTTCCTGTATTTTTTTCGCATCACTCGTTGCGAAAAATATATTTCTTTCCCATCATCGTTTTTCTTTCTCATACTGACTAGTAACCTTATTGCATCAGATGTCAGTCGCGCAGGTAAGACGTGAATGTGCGAAAAATTCGTTTCGCTGGACATAGAGCAGACTTTTTGTCTACATTTGCACCTGTCACGCGCGGGTTTTCCGGGCTGAACGCTTAAGCAGGAGCGAATATTTACACCTTATAGTCGCAGTTTCAGACGGTTGTCTGAGATTTGCAACTGACACGCGTTTTTCCCGGTCAGTTTGTTAACGCAGGTGCGTAATCGCACTGATGGCTGTTACGACATGAGGGAAGCTGACGTAGGGGGTTAGAGAAGGGGAGAGACGGGCGCTGTTTCGTGGTTTCGAAACAGTGGGATTCTTTGTCCGTTTCAAAGATATTAAACCTAGTTTGAAACTTTATTTTCATTCTTGTCTCAATAATTCGCAGTAGACAGGTGGTTCGCGAAGAGTAGAGCTGTATAAGCGAAGTTTCTTAGTTTGTTGCGACAATTTGTCGAACTTCTAGACTTCCATAAATATAAGCGTAAAATTCTTAATTGTGCGATATCCTGTAGTGCTGTGTTTGAGGTAAATATTATATAGTAGTTCTCTAGAATTTTGTGAAGTGATTAAGTGTTAAATCGCCGATTTCATTTTAAACTAGTTCTTTTGAACAGAGTGCTTAATCTATATAGTCTGTATTATTTTCTAGTGACGCGTTTCAGTGGAAAGCAGAATAAATTATATTTCTAATATTAAACCATAATGTAGCTATAATGAAGTTAATTTACTGCTAAATAATCAGTCGAGATCATATTTTTCTAAAACTAACTTATAATGCTAGATGCGACATCAGTGAATATTGACGGAATGCGCAAATATTCCTAATTCCTGATGATTGATTTTATATAACTTATTTTACGGGAAGTTTTAAAGATAAGTCAAGCTGTAGGCTTGCTATTAAAATGTAAGTTATATTGAGTACATATATGTAAATTATTTGATATGTGTTCTTTCTTTTATATAGTGAAACTGTGGTACCCAACTTGCCAGCGTTTAGTAAAGAGACATATTTGTGTGAAGCATAGACAGTTCCTATCTGTTTTTTTTTTTGTTTCAAGTAACACTGGATCTGACAGTGCATATGCCATCAGAGAGAGACAGTAATAGCAATCCCACTAACGGTTTCTAAAGACTAGAAATATATATTGGGCTTTTGAGCCAGTTCATATTGCTCCACAAATTTAAATGTACATGCTGCCTGGCGGCGAAAATATTACAAGAAAAACATTAACATTCCGACAGAGATTGTGACTAGTATTGTGGTGACCAAATATAGTACCTGCCTGAAAGAAGACACCGATCTGACATTCCTTAAATCCTAGAATCCAAAGCTAATGACATTGTGCTCTGCTAACTTTCGTGCCTGGACAAATTTTATGTGACTTAATCAGACATTCGAGAAAAATTAGAACACCCAAGGAATCGGTTCCCTGAGACAGAGAGTTCAGTACGTCTTTTGGAACTGGGGGTTTCTTGGTCGCTGACTGCATTTTTCGGGTCTGTGCGAAGGTCCTAGAATTATTATGTTCCCAGAGGCAACGAGCAAAGTTGTGAGTATATATGTGAGAGAAAGGCCATGGCTGGATGAATGAGAGTACACAGGTCTGAGTGTTATTTTACCGGTGTATTATTGTCACCCATTTGCTGTCTTAAATTTTTTTAAATCTACAGAATTTGTTACAAATGCTAGAGTTTCTTTTTTTCTTAGGCTAAATCAGATTATCCAACTCTGTTCATACATTTACGAGAAAGAAAGAAACCTCTTAGACTCAACCCTATGTATCTATAACTCTTTGAGCCATCATCTGTTCTCTTAACGGGGCTGTGGGCTAAACCTAGAGTAAGATTCTAACGGGCTATCATCCTTGTAGCATTTTCCTTGAATTCTATGACTATTTGTATATGTTTTTTTCCTTTATGTATTTTTTGGTGTTGTGAGAAATTTTGATATGATAATTAAAATATCTCTCTTGAACAAAAAAACCAGTGCGTTGGTCAGCTCGATCCCAATTATCTGTATAAGCATTGTTATAGATTTTCCAAGTCTGTGTGTTTAACTGTCGTCACGTGTATGTGCGTGCCCGTGAGTAGATAGAAATATATGTAATATATGTGGAATAGACTGTCGGACTCTGTAAAAGTCGTCGTAGAGGATAGGTGAGAGAGAGAGAAGAATTCTTTTTCGCTTTCAGCGACAGCCTCTATACCACTGTCTATCATCTCACCTGTGTGGAAATTCTATTGTTTTACTAATTCACACTGGGACTCTCACTCATTTCAAGCTATTCAGAAGGGACCCACCCAAGTCTTAATTCTCCTATCCAAAATCTACGACAAATGGTCGCTCGTTACCGGGAATTGAACCCAAAATCCTAAGGCGATACGACAAATGGTCGCTCGTTACCGGGAAGTGAACCCAAAATCCTAAGGCGATACGACAAATGTGGTCTCGTCCGACGGATTTTTGAACTTAGAATAGGAAGACGAGTACGACAAATGTGGACTCGTCTATCTGGAATTTGTACTTAAGATTCTTTATTCTGAAATAGAGTAAGAGTGTGATGTCTTGTGAGTTTTGTATCTTTTAAAAATAATTTATCCCCTAGACTAACGATCTGTTTACGGGCGTGCTGACCACACAAACTGATAAGTTGTTCCACAGCAGTTGAACCATATACATTTGGTTTACAGGTGGATTTTGTCGGAATATATGTTAATTGTTGATTTGTAATACTTAACGCTGGTAAAGTGGTGAGTGTATAACATTCACTGGGTTTTGAAGAAGTAGGTGTTTGAGCAAAAGCTAAGGAGTGCGTTTCGGACTATTTGTCCAGATTAATTGCCTCCCTCACCCTAACTGTCTTCAGGGGTAAACTTGATAGTGGAGTTTAAAATTAAGGGATTATTTTTCTCTTTAATTTTTACAATAATTTTTTTTTGTTTCCACTGTAGCAACTAATTTTTCAGAAGTAATCTTAACTACCATTTAGTTGGCGTAGTCGTGTTTTGCATTAGGTGCTTTATTGCCGATTAATAGCAGCGATAGTTAGATTTTACTTTGGAGGAGGTATCCCAGGGTTAAGGATATCATCTTTTGAATTTTTGGTATTTTTTTTCTCGTAAGTGGTAGGAGTCAGTGTATCCTTTTTCTTTTTTTCTATCTCCACGTGTCTCAGTCACTGACATAATATGGCCGAGAGGGCAAAGCTTAGACAACTCCTCAGGGACGAAGCGAGAGAGGAGGGACTGGAAGGAGAGGAAGCGAAAGCATTTGTCAGAGACGAACTTGAGAGATATGATGCGGAGAGGAAAGCAGCTGAAGCTAAAGAGGAAAAAGAAGCAGCGGAGAGGAAAGAAGCGGAAGACCGTCTATTAGAACAGAAGAAGATGGATGAGGAAATGGAAATTCGCAGGGCGAACGAAAGAGAGAAGGAGAGACAGCATGAGGAATGAGAGAAGGAGAGACAGCATGAGGAAAGAGAGAAACAGAGACAACACGAGCTGGCTCTTAAAACTCTAGAATTCCAAAGTCGTGCTGCTGCCTCTACCTCCAGTAACGGAGAGTCTTCTCCTCATTCGTCCTTAACTGATCCTTCTAATACTCAATCTACTCATCTCACTGCTATGTCTTTTCCGCTAGAGTCTTTCCCGTGTCCTAATGAGAAGATTGACACATTGTTAGAAAAATTTGAGAAAATTGCAACTCTGTACGGTTTGGAGAGGTCGCGTTGGAATGTGAAGCTTTCTCAGGTTTTGAAAAGTAGTGCGTATGATGTTTACGCCAAACTGGAAAGCAGCCAACAAGACAACTATGATCTGTTGAAGAAAGCGTTATTGGAGCGCTTTGAAATGAACGCTCGAAAATTTTTGCAACTGTTTCGCAACAGCCGGAAAGAGAATTCTGAAACTTTTCAGCAGTTCTCATCTCGTTTGAAGGGTTATCTGACAAAGTGCCTAGAGCTCTCGCAGCTCCCCTCTACCTATGAAGGTCTTGAGGAATTTGTTTTAACAGAACAATTAAAGAACACATTGTCTGCAGATACCCGGAGATTTCTAGCTGAACAGGGAGCAGAAAAACTTGAAGACATCTTACAGAAGTCTGAGCGTTATCACAATGCGCTGGCTGAACTACCGGCCACAAAGCGGAAACCGACAGAGGAGCATTTTCGAAAACATAACCTAGAGCAATCTTCTCAGGCTTCTAACCAAAATAACCACAGAGAAACTGGACCTCAAAACCCCCCTCCTGAAAAATCCAAGTTCTACAAGAACAAGTACCCCAACCACCCCAAACAGTCTGATCAACCCGACCGCCCTTCATGGCAGCGTGGCCATAAAGGTCAAGGTGGCAAAGGGAGAACCCCTGAGCACGGGACATATGATCAGACCGAGCACACCGAGCCGAAACGCATCGGATGCTTATTAACAGTCTCGCAAGGCGGAATTATTGACAGTGATTCCCAACCTGTTGGGGATGGACCCTCAACGCGAGGTACTGTTACTTTGAACGGTTCTCAAACTTCTTGCTTATTTGACACGGGGCTTTCTTATGATTGCATTGTTGCCAGAAACCTGGTCAAACCCGGTCAAGAGACAGCAGAGACCGTCCAATTTTGTGGAGTTCGAAAGAGTGATGCACCTACAGCGCTTCCCATCGCATTGGTGGAGATCCACTCTGATTTCGTCAGAGGCGTGATCAAAGCGGCTGTTATGGATGATCCCATCTACCCAGTCATACTTGACGAGAGATACGTGTGTATTGGGAAACCGGAAGAGCCGATTGTGGCAGCAGTAACTACAAGAGGGCAAACCAAGAAGGAACGGGAGCCTGCGCCTAATTTGTTACCCATGGAACTTAAAGAAGCGCAATACAAGGACCCTACTTTGGCACCCTGCTTTAGGAAACTGCCCATGGCTAAGGAACCCAAACAGCACGGGGACATTTTTTCTAAGGATGGCGTACTTTATCGGAGAACGGGCAAGCCTGACCAAGGTTACAACCAGCTCCTAGTACCGAAACAGTACAGAAGCCAAATCCTAGAAATGGGGCACTCTCTTCCCTTCAGCGGACATATGGGACAGAACGCCACAAACCAACGTATAACCACTCATTATTGGTGGCCAGGAGTAAATACTGATATTATCAGATATGTCAAATCCTGTGCCCAGTGCCAACGTGTGCCACCCAAGCAACGGGCACCCCCAGTCTCTTTGGGTGAAATGCCAATAGTGGGAACACCATTCGAACGGGTTGTGATCGACATTTTAGGACCCTTAGAAAGGACTAAAAGAAGGAACAGGTTTATCCTGACCTTAGTCGATACATGCACTTTATGGGCAGAAGCTATCCCGCTAACATGCGCAGATGCCAAGCATGTCGCAGAAGCCCTCGTGCAGATTTTCACTCGGTTGGGATTCCCTCAGCAAGTGTTGACGGATAACGGATCCCCATACCGAAACCTGTTGATGGATGAGATCGTTAAGATCTTGAGGACCCAACACATCCACACTAAGCCATATACTCCGGCCGGAAATGGGCTCGTGGAACGTGCTAATGGAAACCTCAACATGATGCTAAGTAAACTGGCACAAGTGAAACCTGAAGATTGGGATCTTTGTATTCCTGCAGCATTATTTGGCTACAGAGAATCTCCTCATACTTCCACAGGATTTCCGCCAGCTACACTCTTATTCGGCAGACCCATTAAGGGCCCGCTTGAAGCCTTACTTCAGTCTCTGACAGACGAGAAGGCGGATGAGACAGTTGTCTCAGCCAGTAAATATGTGTCGGTTTTAAAGGAAAGGTTGAAACTAGGGTGGGACCTAGCAACGACTAACTTTAAGCGAGCTCGCACAAAGCACGCTAACCGATACAGGAAAGTCGCGAAAGAGAGAGAACTGGAAGCAGGAGAGAAAGTTTTGGTGTTACTCCCTACCGGGAACAACCAACTGAAGATCGGATGGCAAGGGCCGTTTACCGTCCTGAAAAAGATTTCTAAGGCTAACTACCAGATCTCTATTCAAGGAAAGGAGAAGGTTTTCCATTTAAATCTCTTAAAGAGATACTTGGAAAGACCAGTGCCAACCTCCGACCATCTCCTGACGATCGCCAGAGCTGACGAAGATGATGATAGTGGCAGGGATATTCCACCGCTATCACAAGAAATCTTTCAAAAATGTCAGAAGCGGCGACGCTCTTTCAAGCGCGCATGGGAGACATTCCAGAGGAAGGAAACTTTGGGGAGTAGACTTGAGTAGGAATTGGAGAGAGATGGAGGGGGAAGATGAGAAGGAAGAAGACAGACACCCCGAAGCTACGGTTATAGGAAATTTAATTCCATAACGTAGACATGGAGTGCTTCCATATCTTAAGGGGGGACGTCCTGTCACGTGGGTTTTGATCATTAAATTGCCTACATCTTCTTCCTATTCTCTCACCCGCATCCTTTTATCTTATTATCTTTCCGTACTTGTTTTTCCTGTATTTTTTTCGCATCACTCGTTGCGAAAAATATATTTCTTTCCATCATCGTTTTTGTTTTTTCTCATACTGACTAGTAACCTTATTGCATCAGATGTCAGTCGCGCAGGTCAGAAGACGTGAATGTGCGAAAAATTCGTTTCGCTGGAGAACATAGAGCAGACTTTTTGTCTACATTTGCACCTGTCACAAACGCGGGTTTTCCGGGCCGAACGCTTAAGCAGGAGCGAATATTTACACCTTATAGTCGCAGTTTCAGACGGTTGTCTGAGATTTGCAACTGACACGCGCTTTTTTCGGTCAGTTTGTTAACGCAGGTGCGTAATCGCACTGATGGCTGTTACGACATGAGGGAAGCTGACGTAGGGTGTTAGAGAAGGGGAGAGACGGGCGCTGTTTCGTGGTTTCGAAACAGTGGGATTCTTTGTCCGTTTTCATAGATATTAAACCTAGTTTGAAACTTTATTTTCATTCTTGTCTCAATAATTCGCAGTAGACAGGTGGTTCGCGAAGAGTAGAGCTGTATAAGCGAAGTTTCTTAGTTTGTTGCGACAATTTGTCGAACTTCTAGACTTCCATAAATATAAGCGTAAAATTCTTAATTGTGCGATATCCTGTAGTGCTGTGTTTGAGGTAAATATTATATAGTAGTTCTCTAGAATTTTGTGAAGTGATTAAGTGTTAAATCGCCGATTTCATTTTAAACTAGTTCTTTTGAACAGAGTGCTTAATCTATATAGTCTGTATTATTTTCTAGTGACGCGTTTCAGTGGAAAGCAGAATAAATTATATTTCTAGCATTAAACCATAATGTAGCTATAATGAAGTTAATTTACTGCTAAATAATCAGTCGAGATCATATTTTTCTAAAACTAACTTATAATGCTAGATGCGACATCAGTGAATATTGACGGAATGCGCAAATATTCCTAATTCCTGATGATTGATTTTATATAACTTATTTTACGGGAAGTTTTAAAGATAAGTCAAGCTGTAGGCTTGCTATTAAAATGTAAGTTATATTGAGTACATATATGTAAATTATTTGATATGTGTTCTTTCTTTTATATAGTGAAACTGTGGTACCCAACTTGCCAGCGTTTAGTAAAGAGACATATTTGTGTGAAGCATAGACAGTTCCTATCTTTAACCACGTGGGTTTTTTTTTTGTTTCAAGTAACACTGGATCTGACAGTGCATATGCCATCAGAGAGAGACAGTAATAGCAATCCCACTAACGGTTTCTAAAGACTAGAAATATATATTGGGCTTTTGAGCCAGTTCATATTGCTCCACAAATTTAAATGTACATGCTGCCTGGCGGCGAAAATATTACAAGAAAAACATTAACATTCCGACAGAGATTGTGACTAGTATTGTGGTGACCAAATATAGTACCTGCCTGAAAGAAGACACCGATCTGACATTCCTTAAATCCTAGAATCCAAAGCTAATGACATTGTGCTCTGCTAACTTTCGTGCCTGGACAAATTTTATGTGACTTAATCAGACATTCGAGAAAAATTAGAACACCCAAGGAATCGGTTCCCTGAGACAGAGAGTTCAGTACGTCTTTTGGAACTGGGGGTTTCTTGGTCGCTGACTGCATTTTTCGGGTCTGTGCGAAGGTCCTAGAATTATTATGTTCCCAGAGGCAACGAGCAAAGTTGTGAGTATATATGTGAGAGAAAGGCCATGGCTGGATGAATGAGAGTACACAGGTCTGAGTGTTATTTTACCGGTGTATTATTGTCACCCATTTGCTGTCTTAAATTTTTAAATCTGCAGAATTTGTTACAAATGCTAGAGTTTCTTTTTTCTTAGGCTAAATCAGATTATCCAACTCTGTTCATACATTTACGAGAAAGAAAGAAACCTCTTAGACTCAACCCTATGTATCTATAACTCTTTGAGCCATCATCTGTTCTCTTAACGGGGCTGTGGGCTAAACCTAGAGTAAGATTCTAACGGGCTATCATCCTTGTAGCATTTTCCTTGAATTCTATGACTATTTGTATATGTTTTTTTTCCTTTATGTATTTTTTGGTGTTGTGAGAAATTTTGATATGATAATTAAAATATCTCTCTTGAACAAAAAACCAGTGCGTTGGTCAGCTCGATCCCAATTATCTGTATAAGCATTGTTATAGATTTTCCAAGTCTGTGTGTTTAACTGTCGTCACGTGTATGTGCGTGCCCGTGAGTAGATAGAAATATATGTAATATATGTGGAATAGACTGTCGGACTCTGTAAAAGTCGTCGTAGAGGATAGGTGAGAGAGAGAGAAGAATTCTTTTTCGCTTTCAGCGACAGCCTCTATACCACTGTCTATCATCTCACCTGTGTGGAAATTCTATTGTTTTACTAATTCACACTGGGACTCTCACTCATTTCAAGCTATTCAGAAGGGACCCACCCAAGTCTTAATTCTCCTATCCAAAATCTACGACACAATATCCGTCAGCAAAGAGTCAATTCTACCGTCCCTTAACCGTAATCAGACGCAAGACAAAATTAATTTACTGGATGAGAGATCGCAGTAGGAGGGTCTGAATATACACAGGAAGAAAGCAAAGATAATGAGCGTAAATGCAGGACATGATAACAGGCCTACGCTTGAAGAAATACCACTACAAGATGTAGAATCATACATATACCTTAGCAGCAATTAAGACAAAGTTGGACAGACAAACAACGATGTCAAAATAAGAATACAAAAGGCTACAGGAGCTCTTATTGCATATGGAAATATAAGGAGATGAAGAGAAATCAAGTCTAACACACATAAACACACACACATAAACACAATAATTTTCAACTCAAATGTCAAACCACTCCTTATGTATGGCTCTCAAACGTGCAGAACAGCAAAGACAACAACCAAACAGCCACAGAATGTCATAAATGTGTGCTTGCGTAGAATAGAAGCATTTAAATGGTATTAGAAGATCACTAATGTGGAACTGATGACAAGAACCAGACAAGTACCAGTCGAACAAGAGATGAGAAGAAGACGCTGGAGATGGATAGAACACATACACCAAGGAAACCTGTTGTTATCTTTACAAGGCAGTCCTTGCTCTAGAATCCCCAGCGTAGGAGAGGTAGAGGAAGACCAAAGAATTCATGGGGAAAAGAACTGGAGAATTACATGAAGGGGATGAAGAAAACACTGAAAGACCCTGGGCTGATGGCGCACTGGACTGTAACGAGACCGGCTTAAACTCTCTATTTTATGTTTATATCGAAGAGAAATCACAGTAGGAAAGCTGCAAATAAATATGCTTCACGGCGATTGGAAGAAATGAGTTGTATCACAGACGATTGGAGGAAATATACGCATACGTTTGAGAAAACACGGCCGAAATTGCGCGTGAGTCTGAGGAAACACAGCGTAAACTATGCGTACATCTGAGAAACGAAGGAGGGATCAGCCATAGCTGATTGGACCAAATTCGCCGTAACCGATTGGTTAAGTACAGACCACAGTACACAGGACAGGACGAAAACGGCCACAACTTACAGTAGAGTCACAATAGTGCTCAATGTGTTATACATCCTCGTTCAGACCTGGCTCAAAAACCTTCCCGAAATCACATCAAGCTGAGACGAGGCAACGATTGACTTGAAATCTTGCTGAGCTAAGAGCCATACAGCCATCGAAATTAGAGTCCTGTCTGAGGGTTTTATATTTATAAATGCACGTCCGAATCCAATCGCACAAAGTAGAATAAGACGCACTCACAGGCAGATTCTACAACTGAAGCACTTTTTTGTGAAGCGATTTCATACGAGATTGTCATGATCAGAGAGCGTGGACATTGCTTTGCCTTAATGCGGGAAGTCACCAGCAAGAAGAAATGTTCATCTACGTGACTGATCTTAGTTTCAGTTAAGTACTTCAATTGGTGGAGAAGAACATCACCAAGCTATCAGTACTATTTCAAGCAACCATAATCACCATATACCATAGCAAGATGAGATAGACGCTGACAGATAGACACTATGTTTCCTTGTAATATACATGCACCCTTGTATTAACTTCGTAAAATTCATTCACACTGCACATACACACACTATATATATATATATATATATATATATATATATATATATATATATATCTATATATATATATATATATATATATATATATATATATATATATATATATATATATTAAAGTTATATTTATGTGTGTTATAAAGAAAGTTACTTAGTCTACTAGTGGAAAATTTCCTATGCGCATTAATTTAGCATTTCTCACTCATTATATTCAGTGGGGGCTCTGTTTAAAACGATCTGATTTCAAATTAACACACTGACACACCACTTCTGCATAGGATAGATCTAGAGTGAAGGTGACTTACTTCACAGCTTTCTCTCTACAACTGCCCCTGGGCCTGTGACATTAACTACCTATATGTCCTGTATAGTATAGTATCCCTTTCAGTCAGTACTGACTATAGAAAAGCGCCCCCCCCCCCCCCCAAGACAATGTCTCGGCCGACGCGAGGTTGGGCGATTGAGTAAAGACCATCAAGGTGTTGCCCGTGCAGCAGATTCTCAATTCTCAGCTATTTGCACTATTTCTCATCTATACTATGAGAACTCCTTCCAAAATATTCACCTCGCCACAGACAGGAAGATTTGGCATAAGTTTATTGAAGGCGTATGCTCCTTGGGAATTTGAAAGGTGAAGGAGGGTGACCAGAGCTCGAACAGACACCATTGTATTTCAATACAACCTTTTTCGGATTAATACCATAAATAAAACATTCGACGGGGAAATACATTCACTAATAAGATGAAACAAGACCCCTACTGTTTCTTGCTTGTCTAAACATGAATAAACCTCATTTGTAAAATGAAAATCTTATTTAGATGTTTTTTTTGTTTTTGTTTTAAACTATCTAAATAATTACCTAAAGTTGCCAGGACGTGACGGTAATACGCGCACAGCGTATCACTGCTGAGAAATCGTTAAAAATACAAACACGTGGATAGATGTAAAAGTTGGATGATATCCTCACACCTCGAGGGTAGGATCAGGTAAGCAATATATTATAAATTGTTAATGCCCTGGTGTAATTTCTAGTCAGAATGAACTGTTGGTTTCAGAGGGGATGGATGAATTGAAGATATACACGCGTATGAAGATTAATTAACGAATGTGGTTTTAGCTTCTGGTGAAACTCCAGAAATTTTTTGCCTGTACAAGCAAATATTTAAACCATCAAAATAATACGTCTTTAGAATGTGCCATGATAGTAAATGGGTCTGCTCTGAAATAAGTCAATAGATTCAAATGCCTAGGTACTTTAGATACCTTAAAATTAAGATGCATTTCAGAGGTAAAGATTTAGAACAGCCCAGGCATTGGCAGCGTTGAATAAAATGAAAAAATACTATATGGTACACAAAGGGTAATGAATGAATGATACAAAAAGAGGCGCTAAGAATGATATTACATGAGAAGCCAAGACTGACATTACATGAGAAGCTAAGAATGACATTAAATGAGACGCCAAGACTGACATTAAATGAGATTCCAAGAATGACATTAAATGAACGAACGAACGAACGAACGAACGAACTTTATTTTCAAAGGGTTGAGAATTGGGCACGCAGGCCCGTCTGACATTCTGCCCTTCCTTTCTCTCACCTTTCATACTGAATTCATTTATTCTCATATGCATTTTACATATCAATGTCAAGGAATTCAACGTTGTAAAGTAAAATAATAATATAGCACACTCATATTAACATTAATTACTTATAAGCATGACATAACATATGTTGAAAAGTACAAACATTATCAAAGAGGGAGACATAGAAAGATAGATAGATAGATAGATAGATAGATAGATAGATAGATAGATAGATAGATAGATAGATAGATAGATAGATAGATAGATAGATAGATAGATAGATAGATAGATAGATAGATAGATAGATAGATAGATAGATAGATAGATAGATAGATAGATAGATAGATAAATAGATAGATAGATAGATAGATAGATAGATAGTTAGATAGATAGATAGATAGAACGAACGAACGAACGAACGAACTTTATTTTCAAAGGGTTACAATTGGGACGCACGCCAAGAAGAACATTAAAAGAAACGCCAAGACTGACATTATAAGATTCACGTCTAATTATATAAAAAAATGACTAAGTATTACCATGAAACAAAATATGTTGAAAAGCACTAACATCATCATTAAACCTAAGATATTATATACCATTTGTTCGGACGCCAAGAATGACATTACAAGAGACGCCAAGAAGAACATTAAAAGAAACGCCAAGACTGACATTATAAGAGACGTCAAAAATGACATTAAAAGACACGCCAAGAATGACATTACAAGAGACGCCAAGAATGACATTACAGGAGACACCAAGAATGACATTACAGGAGACACCAAGAATGACATTACAAGAGACACCAAGAATGACATTACAAGAGACACCAAGAATGACATTACAAGAGACACCAAGATTTTAGCATGCGATGACATTTGTTTTAATTATATTAATTAGCATGCGATTTCCGATGCTCCACTTAATCAGATTGTCTGTATCTTTTTGTAACGATAGTTCGAGTGTGTTGCAACTTGTATCACTCGTGGAGACACCAAGAATGACATTACAGGAGAGCAAGAGTTATTGTAAGAAACTACATGTTTTCTGTCTGACACCAAGAATGACATTACAAGAGACGCCAAGAATGACATTACAGGAGACACCAAGAATGACATTACAAGAGACACCAAGAATGACATTACAAGAGACACCAAGAATGACATTACAGGAGACACCAAGAATGACATTACAGGAGACACCAAGAATGACATTACAGGAGACACCAAGAATGACATTACAAGAGACGCCAAGAATGACATTACAAGAGACGCCAAGAATGACATTACAAGAGACACCAAGAATGACATTACAGGAGACACAAAGAATGACATTACAGGAGACACAAAGAATGACATTACAGGAGACACAAAGAATGACATTACAAGAGACACCAAGAATGACATTACAAGAGACGCCAAGAATGACATTACAGGAGACACCAAGAATGACATTACAAGAGACACCAAGAATGACATTACAGGAGACACCAAGAATGACATTACAGGAGACACCAAGAATGACATTACAGGAGACACCAAGAATGACATTACAAGAGACGCCAAGAATGACATTACAGGAGACACCAAGAATGACATTACAGGAGACACCAAGAATGACATTACAAGAGACACCAAGAATGACATTACAAGAGACACCAAGAATGACATTACAGGAGACACCAAGAATGACATTACAAGAGACACCAAGAATGACATTACAGGAGACACCAAGAATGACATTACAAGAGACACCAAGAATGACATTACAGGAGAATGACATTACAGGAGACACCAAGAATGACATTACAGGAGACACCAAGAATGACATTACAGGAGACACCAAGAATGACATTACAGGAGACACCAAGAATGACATTAAAAGACACGCCAAGAATGACATTACAAGAGACACCAAGAATGACATTACAAGAGACACCAAGAATGACATTACAAGAGACGCCAAGATGCCACCATATTTCTCAATTTAGCATCGGGAAATTAATACTTCAGATTACCAACTTGAGCACCTGCAAACAGCATTTTTAGTAAATTTGCAGCGTGAAACTACATCAAACTGGTAACCAGAATATCATCGTTAACATTAACTTTAATTTCTTTGTCAAGAACAGGCCTTCAACGAATGCACTCAAAGTCTTAATGCCCTATTCCATCCGTTCATCATATTTGCATGACTTTTTTTAAAACCTCTTTCATGTCTGAATTTAAAAGCTTCCTCCCCGTGTTATTATTGTCTCCTTCCATGTCTTCCGGTGGGGATTCCAGAACAAAGGTTGTCTTTTAATGCTTTCATCTTGTTTCCTCAATTAGCGTCCCATCTAGTGCCAACGTCTTCTTCTCAACTCCTGTTTCATGATATTTTTCTAGTTCTTCTCAATTCTTGTTCCATGATATTTTTCTAGTTCTTCTTCTCAATTCCTGTTCCATGATATTTTTCTATAGTTCTTTTTCTTAACTCCTGTTCTACGATATTTTTCTATAGTTCTTTTTCTTAACTCCTGTTTTACGATATTTTTCTAGTTCTTCTTCTTAACTCCTGTTCCATGATATTTTTCTAGTTCTTCTTCTCAACTCCTGTTCTACGATATTTTTCTAGTTCTTCTTATTTTAACTCCTGTTCCATGATATTTTTCTAGTTCTTCTTCTCAACTCCTGTTCCATGATATTTTTCTAGTTCTTCTCAACTCCTGTTCCACGATATTTTTCTAGTTCTTCTTCTCAACTCCTGTTCCGTGATATTTTTCTAGTTCTTCTCAACTCCTGTTCCATGATATTTTTCTAGTTCTTCTCAACTCCTGTTCCATGATATTTTTCTAGTTCTTCTCAACTCCTGTTCCATGATATTTTTCTAGTTCTTCTCAACTCCTGTTCCACGATATTTTTCTAGTTCTTCTTCTCAACTCCTGTTCCGTGATATTTTTCTAGTTCTTCTCAACTCCTGTTCCATGATATTTTTCTAGTTCTTCTCAACTCCTGTTCCATGATATTTTTCTAGTTCTTCTCAACTCCTGTTCCATGATATTTTTCTAGTTCTTCTCAACTCCTGTTCCATGATATTTTTCTAGTTCTTCTCAACTCCTGTTCTACGATATTTTTCTAGTTCTTCTTATTTTAACTCCTGTTCCATGATATTTTTCTAGTTCTTCTCAACTCCTGTTCCATGATATTTTTCTAGTTCTTCTCAACTCCTGTTCCATGATATTTTTCTAGTTCTTCTCAACTCCTGTTCTACGATATTTTTCTAGTTCTTCTTATTTTAACTCCTGTTCCATGATATTTTTCTAGTTCTTCTCAACTCCTGTTCCATGATATTTTTCTAGTTCTTCTCAACTCATGTTCCACGATATTTTTCTAGTTCTTCTTCTCAACTCCTGTTCCATGATATTTTTTCTAGGTCTTCTTCTCAACTCCTGTTCCATGATATTTTTTCTAGTTCTCCCTGTCACTTCCACATTGGTGATGTTGTCATCCCACTTCAAGTCTGTCATTAGACGCAAGCCCCCATTTATTAAAGCTGGTAACTCTCAGGTTACCGTTGCTGTTCTCCTCGTTAAGAGACATACAATAGGCCTGGCTTAAAATGTCAGCTAGGTAACAATGATTCATTGTCTTCTGAAGTTTCTTTTCAAGCTAGAGTGCTAAGTCGGTTAAAAAAACAAAAAGCTAGAAGCGAAGCCCATTATTTCCAATCAGGCACAATGCTTAGGGCCTACGAAATTTTTAGTACCTACGAGTGAAGAAAGAATTCATTCCTCCCTTTTTAACTCTCTTTTATAGCTCATTTCGGAATAAAAATGCATAGGGCAGGATTTCTTAGCACTGTTTTTTGCGCAATGTACTCCTATGATTGTCAGATGAATGTTATTAACCCATTTGATTGTCCGATAAAAGATTTGGGCCCCTTCTTGTGGAAAAATGTACATACAGGTATTTTAATAACGTTACATTTTAAATCTTACGTTATGTACACGGACCCTAGAATCCATTCATGAACCCTAAGGGATCCGTGGATCACGGGTTAGGAAACCCTGACCTAGGACCTACGAACATCTTTATCCGGCCCTGCATTTATCAACATTTAAAGGATATTATTTTAAGCATTTGCTAGCATCTCTTCATTTTTCATGCTGTAACACCAAGCCATGAAAGAATGAGATGTCCTTCATTTCTTCCAGGATGTTTTTTAATTAGATGCTCGGCCAATATCAAAGGCTTCAGAGCCTCAACTGAGAACGTTTTCTCAGAAATGAGGATCATTGGTAGCTGTTCATTTATCGGCGCGGGAGCAAATACAAATTTTAAATAATTATATATTGAATACCCATGAAACTTAATTACCCTAGCCCTAATGTTAATGCACAACTGTTTGGGTAGTGTGTATGTATGCATTGCGAAACAAAAGATTAGTGTGCTGTCAAAAAACGTATAATAAAAACAAATTGTTTACTTTGTTATTGAGGTCACTGAACAGAATGATAGACTGAAATAAAATGAACAGAAAGCGAAGAAGGACTCCTCATTAACCCCAATCTCCTGTCAATCGCCACGTGGCAATGCCACATTGTCTGTGACACGTTAACTGGAGGTACCGTTGTAATTGCGGAGCGTAAAAGTCGTCGTTTATTCGAGTTAATGATGTGCTTGTGCCGGAACGCGCAATCTGCACCCACACCGGCGGCCCCCCCCCCCCCTTTCCCCACACCTCAATAACTCAATAATTTGCCTAATGAGGATGTCCTGAAAGAGGCCAATGAGCAAAAGAAACTTATTTCACAAGTTAGAAAGAAGCTATCCACTTTTTTGGGGCATGTTATGAGAAGAGGAAAGCTAGAATATATCGCAACAACAGGTAAGGTTAAAGGAAACTGAGAAAGACAAAGAGAGCAAATACTGGACATTTTGACATCGTGGCATGACAGGAGGTCAACAACAGAATTGATAAAATTATACTGGAGACAGGAATTTGTGGAGAGACATGATCTCCTACGCCACTTGGCATGGTACTTGATGAAGAGGAAGAATAATCTGCCCCTCACAACTGCATTATCGTTAACCAAAAAATGAAAAGCGCCCATAGAGGTGACAGCACTCATGTTGAGACACAGTGTGCCAGGTCGTTGCAAAGTAAGCGAGGAGGAAGATTACGAAACATAAATGGTTAGGGAAACTTTTGAGAAGAGGGTACGGCATAATAGCTGCTGCACGAAATGTCTAGAACAGAGGTTTTCAAACTGTGCGTCGCGGCTCCCAGGGGCTAAGGGCGTCGCGGTGGCTTGGGAAAAGTGTTGGGCTCGATATTATGAGCCAAGATCCATCAATAAATATAGATCTTCGTAGGACGACATGTTTGCGCCGAGGTACTATTACATGTACCAATACGTGTAATTATACAGTCTTATTTATTTTGTGTCCGAAACTTAACTTCAGATGTAAAATATGCACATTCAGAAGTCATTAATATCTTTTTGGGTACAATTGCTTATATATAATTTATAGTATAGAGAGGAGCCGCGGTGATTTATGCACAGGTCAAGGGAGCCGCGGACCAAAAAAGTTTGAAAACCTCTGGTCTAGAAGTATATATATATATATATATATATATATATATATATATATATATATATATATATATATGTATATATATATATATATATATATATATATATATATATATATATATAGTGAATCGAGACTAAACGCACTGCCAACTCAACACCAAAATGTGTAGGCCTACCTTCCCTGGTAAGCCTATTACTTCTGTTATTATTTATGTAGTCCAGTTTTGTGCCTGCAGCATACCATCTGTGTTTATTATTTACACGTAAAGACAAACAACAAAACAGAAATGACAGCTGCATTAAAGGCAACAACAATGGAGCTACAGATTACATCTTCCACTTCGTCATAAGATGCAGTACAACACACACATCCAGAACTCAGCTAACTAGAACAATCTGAAAACTGTTCTCCTGAACCTGTTCTGCCACGCGTTAGATCTGGATTATTTATATTAGAAAGAATACCCCCATTCAAGCGAGGCCGGCAGCTTACAAATCTTGCCGTGTCTAACCGGAATAAAGTTCCTTCTTCCGGCGAA
Organism: Oreohelix idahoensis; assembly: GCA_024509875.1. Lineage (NCBI taxonomy): Eukaryota > Metazoa > Mollusca > Gastropoda > Stylommatophora > Oreohelicidae > Oreohelix > Oreohelix idahoensis. The sequence goes on from JAMPIV010007040.1 coordinate 595,001, forward strand.
AGCGAACTTACGTAACCTAAAAACGTGGTTATTGCCAGCAACTCGACGTTCCGGTTGTACTTTTCGAGCAAGAAAATCCGTAGACTGTGCCGTATAATGTTGTACTGATGCTTAGTTAAGTTAGCAAGCGAGGGGAACGGCGAATCTGTGGAATATTCCGGCAATTACCCTACTTCTTGTATACAAATGTCCAGGACTAATTGATAGGGAATGAGTCACGCGGTGCCAGACAATACGCACGCGCTGATGGAATTAACATTGCCAGACTCAATCCAGGAGAGAAACAAAAATTTCCTAAGAGGTAAAATGGATCTGAAATCCAAAACTTCACAATATTTCTGACGTCAAGGAGTTAGGTAGGAAGTAAACTGTACATCTCGCTGTTTGCCTAACTTGCATTAACGCAGAACAGACACGTGGTCTACACGTGAGCGGGTAGCGGAGTAGGTTTGATGGGCGAGTGAAAGTTGATTCACCGAGTTATAGCTTATAGCCTTGCTGCTGTTTTCATGTTTGTTTTTTTTTAATTCCCCCTCCCATGGTTCTTTTTTTATTGTTAATTTTTATTTTATCTCTAAATGAATAATGCAGCTTCCGGCACAGTCAGTAGTAACTAAATACTTTCTTGTTTCAACTAAACCGTAAGCAGAAGACACCGTCTGAATTTTTAAAAAAAGCGCTATGCTGCCAGAGCACACACACACGTCAGAAAGAAAAAGATGTAAAAAAACATACAATAATAAAACACAATGAGAGATAAAGTTAGTCCCATTCTAGATACGGCCGTAGGGGAGTGACGTATTAGAGATCTCGTCATACTAGGTACAGCTTTTTTTAATGAAGTGACGTGACCAGTTCCCTTCCTCGCAGCCTTTTGCCTTCCCTACTTCAACAGCAGAGTCAGATACCCATTTACAGCTGGGTAGACTGGAGCGTGACACCGCCAGGTTTCGATCCCGGAATCCAATAACTTTGCCGTAAACAGAATACACGCCGGAAAGAGAATAAATTTGGTAAACAGAAAACACTCCGTAAATAGAATACACGCCGTAAACAGAATACACGCCCGTAAGCAGAATACAACAAACATATTGAAGTCTTAGAATATGCATTTACCCATTTACAGCTGGGTAGACTGGAGCGTGACACCGCCAGGTTTCGATCCCGGAATCCAATAACTTTGCCGTAAACAGAATACACGCCGGAAAGAGAATAAATTTGGTAAACAGAAAACACTCCGTAAATAGAATACACGCCGTAAACAGAATACACGCCCGTAAGCAGAATACAACAAACATATTGAAGTCTTAGAATATGCATTTACCAACTGTTTTTTTTTTTTTAAACCTTAACGTTGATTACCAGGTCTCAATTCCCCAGAGGCTAAGATATAACAAGTGCCTTATATATCACGTTCTTTCGCTTATTATACTATAGCTTTCTCCTTCAAGGGTTCCTGTCTCCCCATCTGCTTCCAATGTGGAATTACCGGCTCGCAGGAACATTTTCCGCCACCTGAGTGAAAACGATAATTCTGAACACAATGTGAACTTTAGGTTAGGTCGCGGAGGTCATCAAGCGAATCTGGATATCGTTGTGCCATCACATGAGGTCTTTCACACAGCAGAGGGGGGAAAAAGTTGTCTGCAATGGGTGTTGTTATATGGCAAAAAAATGTGCAAGAAAATATGTTATTAGTTGTCATCTCTTGTTCCACTGGCACTTGTCTGGTTCTTGTCATCTCTTGTTCCACTGGCACTTGTCTGGTTGTTGTCATCTCTCGTTCCACTGGCACTTATCTGGTTCTTGTCATCTCTTGATCCACTGGCACTTGTCTGGTTCTAGTCATTGTAGTGGTTTTGATGGTATTGTCTGATTGTGATATTACTAAGTGTGATGCATGAGGTCAGCTGTGAAGGCTCCTGAGATAAAATGTAGCTGTGAATTGTCAGAAGGCCCTTCTTGCTACCACTACGACCTCACACCTATCTTTTTTTTTTTCCTAATGAATGTGGCTACGTAAAAATTCTAGGGTATTGATATGTAATGTGTTGTGGTGGTTTGCATACACACACACAGATATTTAACAAGTCTAATAATAGTAATAAAATGTTATAACACACTGAACTAACTCGAGATGTGTAAAATTTGGATAGTAATTTTCTTTAAATTTATTTGTTCTGAACCAAGGTTTTATTTTGGTCAGAACATATGAAAGGTTTTGCAATTAGGAAAGAAATGCATGAATATGACATAATAAATGAAAGGTGTGTACATATGTATGTTACTAGACTAGTTAATATTACTACTGTTTATAGTTGTAATCTAATTGGGAGAACACTTAATGGATGTGCTGTTGGGGTGGCCTCATCACTCCCTGTCTATGGCGACTACACATTGTCCAGTTATTTGATGGAAATTTTATGGGTGTGTTAGAAAATAAGTTGAGTTGGTGAATTCTCAGCAGACCAGACGCTCACGTAGCTTGAATGTGTAGCTCTGGTGCTGAGGTCTGGTGGCCCCACCTCTCCGTGCTTGGGGGCAATATCAGGCTGCTCTGCCAAAATATAAACTGCACGGGTCCACTCTTGTATTAGTAACTCATCATTTGACACCACATTGGTGCCAAATAAAAACTCACAGCTCTGCAATAAAGTATTGGTCATGTGTCAGAATTCCATCCTCTAACCCATTTCTGGACACAACACTACACACAACAACAACACCACATAGACGGGTCAGATCTCTTTGACCAAACAACACATCTTACCAAGTTGGTTTCACATAGGATAAGTTCTCCCAGACTACATATTCTGAAATATGTTCATTAGCTTTCTGCCATAGAATAGGATAGGTGATATGTTTCACTGATCTCAACACTTGATCTGTCCTTCATAATCCTTACTGGAGTTTATGTATTTTATTTGTCTCTAGACCCTGAACTGGGGCGGGGGGTCTAGAGCGAATCCTTACTTGTTGTAAGGGATAGATTTTGATATGGCAGTATCAAATCACTCGAAACATTAAACACATATTAAAATATACAAAGAAATACTTTCAGTCTTACCAGAATTATGAATATAGAACACAGTTAATTGCTAGCAAAACTCAGCTGAGCTGCTGGCTTTAGTATGGCGTCCCTCTAAAGATATCAATTTGCTTCTGGGAATACACCACTATATTATTTACTGTGTCTACTAGGACAACTTATAACGAATGGCAAAAATGCGCGTCTGAGCGCCGATAATATATTCATCTATGGCCAATCACCGCCTTTTTTCCTTTCAAATTCAAACCTACTACCAAAAAGTCATTTCAGTCATACCTCAGTCAAGTATGCCTTATTGTCTGTTGGTCCGTCCGTCTCTACTTGCGTTTCACAAAAAAACACACTTGTTTTTTGAACCAACTCTGCCTTCCCCTACACAATTTTGCCTTTAAAGTTATTTTTAGCCACAATTCTCCAGCCCATCCCCTCTCTTTCATACCAACTAGATTTTAGCGCTTTGAGTCTCAAGTCTGCAGTTTTTTGAAAATTAGGGACATTTTTGTTTCAATGCAGACGCTCGCTGATATGAACAACACAGTCTTTTGTCAATATCTTTCTTATTATCTATCCGTCTGTATAAATGAAAGCATATTATTTCACTGCTCAAGATGGGCCATCCGGCCAGCTAGGTTTTATATTCCTAACATTATTATTAAGAAAAAGTTACTTTTCAAATATTTTCTAGAATCTTCTGTAATGCGTTCGTCACTGCATTCAAATAAACGGACTAAGTTATCGCAAAAGCGTCCAAGAAATGACTGTGGCGTATAATAGCTAAGGTCCCTTTTGTCGATTTCTTTACCTTGTGTCAACTTGGGGACGTGAATTTTTCCTTGCCCCACCAATTTGCGTCCTTTTAGCCTTGCTAGTTCCAAGCACGTTTCAGTCATATTTTTTTTTCCCTCTGATCTCCGTTCTCATCCCGCTCCAAGGGTAAACGTTTTGCCTTCACGTCTAACAATTTAATTTCCATGGCGGGTGGTGACCCGCGGCGTGGGCGATCATGTATTCTAGTAGCTTACGCATTAGTTTTTATCCCTACGTTGTATCATTGGAGATATTTTAACGTTGTATCACGGTTAATTTTATGACACATCTCCCCACTTGAAAACATGCCTACGGCAAGTTCCAAAACCAGTGATACACATAGATAAAATCTCTCCTCACGCCTGCCATTACTCTAATTTTGATCACAGGGGTGCCGACTGAGGAAATCTGCACCGACATTCAATTTGCCTGGGATATATTGGATACTAAACTGATAAGGTTGAAGCAATAAAGACCACCTCAGCAATCTTGCGTTTTCATGCTTAGCCTGAGATAAGAATACGAGAGGCTGATGGTCCGTCTCGACCACAAAAGTCCTACCATACAGATAGATTTGAAACTTCTTTATTGCCCAGATTAACGCTAAACATTCTTTTTCGCTTGTGGAGTATCCTTGTTCCGCCTTATTCAATTTGCGGCTTGCATAAGCGACTGGTTTCAGTTCCCCATCAGGTGAAGATGATCTTTGCAACAAAGCCGCTCCGAGTCCTACATTACTGGCATCGGTTCTTAAGACAAAGTCCTGTGTCAAATCAGGCAGTTTGAGAATAGGCTTGCTAGTGAGTTTTTCCTTTAAGTCTTGGAACGCTAATTCACTTTGCGCAGTCCAAATAATTTTATCTGGAAGTCCCTTGCGAGTCAGATCAGTCAGAGGAGCACAAATAGAGTTAAAATCTTTGATATATTTTTGATAAAATCCGCATAACGACACGAATGATCGCACGTCCTTTTTTGTTTGTGGTCTAGGTGCTCTCTGCAGTTTTTCCAAGTTCTTGGGATCAGGGGTCATGCTACCCTGATATACAGTGTGTCCCAAGAATTCCAACTCTTTGCATCCAATGCAACATTTTGTTGGCCTAGCAGTTAAGTTCGCCTCCCTAAGCCTATTAAATAACATTTCTAGAGCTTCAATGTGTTCTTCAAATGTCTCTGTGGCGACGAGAATATCATCCATGAAATTCGTGATACATGGGTTATTCAGGGGATCCAACAATTTGCGCATCATCCTTGAAAATACACTCGGAGCATTTTTCAGTCCGAATGGTAGCATGTTGAATTCATAATGTCCATCCGAAGTGCTAAAAGCCAAATAAGGTCTCACTTCAGGCTTCACTGGGATCTGGTAATAGCCTTTACTAAGATCCACCTTTGAAAAGTATTTTGCCTTGTTCAGTCTGGCAAATAACTGTTTTGTGTCTGGTAATGGATCCACTTGTCCTTCTGTGACAGCATTCAGTTTCCTGTAATCTATGCACAGTCTGTGTTCCCCAGACGGTTTTCTCAACAATACGACACTAGAGCTAAAAGATGATTCACTGTGTGAAATAATCCCCTCCTTCAACAAATAATCTATTTCTTCCTTCAATGCCTTCTCCTTCGCGAACGGAATAGAATAGGCTCTCATACAGATTGGGTTTGAGTCTACCAGTTTCATGTCATACTGTAGCAAATTTGTATGGCCTGGTTTATCTGTTAATACATCTGTATGTTCCTCCAGAACCTGTTGAACTCTCTCCCTCTGGTTTTTAGTCAGGTGCTTACTGACTTTTACCTGTGCTGCTGTTTCACAAGGATGTAATGGGTATTCATGTGAGGTGAGTGGTTCCTTTTGCATTTGAGTTGCGATAGCTAAGGTCAGTAAGGGGGTGCTTTCCTGGAGTGGTCTGTCCAGATACTTCTTTAACAGGTTTACATGATAAACTTTCTCCTTCCCCTTTTTGTCAATTTTATAGTTTGTTCTAGACACCTTCTCTAGAACCGTATATGGACCTTGCCATCCAATTTGTAATTTATTCTGGCTACCGGGTAGTAGAAGCAGCACCTTCTCTCCCACAGCTAGTTCTCTGTCCTTTGCCTTCCTATTAAAATATGCTGCATGTTTCTTCCTGGCTTGTTTCAAATTATCATTTGCCAGTTTCCATCCAGCTTTCAAACGAGTGGTCAGTTCGTTCACGTATTGATAAGATGAGGTAACAGTCTCTTCCGCCTTCTCATCTGTCCAGGTCCTTAATAAGGCTTCTAATGGACCTTTTATTGGCCTCCCAAATAGCAGAGTTGCGGGAGCCATCCCGGTTGAACTATGTGGTACCTCCCGATACGCAAACAATGCGGCGGGCAGGAATTGATCCCACAGATCCGGTTTTTCGTGTGCCAGCTTTCTCAGGATAGAAATGAGAGTCCCGTTGAACCTCTCTACCTGGCCGTTCCCTTGCGGATGGTACGGACTACAATGAAAGTGTCTGGCTTGAAATAGCTTAAAAACTTCTTCCGTTAGTTTCCCCTTGAACTGAGAGCCATTATCCGTCAAGATTTGATGCGGGAATCCTAATCGGGTAAATATTGTAAGTAGTGCCTCTGCTACATGTTTTGAATCAATTGATGGCAGGGCTACCGCCTCTCCCCACATAGAACAAGTGTCCACCAGAGTAAGGATGTAACTGTTCCTCCTCTTGGTCCGAGTGAGAGGTCCCACAATATCCACTGCAACCCTCTCAAAAGGTGTTCCCACTATGGGCATTTCCCCTAGAGTTGCAGGAGCATCCAGTCCAGTGCTTTGGAGCTACCCTTTGACATTCTGGGCAGGATTTGACATATCTTTTTATATCCTCCGTTATCCCTGGCCAGAAGTAATGACAAGCTATACGCTGTCCTGTGGCGCTGATCCCCATGTGACCACTGAAGGGAATCGCATGCCCGAGTTCCATCACTTTATCCCTATATGAAGTGGGAAGAACCAGCTGGTTGTGACCATTTGTTCCAGCTCCGGCCTTCCTGTATAATAGTTTGTTCTTCATAAAATATTCCCCCTTACTTGGAGGTGTGTGGCATTTGGGCAATTTTTTAAAACATGGCTTGAGTGTCCTATCCTCAGCCTGCGCCTTCCTCATCTCCTCTGGATGAGCATTTATAGGTTCACCTTCTTCCTCCTTCTTCTGTGACCTGGTCTGCACTGTCGCCATGATCACAGGTCTCTCGGGATTCCCCAAGAAGACGTATCTACACCCCAATATCAGAGGGTAGATTGGTTCATCTATCACTGTGCTCTGATTTCTCCTTCCACATAGCGAGTTTTCACCGTTATCCTTGCGATGGGAAGTGTCATGAGTGGTATGTCCTTAGTTGCCCCTTGTATTTCCACTGTTTCTGTGGTATACTGACTTGGGTCCACTAGGCTAGACTTCACAACTGAATCATAATCCAAACCTGTATCATAAAGGCACCTTATGGTGACCCCATTACAAATAACATCCTCACAAACTGGGGGGTGATAAGGTTCCTGCTGTCCATTAGGATTAACCTTTAATCTTTGAGTCCCCGACTTCATTGCAGCAATGTTTGAAGGTTTCCTTCTACAAAATTCGGTGTTATGGTTATCTTTCTTGCACCATTTACACCATCTTTTTCCTTGGTTAAACGGTTTTCTTTCATTGGATTTTTGGTCATTGAACTGTGAGTTTCTGTCTCGGTAGTCATTTCTTGGCCGTTCAAAGTTTGTCCTACCTTTATTTCCCTGCTCTCTATTATCAAATTTATTAAATTGCTGTGGAGCTTTAAAATTGTCTATGTGCTTCTTTTTAGCACCACTTACCTCTGCCTGGGCTGCCTGATACCTTTCAGCGACATTTAAAACCTCCCCCAACTTCTCTGCACCTTGTTCCATGAGAAATTTTCTCATGTCTGGAGCCATGGACTCTCTCAATTGCTCAATCATGATCATTTCTTTAAGATCTTGGGTCTTCCCCAGAGCAGTCCATTTCTCCAAATAGGTTTCCAGTCTGGCAGAGAATTGGTGGTATGTCTCCCCAGACAACAGTTTGGCATTTCTAAATTTCTTACGATAAAATTCACCATTTTTTTCGTACCTCAATAACAAAGCCTGCTTTAACATGTCATAATTCTCCTGGTCTTCTCTGTTCATTTTTGCGAAGACTTCGTAAGAAGTGCCTCTCAGTCCCTGTGATAGCTTTAAACTCCACCTCTCTCTCTCTAACCCATATGTAGTAGCTAATAACTCAAAACGTCCTAGGTACCCCTCTATGTCATCGTCTTTTTCAACAAAATGGTCTAAATGAAATCCCATAGCTGATGTTGAGGCTCCCAGACTGGGCGTAGCATCTGAGGCAAAAGGGCTGGCACCATTTTCAGGAGCCTGGCCTTGTAGCTCCAGCTCCCTTAGTCGTAATTCGTGCTCCCTCTGCAACCTTCTATCTTCTGCCTCCCTTTCGGTCTTTTTATCTTCTGCCTCCCTTTCCGCCTTTTTGTCTGCTGCCTCCCTTTCGGCAGTCAATCTTTTTTCTTCTGCTTCCCTTTTTCTTCTGCCTCTAATGCTTTAGCCTCCTTGTCAGCCTCAATCTGCAGCCTCTTAAGTTCTCTATCAGCCTCAATTTGTAACCTCTTCTCTTCAGCCAACCTTTCAGACTCTAATTTTCTTTCAGCCTCTTTTTCTAATCTTCTTTCTTCTCTTTCAATATATTTATCACATTCAGCCGTTACATATTGAATTAAAATCTGACCATCCATTCCCATCTCCTTTGCCGTTAGCACAGCAGCTGATCTGAATTTGGCTAGCTCCGCCATACTTTTTAAACAAATCTAGCAATGTGCAAAATAAAATTTCCAACTACTAAAGTAATTCTAATTACTCTAGTCTAAAATAATTCTAATTAATTAATTAATCAATTAACTACCACTGGCTGTGAAGATTCACCAACTTTTATTTTCAGGGACACTTTTAATTTTAAGGGACACTTTTAATTTTTATAATGTGTTCCCCTAATCTAATTCTCCCCCCAGGAGATCCTAATATATTTGATAGGCTAATTATCCCGGAACAAGAGACCCCAATATATGTAGTGGTTTTGATGGTATTGTCTGATTGTGATATTACTAAGTGTGATGCATGAGGTCAGCTGTGAAGGCTCCTGAGATAAAATGTAGCTGTGAATTGTCAGAAGGCCCTTCTTGCTACCACTACGACCTCACACCTATCTTTTTTTTTTTCTAATGAATGTGGCTACGTTAAAATTCTAGGGTATTGATATGTAATGTGTTGTGGTGGTTTGCATACACACACACAGATATTTAACAAGTCTAATAATAGTAATAAAATGTTATAACACACTGAACTAACTCGAGATGTGTAAAATTTGGATAGTAATTTTCTTTAAATTTATTTGTTCTGAACCAAGGTTTTATTTTGGTCAGAACATATGAAAGGTTTTGCAATTATGAAAGAAATGCATGAATATGACATAATAAATGAAAGGTGTGTACATATGTATGTTACTAGACTAGTTAATATTACTACTGTTTATAGTTGTAATCTAATTGGGAGAACACTTAATGGATGTGCTGTTGGGGTGGCCTCATCACTCCCTGTCTATGGCGACTACACATTGTCCAGTTATTTGATGGAAATTTTAAGGGTGTGTTAGAAAATAAGTTGAGTTGGTGAATTCTCAGCAGACCAGACGCTCACGTAGCTTGAATGTGTAGCTCTGGTGCTGAGATCTGGTGGCCCCACCTCTCCGTGCTTGGGGGCAATATCAGGCTGCTCTGCCAAAATATAAACTGCACGGGTCCACTCTTGTATTAGTAACTCATCATTTGACACCACATTGGTGCCAAATAAAAACTCACAGCTCTGCAATAAAGTATTGGTCATGTGTCAGAATTCCATCCTCTAACCCATTTCTGGACACAACACTACACACAACAACAACACCACATAGACGGGTCAGATCTCTTTGACCAAACAACACATCTTACCAAGTTGGTTTCACATAGGATAAGTTCTCCCAGACTACATATTCTGAAATATGTTCATTAGCTTTCTGCCATAGAATAGGATAGGTGATATGTTTCACTGATCTCAACACTTGATCTGTCCTTCATAATCCTTACTGGAGTTTATGTATTTTATTTGTCTCTAGACCCTGAACTGGGGCGGGGGGTCTAGAGCGAATCCTTACTTGTTGTAAGGGATAGATTTTGATATGGCAGTATCAAATCACTCGAAACATTAAACACATATTAAAATATACAAAGAAATACTTTCAGTCTTACCAGAATTATGAATATAGAACACAGTTAATTGCTAGCAAAACTCAGCTGAGCTGCTGGCTTTAGTATGGCGTCCCTCTAAAGATATCAATTTGCTTCTGGGAATACACCACTATATTATTTACTGTGTCTACTAGGACAACTTATAACGAATGGCAAAAATGCGCGTCTGAGCGCCGATAATATATTCATCTATGGCCAATCACCGCCTTTTTTTCCTTTCAAATTCAAACCTACTACCAAAAAGTCATTTCAGTCATACCTCAGTCAAGTATGCCTTATTGTCTGTTGGTCCGTCCGTCTCTACTTGCGTTTCACAAAAAACACACTTGTTTTTTGAACCAACTCTGCCTTCCCCTACACAAATTTTGCCTTTAAAGTTATTTTTAGCCACAATTCTCCAGCCCATCCCCTCTCTTTCATACCAACTAGATTTTAGCGCTTTGAGTCCCAAGTCTGCAGTTTTTGAAAATTAGGGACATTTTTGTTTCAATGCAGACGCTCGCTGATATGAACAACACAGTCTTTTGTCAATATCTTTCTTATTATCTATCTGTCTGTATAAATGAAAGCATATTATTTCACTGCTCAAGATGGGCCATCCGGCCAGCTAGGTTTTATATTCCTAACATTATTATTAAGAAAAAGTTACTTTTCAAGGTTAGTTGGTTCTGTAATGCGTTCGTCACTGCATTCAAATAACCGGACTAAGTTATCGCAAAAGCGTCCAAGAAATGACTGTGGCGTATAATAGCTAAGGTCCCTTTTGTCGATTTCTTTACCTTGTGTCAACTTGGGGACGTGAATTTTTCCTTGCCCCACCAATTTGCGTCCTTTTAGCCTTGCTAGTTCCAAGCACGTTTCAGTCATATTTTTTTTTCCTCTGATCTCCGTTCTCATCCCGCTCCAAGGGTAAACGTTTTGCCTTCACGTCTAACAATTTAATTTCCATGGCGGGTGGTGACCCGCGGCGTGGGCGATCATGTATTCTAGTAGCTTACGCATTAGTTTTTATCCCTACGTTGTATCATTGGAGATATTTTAACGTTGTATCACGATTAATTTTATGACAGTCATCTCTTGTTCCACTGGCACTTGTCTCGTTCTTGTCATCTCTTGTTCCACTGGCACTTGTCTGGTTCTTGTCATCTTTTGTTCCACTGGCACTTGTCTGGTTCTTGTCATCTCTTGATCCACTGGCACTTGTCTGGTTCTAGTCATCTCTTGTTCCACTGGCACTTGTCTGGTTCCTGTCATCTCTTGTTCCACTGGCACTTGTCTGGTTCTTGTCATCTCTTGTTCCACTGGCACTTGTCTGGTTCTTGTCATATCTTGTTCCACTGGCACTTGTCTGGTTCTTGTCATCTCTTGTTCCACTGGCACTTGTCTGGTTCTTGTCATCTCTTGTTCCACTGGCACTTGTCTGGTTCTTGTCATCTCTTGTTCCACTGGCACTTGTCTGGTTCTTGTCATCTCTTGTTCCACTGGCACTTGTCTGGTTCTTGTCATTTAAGCCACATTAGTGACCGTGGTCATACCGCTTCAATCCTTCTGGTCTTCGCAAGCATCCATGTATGAAAATACGAGGGGCGTTCAGACAGTAATGCACCACATCGTTTTTCTCAGGAGCTGTTTATTCAAAAAGCATGAAATTTATATACAATATACATGGATATGTCATATAAACATAGGTATTATTCAACATAATCCCCATCAACTTGTACGGCTTTATGCCAGCGCGAAACAAGTGCATGTATTCCTAGCCCGTACCAGACTTTGTCTTGATCATGTAGCCATTTCTTAGCTGCATGAATCACTCCTTCATCATCTTCAAACCTTGTCCCACGGAGTGCATCTTTAAGTGGACCAAATAGATGAAAATCAGAGGGTGCCAAATCGGGACTATAGGGTGGATGGGGTAGTACAGTCCAACCCAATTTGGTGATTGCTTCCCGTGTTGCCAGACTTGTGTGAGGTCGCGCATTGTCGTGAAGGAGAAGCAGGTCTGCTGGATTCTTGTGCGGCCGAACTCTGCGAAAACGTTGATTGAGTTTTTTCAATGTCTTAATGTAAGCTTGCGAACTGACTGTCTCTCCTCTTGGCATAACGTCCACAAGAATCAAACCTTCAATGTCCCAAAAGACAGTGATCATGATCTTTCCAGCTGAAGGAATTGTCTTGAATTTCTTTCTTCTTGGTGATTGCGGATGATGCCACTCCATTGACTGTCTTTTTGTCTCAGGTTCAAAATGATGTGCCCAGGTTTCGTCATCTGTAACGATCTTAGCCAAAATGTTCTCTCCATCAGCATTGAAACGCTCCAACAATTCAGAAGAAATTGCTTTCCTTTGCAATCGGTGGTCATTTGTGAGACTTCGAGGAACCCATCTTGCGCAAACCTTAGAAAATCCGAGAGTTTTTATAACTGCATTTGCACTACCAATGCTGACTGACAGCTGTAAGGCCAATTGTTGAGTAGTGATTCGCCTATCAGTAAGAATAATGCCCTCAGCGCATTTCAACATTTCTGCGTTGGTGGCTGTGGCAGGAAGTCCACAGCGCGGCCGATCAAGCAGCTCCGTGTCTCCACTTCCTGATTCTTTGATTCTCTGAACCCAGTGACTGACTGTACTCCTGTCGACTGCAAAACGTCCATGCACATCACATATATGCTTGTGAATATTCACAACAGTTTCCTTCTCTGCAACGAGAAATTCTATCACAATTCGCTGTTTATAACGCAAGTTGCTAACACGCTCCATTTCAACGTATTATTTGGCCGGTTGCGGCGCAATTTGGTGCACACAATTGACACATGCCATATTTGAAGTGTGCATATTTTCATGCTTCTATCTTCATTATTAGCTGAGAAAAACGATGTGGTGCATTACTTTCTGAACGCCCCTCGTATGCAGCTGTGTGGCTGTGTTCCGCAAACATGGCGTGAAAATGGGCTCCAGCGATGTCAAAGCAGTGGACTATTTTAACAATTTATTTGGACTTACGGGTGAGAACATGAAGAAATATACGGCTGGTAAGAAGGACAGAAGTTAGATAAAAATCGCGCCACAAATGTTGACCACATCACCACTAGTATGCCGATGGTCAAGAAAATACGGGCCTAACACCATATTCCCACTATGCCTCAATGGGCGTGTAACTGGATCCTCTACCTTTTTTTCTTAAATTCCAGTCTACCCAGCTGTAAATGTGTACCTAATTCTGCTCTTGAGCAAAAGGAAGCGTTGAATGGAACTGATCATCCCACATTATAAAAAGGCTAGGCCTAGTATGGTGCAGTCTCTAACACTTCACTCCCGTACGGCAGCATCTGCTATGGCATAACCATTACCTTTTTCCAGAAAATAGGTGTTAACCTTGTTTTTATTTGTCCTGAACAACAAGCAAAATAATACCATATACATCAAATGTGCAACATTAATACCTGCTACAAGTGTTGTTTACAACTTTATTAACTTCGTTATTAACGAATTAAAATAAACATTGAAACTGGTGAACAAAAAAATAAATATTACGTACGCTAGAGAATTACAGTTCAAGTACGCGAAGAAAATGCATACAATCAAGTTCATAATGATTTAACAAGGGAGTAATGATTAGTCTGGAAATGTTTTAATTACGAGGAGCAGCGAGTTGTAGAATGGGAAGAGACTCTGCCTTCTACAGGCGAAGTTGTCGGATACGAAACCTGGCAGCGTCACGATCCAGTCTACCCAGCTGTAAATGGGTACATAACAGCTCTTGAGTTAGGGAAGGCACATGCAGCGAGGAAGGGAATAGGTCACGCCACCTCATAAAGTTGAGACATAGTATAGTAAAGTCTCTAACACTTCACTCCCCTGTGGTAATATTCGCCATGAGACTATCTTTATCATTATTTATGAGACTTGAAAGATGTAGACCAAAGCATCCCTCCATAAAGATTGGCGTGGGGAAAGTGTGGGAAAATGATCCTGGAGATAGACCAACTGAATGTTCAATAAGAATAGAGAAAGGCACGAGACATAGAAGAATCTGAAGATTAAGATGATTATTAAAGAAAGAAAGAAAGAAAGAAAGAAAGAAAGAAAGAAAGAAAGAAAGAAAGAAAGAAAGAAAGAAAGAAAGAAAGAAAGAAAGAAAGAAAGAAAGAAAGAAAGAAAGAAAGAGAACAACGAGGAAGAAGTAGGAACAAGAAATACGAGGAGATCCGCTGGAAGGGAAAAGAAAGAAGACAGGGGGCTGCTGTACAATAAACTATTCGCCCATTTCAATGACACAGAATGACATCAGGTGGTTTGATGAGGCCTGACAACTTGGTAAAATCTTTGTTTGTTCCTTGTGGTGTGGTCCTTTTGTTCATATTTGGTATAGTTTTGTGATGATTTAAAGTTTTCACCCTCCTTCTTCTTTGATCCTTAGCCGCCGACCGTCAAAGCAGTCAGTGGCCATCACGCCTAGTGGCGTCTTGTTGGGCAACAACAAATTGATTCCACTTTGCTTGGTCGGTGGCCATCCTTCGTACAGTGCCCCAACTCTGGTTCATTCTTTGCATCTCAGCCTCCACAGTCCTCCGCCAGGTTGTTTTTGGTCGGCCTCTCTTTCGTTTTCCTTCAGGGGTCCAAAGCATAGCTGTTCTTGTGATGGCATCGGGGTCTCTTCTGAGGACATGGCCAACCCAACTCCAGCGTCTGCCAGCTATGATGGTGTGCATGTCCTCTTGCTTGCTCCGAGTAAGCAGATCTTGGTTGGTGATGGTATCCGTCCAAAAGATTCGGTGAATTTTTCTTAGGCATGTTGTGTGAAAAGAGGACAATTTCGACATTTCCTTCTCTGTAACTTTCCAGCATTCCGCACCATAGAGAAGCACAGAAAGCACACAACTCTGATATAATCTTAATTTTGTGCGTGTGCTGTATTGAGAGGGCTTCCAGATGTTGTTTAGGCTAAAAAAGGCTGTTCTTGCCTTATTCATTCTGATGTTGATGTCTTTGCCTGCCCCGCCGTCTGGTGTTACTATGCATCCTAGGTATGTGAAGGTGTCTGTCTGTACCAGTTGCTGATTCCTTACTGATATGGGCTCAGGGTTGCTCACATTGAGCGTCATGACCTCTGACTTCTTTAAATTGATGTTCAAGCCCAACTGTTGGCTAAACTTATTAAGTCTATCCGTTTTTTTCCTGGATGTGTTGATGTGAATGTGCTAGTAGTGCAATGTCATCTGCATATTCCAGATCTTCCAATGTAGAAAATGTAGTCCATCTTATTCCTCTTGGACTGCCCTCTGTTGTCTGGCGCATCACCCAATGTATGACTGTTAAAAATAGAGTGATTGATAAGGGGCATCCCTGTCGTACTCCTGTCTTCACTTCAAAGGTTAGGTTGCTCTGCCCAACACTACACGTAAAGTTGGCATAGAGGCTTTTTATGATTGACACTATGCAGCTTGGAATTCCATAAGCCCTCAGTATTTTCCATAAACTGTCCCTATGTATGCTGTCAAAAGCCTTTTCAAAATCAACGAAATTAATGTACAGTGTCGTGGAATATTCTAATCCACATATATAAATTATTAGGTAAATATGAAGCCTAACAAATAAAATTAATAAAGAAAAGAGCAATGGTAAATAACAGTGCTGTCACAAAGAAGGTACTCGAAATTCCCCTTGTTTTCTACTTCGTCGGCAAATTGTAACGCTTTCACGTTGATATTAAAGGCCTTCTGCAACATACACGCGTTTCCCAAACACACAATAAAATGTGCTGCCTTTCTAAGAAAAACCTTGAAATATGCAAGTTGACCTAAATTTTAAATTCCATTCATGTCTTTTTCTACACTGCGTTACCAAAACGAACGAACAGATGGACTAAAGGATAAAGAGAGAGGGAGGGCTGAAAATCAGGAACGCATGCAACACGCGTCGCGCGATACACAAATGCTGCCATCACGCGTGTAAGACTACATGCACTAACTTTTTTTCAGACGGACAGTGATAAAATACACTACCCTTCCCAGACAGCACATCTTCGAAACAGGAGGTAGAAAATACATATTTTGAACGCAGCCACGTAGCTCTTTTAAATTTGGATATTTGGGTTCCTTAGGGCTCGCTGACAAAGAATATGTAAAACGTTACGCAAATAGTCCAGGAATTAATAAATTATAACCAAAATAAAATAGTGGGGATGCCTGACAACACAAAATCATTTCTGCTCATAAAATTTTTTATAACGTGTTTGAAAAAAAACCTTACGTTACATAAATAGCCTACCATGTAAACTCCAAATTGATTGGAGCGCAACAAATGAAAAACTAACCACGATTGGTCGGGCTATAAATACTATCTTTCGTTGTTAGGGGAGACATAGGAAGGTAACATTTTTTCAAATACTTGTCGAAACGTGGCCTCATTGGCTAGACTCGCTGATATACTCACTTAGGAGCGTTAGTTCGAGACCACTAGTGCAAATAAGCTTGATAAAGCAACAGTGCGTTGAAGCCAGCTCATATTTTTGCTAAAATAAAAGCCTGGAACATAAGCAGATGGGAATTTGTGCCAGTATTTTGTGCCAGAATTCATTGCTAATCAACGTATCTGTGTTTATTCTATGAATTGTGGTAAGCTTAAACCATTCAGTATCTTTTAATGAAAATTGAATGTAAATTGTTAATTTATGCCTGTATATATATGTGTAGTTCAGTGGCAAACGTGAGGTAAAGCCTATAATGCTCCAGCCTGAACAGAGGGTGTCGGAGGAAAGTCAAACGGCATGGAATGGCCAGACAGTACACTGACACCTAGATGATTGACTAGAAAGAAATAATGCTGGAATTGCAGAGGCGTAGTAACCATTAAGGAGGTTAATGCTGGTATAAAGTACTTCAGAATGAAGCTGACAGTTGGCCTAACGCTCTGAACTCAATGTTTGTGATGTATTGTGATCAGTGTAAAAAGAAAGTATAAGTTAGTTATGAAGTAGAAGGTACATCCTTCTTGATTTCAGGGACCGTGGTCTTGATGGTACTGAGCAGCACCTGGTCAGAGCTTTGCTGAATCCAGAGTCGGACAGCATACTCCTTGGTCCTTTTAGCTATCAGTGAGGTGTCTCCAGGGCCCAGGGGAGAATTCGAGCAGAGGAGTCCCTTCCTGCCGCCATCACCCAAGATAAGCTGATTTGGCCAGCTGAGCTCAACATTATGTCCCCTCATCTTGAAATGACTGTGTAAAAATAACATTCAGAGGGGAATTTAATTGTCTTAATATCAGGAACTGAGAACATCTCCAATACTAGTCCCAAAAGACAAACTATTGAAGTCATGATGACAAATACCAACAGAGCTTGAACAAAACAAAACCAGTATTACCTCATATTACTACTACACAACTGACACACATAGGATATTTTTAATAATATATGTCACTACAATATTCATATTGATAAAGTCTGTACATATACTTGTAATTAAAATTGATTGTGATTCCTGGTTCCTTTGTATTTGAATCAGGACACATATACCTTTATGACAAAAATGAATACATATTGTTATTTGAAAAGTTATCAGTGACTCCTTAAGATATCCTCATAGAGTGTTATATGTATGTGAGTGTCACAGTGTTGTCAAGAGTAGTGGATTAAATTGGATTGTTTATCTGTCTGTTGTTGTGACTTACACTTCATCATACACATACCCTAGACACATAACGTAGTCATCACATTATTCCAGAATAATTCTGACTGAGATATATAGATATGTGGTAGCAAGTAAGGTTATCTATAATACACTACTCTTAATAGATATAGATACCTTCACAGCTGATCTCAGTCAGTACACTAAGTCCCCTATAAATATTTATAACATCCCACTTCACCACATATATTGGGGTCTCGCTCTTGGGATTTTGAATCTTTCCCTATTAAAAATATTGGGGGTAATTCACTTCAGGGAATATAAGAATTAAAAGGTATCCTTGGGTGGAATTAAATAAGGTTGAGCTCACGGTGCCTGTGTTGTCCATTATATATATTTAGAATTTGAATTGTTGGTTAGACATTGTAGAAATTTACCTGATAGACAATGGCGGACCTGGCCAAGTTTCGATCTGCTGCTGTACAGACTGCAAAAGAGTTAGGATTAGATGGGCAAGTTATGGTTGCCTATGTCACTACGGAATGTGACAAATTTATTGAACGCGAAGAAAGAAGATTAGAAAAAGAGGCCGAAAGAAAGTTAGAGGCTGAGACTAAGAGGTTGCAATTTGAGGCTGAGGCTGAGACTAAGAGGTTGCAAGCTGAGGCTGAGACTAAGAGGTTGCAGATTGAGGCTGAGGCTAAGAAATTGGAAGCAGAAAGAGAAGACAAAAGATTAGCTACAGAAAGAGAAGCCGAGGAAAGAAGACAGGCTGCAGAAAGAGAAGAGAAGAAATTAGCTGCAGAAAGAGAAGAGAAGAAATTAGCTGCAGAAAGGGAAGAGAGGAAATTAGCTGCAGAAAGGGAAGCAGAAGATAAAAGATTACAAAGGGAACATGAGTTACGACTAAGGGAGTTTGAGTTTCAAGGCCATGCTCCTGAAAATGGTGCCAGTCCCTTTGCCTCTGATGCTACGGTTACTCAAGGAGCCTCAACCTCAGCTATGAATTTTCATTTAGATCATTTTGTTGAGAAAGACGATGATATTGAGAGCTATATAAATAGGTATGAACTATTAGCTACCACGTATGGGTTAGAGAGAGAAAGGTGGAGCTTAAAGTTATCTCAGGGACTTCGTGGGGCAGCTTATGAAGTTTTTGCAAAAATGAGCAGAGGTGATCAGGAAAATTATGACATGCTAAAGCAGGCTCTTTTGTTAAGGTATGAAAAGAATGCAGAATTCTATAGAAAAAAAATTTAGGAATGCTAAACTACTGTCAGGTGAAACCTATCACCAGTTCTCTGCACGAATAGAGACATACTTGGAGAAATGGACTTCTCTGGGGAAAACCCAAGATCTTAAGGAAATGGTCCTTATAGAGCAATTAAGAGAGTCCATGGCTCCAGACCTGAGAAAGTTTCTCATGGAACAAGGTGCAGAGAGGCTGGGTGAGTTGCTAAATGTTGCTGAAAGGTATCAAGCAGCTCAAGCAGAGGTAACAGGTAATAAAAAGAAACAAGTGGATAACTTTAGGGCACCACAGAACTTTAATAAATTTGATCCTAAGGATCAAAATAAAGGTAAGCACCAATTTGATAGGCCACGGTATGAAAATAAAAATAAATTCCCACAATTCGACGAAAGGAAATATGATGAAAGAAAATCTTTCAACCAAGGAAAAAGGTGGTGTAAAAATTGTAAGATGAACAATCATGACACTGACCATTGTAGAAGGAAACCTCCTCATTTTGCTGCTATGACATCGGGGAAAAAGGAAAAGAAGGGCAAACCTGAGAATTACAGGAACCATGCAACCAAGGATGTAGCTACCATG